>CM041781.1:241864165-242427140 GCA_023374045.1 Limonium bicolor
AAAGGGACCATCGGGTCAGCAGGATGATCACTACATCAGTCCACTTCGACGTGATTTCATTCTTATCCAAAATTTGGTGAAAACACTAGGAAAGCATCAGCAGATCTTATATGACTTGATACTCGGGAAGGGTGATGATTTCATTGAGTTCATCCTTAGGGTTCCGCCGTCTTTGTTCCACAGCGGAGAACCCCAGGAGTTGCTGATCAGTATTAGCGATGTCAAGGAGCTGCTGCTTGGTGATATGCTGAACATCTCGGTGATTCAATCCTACTGCTTGTAAGTATCACATTTTTTCACTTTCAAAGTTAATACTAAGTTTTATGTATATATAATTTTAATTTAATGCATTTGTCATCAAAGGCCCTTACTATCGAGGCTGGTGGGAAAGAAACTGGACAATATGATCACCTTCCTATGTCCACAAATCATGTCTTCTGAGGAAGCTATGAGAGACGGTGTTGCGTGTCAGATCCATATGCGCAATGGCATAATTGCGGCGGTAAAGAGGAATAGCAAATTTGTGCTCATACCATATCATCAGATGTAAGCGTGCTTGACCACCTTATGCTTTTGTCTTGTTTTATGTTAACTCATATATATTTCGAAGGTGAAGTTGATTTGTTATTGTTTCAAACTTGTAGCAATCATTGGTTGTTGTTAGTGGTGTGTACTTACTCATCATCCTGTATAGTGATTGACCCTATTGGTGGAATTAGGAGAAACATCGCCATTTCTGTTCTACTGACAAAGTAAGTAAATTGTGCATATTTTCATTTCAAAAAATAAAATTTATACCTTTTTTGATGACTTGTCACTTAAATTAATGCTTGTTTTAATTAATTTCAGTGGTTTTAGAGAAGGTATGGTCAATGCCAATCAGATGAATTTTCCTTTGGAGATACAGTATATTAAAAAGGTAAAAAACATTCTATTTACTCATATGCATATATACTTAAATATATTTTGTATATATTGTGTGTATATATAATAATATAATTTTATTGAAAATAGTGTCCCAGGCAACCGGATAGCAGCAGTTGCGGTTATTTTGTGATGCGATACATGTTGGACATCGTGTCCCACATGACAAAATCAGTAATGAATCTGGAGTATGTGTTATAAGTTTTGTGTTTGAATTGGTAATTTAACTGTTTCTGCATGGTTGGATAAGTTTAAATGGTGTGTATTTGATTGCTTTTATAATTCTTGCGTGCAGCTTATTCAGTTCTTTGAAAAACAAGGAGGTACTTATTCAGCTGGTGATCTAGATTTTGTCAAGGAGCACATGTGCTCTTACTGGACGAAAGCAATACTGGAAGATGTCTGACTGATCAACCAATTTGCATCTACAAAAATGTAGTCTGTTGCGCCCATTATATATGTCAAGTACACGTTTCCTGCATTATCAAAGTTCTACAGATTGCTTTAATTACAACATAAGTACTTAGTAGCTTCCATCTGTGTTTGGATTTAACTGTAATTAAATTTTGTCTGCATGTGTTTATGGTACTAATACTGGCATTCTCTGTTAATACTGGCTGATTTGTTGCATGCAATTGGCCTGCCTGGAATGCAAATATTGGTAGAGATTTCTGCTGTGTTGAAAATGCAACAATGCATCAATTGATCTGTGATGTGATGATATCGATCTGTAGCACTTGTTGGAACGTACAGATCAGATTTCTGAAAAAAAAAAACAAAAAAATATATATATAAAGAACGCTTATCCATATAAGTGTTCTTTATAACTCTCCTGTCCATAAGAAACGCTTATATGTGATAAGCGTTGTTTTTGACTGAGCATAAAGAACGCTTGTTAGGATAAAGCGTTTTTATGTTCCCATCGTTCTCGCATTATAAAGAACGCTTTGCAAATAAGCGTTCTTTAAAGATAGTATAAGGAACGCTTTGAAAGCGTTATTTAAAATGTTTTAGCATTTGCATCGCTCGAATAAACAACGCTAAATAAACGTTCTTAAATGCCAAATTTAAGCATTGTTTATTCTTTTTTTTCTAGCAGTGTGTCAACGCACTGATCCATTTGTGGTTAACTTGTCTGGTTAGTTGTTTGGCTTAGT
This sequence comes from Limonium bicolor, assembly GCA_023374045.1. Lineage (NCBI taxonomy): Eukaryota > Viridiplantae > Streptophyta > Magnoliopsida > Caryophyllales > Plumbaginaceae > Limonium > Limonium bicolor. The sequence goes on from CM041781.1 coordinate 241,866,247, forward strand.
TGCTTGAATAAAGTAGAGAAATAAATGGGTCCTAGGTGGGTCCCAAATAGATCCCAGGTGGGATCAACACCAAAACCCTGGCATCCGAAGATGTCCACATTGCACCCAAAAAATAGCTAGTACCTACTCTCCTCACCTAAAAGGCTCATGAGAAGAATCCCATTAAAGGAAAGATTGCACTTGAAACTAGCACCTATACCCCCATCCTAAAAGAAGCTAACCAATTCCTAGTAACATGTCTAAAACTACTGCTTAATGCTTGTAACACCCCTATAATAATAAAACAACAGCGGAAAATAAACTAAAGGTGCTACAGACCATCGGGCTCCAAACACCCGGTACCAACCTCACCAATTACAACCATTACAATTAACTAAGTTACGGTCTGAACTTCGAGAAAACTTAACATAAACATAACAATAATAAAACACATTCACTCTCCATAAACCTAATCCCATCCCGATCACTCATGCTCGTCGTGGCCACCTGTAAATCAATTTGTACCTGCAAGATGAAACCAAGCAGCCCACCCCGAGAGGGGTGAGTCAGTTCCCTGGAATGGAACTGGTACAATTCTCCAAAAACAAACTTATAAAACATAACTCTTCAAAATAAACAGTAACATGAAAACAAACTCTTAAAAGTAAAACAGAGATAAAGCACTTCAAAACAATCAAGTTAAAGAGAAAAGAAAACAAGACAAAGATAGAGATAGAGAACTTCCAAACCAAGTCATCCACTTAAGTAGTCACACCACATAGTTAGTAAGCATCCATTGTTGATGTTAGAACCAATTCTGGTTAAGAAGAGAAAGACTTAAGTAGTCACAAAGGACTAGGAGTGACATTAATATCCATAACCCGTGGTAGACAGTTATGTCTCCACCATTTCAGAAGATGATTCCCATAGACAAAATACACTCAAGAGTGGAATAAACCAATTGGGAGAGATGGCCCCCACCGCCAGTCAGTTGTCACAAGGACGAGGTAAACAGACCTCCGCTGTCAGTTGTCACAAGGACGAGATAAACAGACCTCCACTGTTAGTTGTCCAGATGGACGAGGTATAGCAGACATCCGCTGCCACCGACCCGTTCTCAGTCATCGGTGAAAAGTGTGTGCACCACTTAATAGAAATAATCCATACTCAATACCAAGAATAACACTTTCCCATATTCCCATTAGATTTTTAACTGCACGAGAGCAATACCAAAACACCCAGTCCTACAGAGTGCAGAGGCGTAAACCCTCAATAATTAATATCCAATAGAAAGAATCCATTTCCAATAAGGCTGATCAAACTCGACTCATGGTTGAAACATTAACCATTATCCAAAGGAAGAATTACCACTACCAGATATTTTCCCATATTCCCAGTCACCCCACTAGATCATTAACTGCACAAGAGCAATACCAAAACACTCAGTCCTACAGAGTGAAGAAGCATAAACCCTAGGCAGTTAATATTTAGTGAAACAACTAGATAGGAGGAACCAATAACCAAGGAAGTTTCACATACAGGCTCAGTTAGTCACATCAAGCTCAGTTAGTCACACAACAGTTTCATTATGAAATCCATTCAAGATCAGTTGGTGTTCCAAAACATTCCATAAAGTCCATCAGTAAAAGTATCGAGTACGAGAAATCGTACAAAACATTCCATAAGGTCCAAAACACAATAAGCTGAGTACGAGAAATCGTACAAAACATTCCATAAGGTCCAAAACACAACAAGCTGAGTACGAGAAATCGTACCTGGGTAACGCTGTAGCAGTTCTAATCAACTTGCGCAAACAATCAACAGTACTCTGAAGAATATTAAAGGTAGTCTATCATCAATCACTTGTAGCCTATGTTACGCTTAAATAAACTCCTTACTCTTATTTCAAAGTCTCAATTATCTTTTAAGCCCTCACTTAAATGTTATGTATAATCTCTGAGTTATCTGAGAACGTTGTATAGCCCAAGGTGGTAAGATCAAGGAATGTATTCGATTAACATTTGCTAATTGTCCACTCCTATCCACTTATTCATACTTAACCACAATCCTCACATTAAAGACTTTTGAGACCTCTATATCATAAATGTGTTTATTATAATAATCTAAGAATTTTCAATAATAATCTAAGCTCAATACCTTTATCTTAATTTAGAATAAACATTGTATTATGACCTATGATGGACTCATCTCAGAATACTATACTATTATCTCACAATGTAAAGATTATGTATTTAAAACAATATCTACTAGACAACCCATTATGATTAAGTCTTTCCCTTAACTTAATTAAGATCTACATCTTGTATATTGGAATCATAATGTTGTAGATACAATTTATTATAACTTAATCGAGCCACTAAACTCAATTATCATATCCTTAGTTCAGAATGACTTCCTATTATAACCGTCTAATAATCTTGTCATAAGATGTTGAATTACCTCTCATATTGAAACAACTATATTATAGTTAACTTAGACTTATCGAACTCTTACATTTAGTATTTACAAGGTACATTATTTGCTTAATTATTACCTATATAATAAGGGTTTAAATATAACCTTTTATGTATCCTTACTTACCTTTAATCTCCTAAATTTTATTTATACACCCATTCACTATAGACTATGTATAATCCTTCTGTACTAAACTTCAATAAACTTAAGCCTTAAATACGTTTTAAATTGTTTCACAAAACCTAAGGTTTCAAAGGAAAACTTAATAAATTAATTCCCTTTTGTATTTAGGATGGACAATATATCTACATAGAGTAGAATTTATCAAAGAATTAAATTCTGGTTCGTAAGCGAAATTAGTTATATGAAAATTCTCATATTTTATATTCAAATAACCTATCATTATTCTCATTACCGTAAAGTATATCAATATAATATCTGATGTAACTTAGTTTTATCTAATAAAAGGTTCAAAGGTTTTAAGTATCAAATTCCTATTTATAAACCTTCTATAAATTCTAACTACTAAATACCTCACTTAATTGTAAACTCACATCCTAAGTATTGGTAATAAATGTTATAAATGTATTTCATATGGCTTATCTAATGCCAAGAAACTTAAGGATTATTATTTAGATAAATTTCCAAATCATAGTTTAATATAGTTTATATCATAACCCTTTTAATGATTTTATTTTAAAACATTAAGTTATATTCCAATACCATAAATGTTAAGAAATGATTAAATCTAGACTTACTAATCCACCTCACATTTAGATGTAAAAGTATTTTATTTATTTTATTATTGTTTATATATTAAGAACATTTAGATGTAAAAGTATTACATTTATTCATTAATTATATAGTAAGTTCTATTGTGTAAAATCTAATTACAAATATTCCTAAGTCCCAACTTATTAATTACCTAACCAAATTATAGATTACATTATGGTCTTTGACAAATAATATTACACATGTATTCTAATATGGTTATATAAATCTTAGAAATCCAAGATAACTCTTTAAGCTCAATTTCATAACCACAATTCAATACTAGCTCATATAATATTCTTTTAATAGTATTATGTATAGGTTTAGTTTAACTTATTAATTCCTTCATATTCTATTTGCTATAAGGTATTTTATGTCTTTTATTTATTTATGTATTTATCGTATATGTATACTAGGATTTATTCAAGACATTCTTATGTAGTTTTATTGCATTTAATTATTTATATTAACTTTTACACAAATCACATCCGAAATATGGTTTATAAAATAAAGTAATTTCCTTAGTTTCAATTAAGTATATTAACCACCCTATTATATAACTAATATACATGTAGATTAATTTAGTTCCTTGATTTAACCTAAGTTACTATTTTATTCCTTTTATATATAAGTATAGAAATATATATATATATATATATATATTTTCCTTAGTTTCAATTAAAAATATTAACTCCCATATAATATATAAATAAAACGTAAAGATAATTAAATTCCTTGTTTTAACATAAGTTCCTATTTTTAAATCTACCATATAAGTATATATATACATATATGTAAATAATTTCACTTTCAAAAAATAATACCCAAACATTTATAAACTTACTGTTATAAAATGTTAATTTAGTTTCCCTTATTTTCCCCAGCTTAAAAGTTAATTAACAAACCATACTTTAATTTTGGCTACATTAAAAACCTTATATTATAGGTTATTCTTATGAAAAACTCATAAACACAATTTTTAAAACCTTTTACCATTGCCCAAAAATTCCCAAATTTAATATACAGTAACTATAACATTTTAGACATATAAAAATTTTATTTCATAAAAATATCTTTTTAATTTAGCCAAATAATTCCAGAAAACCCGTAACTTGAAAAAATCATAACTTACCTTTAAAAACTCCAAAACCATATTAATTTATATCAAAAAAAATTAGATTAAATAAGGAATCTATGGTTAAAATTTCAAGTCAAAATACATTCAGGAAGATATTTAAATTAACCCAACAAGTTAGGACTATTTACTAGAATTTTATAAACTTATAATAATTATTTAATAGCACGATCTAATCTCGGCCGTCGAATCTTCTAAAGCGAGATCGGATGGCCCCTGTACTCCTAGTTCATCAGCGAACATACTAACCAAATCAAGTACTAAATCACCGATATCTCCTAATCTACAGAACGAAATCGAGTGATTCTTGTTTCTATGGATTCGAAATCGAATTTCGGTTCTATTGATGCCAATTTCCCCAATTATAATGCAGTATTCATCAAGTTTAGAAATCAATTCGAATGTTAGGGTTCATATCGGGTTTAAACTTTGATTCGAAAATAATTCCAACAAATCCTCCTAATCTAACACGTAATTGACTAAATTGGAACATGGATTAGGTCAGTAACATGACTACGAATGACAATAACGAAGCAATTGATCGGAAACTTACCGGAGTTGTGCGAATTGAGTGAAATTGAAATCGGAAAACTAGAAAAATACGAACTTTGAGCAGTTCGTGGTGCCAACTTCGAAGATCTATAACTAGCAGTACAAATCGAGTTAGGCTATGAGTAAGGGCTCATTGGAAAGAGCAAACTTAAATCTACGTATTGATAGCAAGAACTCACTCTAACTCACAACACACAAGAAGAAATCAAACCCGAAAGTTACGAGTTTACCTTCTCGTTTCTGGAAAAATTATGGGCAAAACGCGACCAGATCGGGGTCGGAACTTTAGACGCCTATATCTTCCATATGATTGAGAATTAGATTTGGTCATCAACATGAAAGTTGTAGAGGGATTAGAGCTCTTTAAAACGAGCTAAAGAACATGAAATTTGGATGAGAAACGAAGAAGTTATGGCTAGACGAAGTTACCTGATTCGAAGGGAAAAACTGGAAACTGCAGTTACGGTTTTGCAGGGTGGCTACTTTGGATCGAATTTCCGGTTGATTTAGGATGAGTTAGGGTTAGTGTGAGTTATGGTTGCAAAGAGGAGATTAAGGAGAAGAGAATGCAAAAGACGACACTTCCAAAAGATGAGAAAGTTATGGAGGTCACAAGTTAGGGCAAAGTCGGTTCCGAAAATCGTGGAGATAGAATTTGGTTAAGTGCTGGGCACGTATCCCGAGGCGCCTGATGAGTCAGCAGACTTGCCACATCAGCATTTTTTCAAAATTTCGGCTCTAAACTTCATTCTATCATAACTTTGGCTAAGATGATCCGTTTTTTACGTTCCTTTTATTGATCTTCATGGTTTTCCATAACCTATTTATTGGTATAGGTTTCATGGCCTGGTTTGACCATTCTCAAAAAGTCAACTCTAGCAAGGCTTAATAAGCTTTAAGGTTTCTAGAATTTTATATTGACTTTTATGTTTCAAAACAATGTTCCAACACTTCCTAAAATTTATAATATAGTTGGAGTGTTTAGAAATTTTCCCAAGATTTATGGACTTATAAATCTTATTATTAAATTATAATACTATATAATAATATATAATAATTAGGGTTAAATAGGAGAAAACCCTAAATAAATTTCATAATTCCATATAATAATTTAATATTCATAATTCCCTATAATAATTTAATACTTAATAGTATTATTAAAGGTTTAATAAAAGAAATTCCCTAAATTAATTTAAATTAATTTAGGGGTATTTCAGTATATCCCCCTTAAAAGAAAGTTCGCCTCGAAGTTTAAGAAAATCAACTAGTAGGCACTCACACCGCTTCGGGTGTGCTAAGACAATGATAATTCTAATGAAATTCCATACCAATCCAATCCTTTATTTCCATCCATTTCCATAACAACATTCCACTCGAGATTACTCAACCTCAAAACGAACCAAGATATACCAAGACATAGCATGATGAAAATCAACAGTCACATACTGTGTCATATTGTAAAAACCAAGCACATACAAACACCTCTCATTCTGCTAATACTGTTCTCCCTTTACTAACAATGCAACGAGGCATAATCCGGATGAGATAACGAAGGAGGAGTATGCCATCATATCCCCCTTAAAAGAGCTAAGGTACGCCCTCGTACCGCTACTAACGGCACATTCAAAGAATTCAACACCTTATTAACCAGCTTTGTTGTGAATTTACTGCACCGTTGATTTTATCTATGATCGTTACATATATCTGTATCTCTTGATTGTTATGTAATTGTATTTCCTTGGTGGTTACAAAATTTTATCTTATGATTATTATCCATTCATTTAATGACTGATACGAATTATATGTCCATATATGATCATTTATCATATCAATTATATTACCAAGCTATAAACCAGGTGTAACGTACTTGAGTAGTTTAACATAATATTCACGACCATTTAATAATTCTCAATAATCTTCCAAAATCATCTTCAAGGGTTTATTAGTCAACCCTATGCTAAAACTCTATAAAAAACATTTCTGTGACTTTTCAAGTTTCAATTGTTTTTATAATTAACTATCGTATTTTAGACAATTCATTCAGTGTTTACTTCATAAGATTTACTTATTATATATATACATAATTTCACCCAAGGCAGAATTTTAGGAAGTTCTTATAATGTAGCTCCAAAATCTGATTTTTTATCTTAAAATTTACTTTTCAAGGTAGGGACTCTATATATAAATTTTAAGTCAAATGAATTAGTCTAGTGAAAGTTCACTCACTCTTGATAACTATTTTTCTTAGGGTTTATTCTAAGTATTATTCTGATCATTAGATCTGAGTACTCTCTTAGATAATGGTGGCTTTTGGTAAATATCACTGTTAGTGTGACTTTTAAAATTTTATATATAATGTTAAACTTCCAAATAAACATGAGAATTTCCAATCTTTAAGTAACTCTCAATTTTTCACTAGACACTCAATACTCCAAGTATTTAAGGCTCAATAATTTAGTTTATTATTACTCATGTGTTTTCACTCCATAGGTAAGTATTTTTCACCAAAGATTTAACTCGGTAAACTCTTTACATGCATGAATTTAGTACTGGATCTTAATATACGAGTTTTGAACTGTTCATTGTGGCAAGTAATGAAATAAATATGTCTAGCTCAAGATTCCATGATGGTAACGTCTTACCACCACTTCCCCTCAAGTTCAACACAATCCATCACCTGCGTAGAAGATTATTTACAGTTAGATGACAAGGCTTGTCTAGCCCCTAAACTTCTAGAAGTGGGTGTGCACCCCCACTACTTTCAGCCTAGGAGTTCGTCGCACCAGGCACTTCCCGTAGGGTGTTAGGTTTATGTGTTTTCTTTCTAAAGTTAACATAGAGTTTTAATGTGTTTTACAAGTTCAGATGTTGATCTTTTCTAATACGCTACTAGTTCTTGTTAGCTTAATAATTTTCTAGACTTAAGATTATCTTAAACATTATCTTTAGGTAATAAATTGAGTTCATGAGATTTATTTTCAAACTTTAAAGGAGTTGAAGTACTTTCACATAATATCAATACTAATTTAGTTATGTAAAGTTCTATTTGTATACTGTTTTCATCAAAGTATTCTTTAAAATTCTAGGAATTTGTGTACTAGCTTTTAAAGGATTGCATTTTTAGCAATGTATTCTCCATGAGTATGCTTTTGAAAATAGCTTAATATTTGGTTTATCTCAACCAAAATCTTATCGTACTTAATATAGGATGTTCCAAACTTATATATATATATATATTTCTGTAGTTTATTGTTGGAACGGTATAACAACACATCACACTCAACAGACATTCACAAAAGAAAAGTGTGTAAAGGAATCATTCACAATTCCAAGAAGGGTAAGGAGTCGTGCCTTACTGGAGTCCTCACTTCCCAATTCTACCCTAGTTCCCCAGTTTTAAGTGCACCTATAATCTAAGTATTTCACTCGGCTTGTTTTCTCGGGTTCAGAGCGTAACTACGCTCTGATACCACTTTCTGTAACACCCCTATAATAATAAAACAACAGCGGAAAATAAACTAAAGGTGCTACAGACCATCGGGCTCCAAACACCCAGTACCAACCTCACCAATTACAACCATTACAATTAACTAAGTTACGGTCTGAACTTTGAGAAAACTTAACATAAACATAACAATAATAAAACACATTCACTCTCCATAAACCTAATCCCATCCCGATCACTCATGCTCATCGTGGCCACCTGTAAATCAATTTGTACCTGCAAGAAAACCAAGCAGCCCACCCCGAGAGGGGTGAGTCAGTTCCCTGGAATGGAACTGGTACAATTCTCCAAAAACAAACTTATAAAACATAACTCTTCAAAATAAACAGTAACATGAAAACAAACTCTTAAAAGTAAAACAGAGATAAAGCACTTCAAAACAATCAAGTTAAAGAGAAAAGAAAACAAGACAAAGATAGAGATAGAGAACTTCCAAACCAAGTCATCCACTTAAGTAGTCACACCACATAGTTAGTAAGCATCCATTGTTGATGTTAGAACCAATTCTGGTTAAGAAGAGAAAGACTTAATTAGTCACAAAGGACTAGGAGTGACATTAATATCCATAACCGTGGTAGACAGTTATGTCTCCACCATTTCAGAAGATGATTCCCATAGACAAAATACACTCAAGAGTGGAATAAACCAATTGGGAGAGATGGCCCCCACCGCCAGTCAGTTGTCACAAGGACGAGGTAAACAGACCTCCGTTGTCAGTTGTCACAAGGACGAGGTAAACAGACCTTCGCTGTCAGTTGTCCAGATGGACGAGGTATAGCAGACCTCCGCTGCCACCGACCCGTTCTCAGTCATCGGTGAAAAGTGTGTGCACCACTTAATAGAAATAATCCATACTCAATACCAAGAATAACACTTTCCCATATTCCCATTAGATTTTTAACTGCACGAGAGCAATACCAAAACACCCAGTCCTACAGAGTGCAGAGGCGTAAACCCTCAACAATTAATATCCAATAGAAAGAATCCATTTCCAATAAGGCTGATCAAACTCGACTCATGGTTGAAACATTAACCATTATCCAAAGGAAGAATTACACTACCAGATATTTTCCTATATTCCCAGTCACCCCACTAGATCATTAACTGCACAAGAGCAATACCAAAACACTCAGTCCTACAGAGTGCAGAAGCGTAAACCCTAGGCAGTTAATATTTAGTGAAACAACTAGATAGGAGGAACCAATAACCAAGGAAGTTTCACATACAGGCTCAGTTAGTCACATCAAGCTCAGTTAGTCACACAACCGTTTCATTATGAAATCCATTCAAGATCAGTTGGTGTTCCAAAACATTCCATAAAGTCCATCAGTAAAAGTATCGAGTACGAGAAATCGTACAAAACATTCCATAAGGTCCAAAACCTAACAAGCTTAGTACGAGAAATCATACAAAACATTCCATAAGGTCCAAAACACAACAAGCTGAGTACGAGAAATCGTACCTGGGTAACGTATAGCAGTTCTAATCAACTTGCGCAAACAATCAACAGTACTCTGAAGAATATTAAAGGTAGTCTATCATCAATCACTTGTAGCCTATGTTACGCTTAAATAAACTCCTTACTCTTATTTCAAAGTCTCAATTATCTTTTAAGCCCTCACTTAAATGTTATGTATAATCTCTGGGTTATCTGAGAACGTTGTATAGCCCAAGGTGGTAAGATCAAGGAATGTATTCGATTAACATTTGCTAATTGTCCACTCCTATCCACTTTATTCATACTTAACCACAATCCTCACATTAAAGACTTTTGAGACCTCTATATCATAAATGTGTTTATGTTATATAATTAAATCTAAGAATTTCAATAATAATCTTAAGCTCAATACCTTTATTCTTAATTTAGAATAAACATTATATTATGACCTATGATGGACTCATCTCAGAATACTATACTATTATCTCACAATGTAAAGATTATGTATTTAAACAATATCTACTAGACAACCCATTATGATTAAGTCTTTCCCTTAACTTAATTAAGATCTACATCTTGTATATTGGAATCATAATGTTGTAGATACAATTTATTATAACTTAATTGAGCCACTAAACTTAATTATCATATCCTTAGTTCAGAATGACTTCCTATTTTAACCGTCTAATAATCTTGTCATAAGATGTTGAATTACCTCTCATATTGAAACAACTATATTATAGTTAACTTAGACTTATCGAACTCTTACATTTAGTATTTACAAGGTACATTATTTGCTTAATTATTACCTATATAATAAGGTGTTTAAATATAACCTTTTATGTATCCTTACTTACCTTTAATCTCCTAAATATTTTATTTATACACCCATTCACTCTATAGACTATGTATAATCCTTCTGTACTAAACTTCAATAAACTTAAGCCTTAAATACGTTTTAAATTGTTTCACAAAACCTAAGGTTTCAAAGGAATAACTTAATAAATTAATTCCCTTTATTGTATTTAGGATGGACAATATATCTACATAGAGTAGAATTTATCAAAGAATTAAATTCTGGTTCGTAAGTGAAATTGTTAGTTATATGAAAATTCTAAAATTTTATATTCAAATAACCTATCATTAATTCCCATTACCGTAAAGTATATCAATATATATCTGATGTAACTTAGTTTTATCTAATAAAAGGTTCAAAGGTTTTAAGTATCAAATTCCTATTTATAAACCTTCTATAAATTCTAACTACTAAATACCTCACTTAATTGTAAACTCACATCCTAAGTATTGGTAATAAATGTTATAAATGTATTTCATATGGCTTATCTAATGCCAAGAAACTTAAGGATTATATTTAGATAAATTTCCAAATCATAGTTTAATATAGTTTATATCATAACCCTTTTAATGATTTTATCTTAAAACATTAAGTTATATTCCAATACCATAAATGTTAACAAATGATTAAATCTAGACTTACATCCACCTAACATTTAGATGTAAAAGTATTTTATTTATTTTATTATTGTTTATATATTAAGAACATTAGATGTAAAAGTATTACATTAATTAATTATATAGTAAGTTCTATTTGTGTAAAATCTAATTACAAATATTCCTAAGTCCCACTTATTAATTACCTAACCAAATTATAGATTTACATTATGATCTTTGACAAATAATATTGCACATGTATTCTAATATGGTTTATATAAATCTTAGAAATCCAAGATAACTCTTTAAGCTCAATTTCATAACCACAATTCAATACTAGCTCTATAAATATTCTTTTAATAGTATTATGTATAGGTTTAGTTTAACTTATTAATTCCTTCATATTCTATTTGCTATAAGGTATTTATGTCTTTTATTTATTTATGTATTTATCGTATATGTATACTAGGATTTATTCAAGACATTCTTTATGTAGTTTTATTGCATTTAATTATTTATATTAACTTTTACACATATCCACATCCGAAATATGGTTTATAAAATAAAGTATTTTCCTTAGTTTCAATTAAGTATATTAACCACCCTATTATAACTAATATACATGTAGATTAATTTAGTTCCTTGATTTAACCTAAGTTACTATTTTATTCCTTTTATATATAAGTATAGAAATATATATATATATATATATATATATATATTATTTCCTTAGTTTCAATTAAAAATAAACTCCCATAATATAATAAATAAAACGTAAAGATAATTAAATTCCTTGTTTTAACATAAGTTCCTATTTTAAATCTACCATATAAGTATATTATACATATATGTAAATAATTTCACTTCTCAAAAAACTAATACCCAAACATTTATAAACTTACTGCTATAAAATGTTAATTTAGTTTCCCTTATTTTCCCCAGCTTAAAAGTTAATTAACAAACCATACTTTAATTTTTGGCTACATTAAAAACCTTATATTATAGGTTATTCTTATGAAAAACTCATAAACACAATTTTTAAAACCTTTTACCATTCCCAAAAATTCCCAAATTTAATATACAGTGACTATAACATTTTATACATATTATAAAATTTTTATTTCATAAAAATATCTTTTAATTTAGCCAAATAATTCCAGAAAACCCGTAACTTGAAAAAATCATAACTTACGTTTAAAAACTCCAAAACCATATTAATTTACATCAAAATAAACTAGATTAAATAAGGAATCTATGGTTAAAATGTCAAGTCAAAATACATTCGGGAAGATATTTAAATTAACCCAACAAGTTAGGACTATTTACTAGAATTTTATAAATTTATAATAATTATTTAATAGCACGATCTAATCTCGGCCGTCCAATCTTCTAAAGCGAGATCGGACGGCCCCTGTACTCCTAGTTCATCAGCGAACATACTAACCAAATCAAGTACTAAATCACCGATATCTCCTAATCTACAGAACGAAATCGAGTGATTCTTGTTTCTATGGATTCGAAATCGAATTTAGGTTCTATTGATGCCAATTTCCCCAATTATAATGCAGTATTCATCAAGTTTTGAAATCAATTCGAATGTTAGGGTTCATATCGGGTTTAAACTTTGATTCGAAAATAATTCCAACAAATCCTCCTAATCTAACACGTAATTGACTAAATTGGAACATGGATTAGGTCGGTAACATGACTACGAATGACAATAACGAAGCAATTGATCGGAAACTTACCGGAGTTGTGCGAATTGAGTGAAATTGAAATCGGAAAACTGGAAAAATACGAACTTTGAGCAGTTCGTGGTGCCAACTTCGAAGATCTATAACTAGTAGTACAAATCGAGTTAGGCTATGAGTAAGGGCTCATTGGAAAGAGCAAACTTCGATCTACGTATTGATAGCAAGAACTCACTCTAACTCACAACACACAAGAAGAAATCAAACCCGAAAGTTACGAGTTTACCTTCTCGTTTCTGGAACAATTCTGGGCAAAACGCGACCAGATCGGGGTCGGAACTTTAGACGCCTATATCTGCCATATGATTGAGAATTAGATTTGGTCATCAACATGAAAGTTGTAGAGGGATTAGAGCTCTTTAAAACGAGCTAAAGAACACGAAATTTGGATGAGAAACGAAGAATTTATGGCTAGACGAAGTTACCTGATTTGAAGGGAAAAACTGGAAACTGCAGTTACGGTTTTGCAGGGTGGCTACTTTGGATCGAATTTCCGGTTGATTTAGGATGAGTTAGGGTTAGTGTGAGTTATGGTTGCAAAGAGGAGATTAAGGAGAAGAGAATGCAAAAGACGGCACTTCCAAAAGATGAGAAAGTTGTGGAGGTCATAAGTTAGGGCAAAGTCGGTTCCGAAAATCGTGGAGATAGAATTTGGTTAAATGCTGGGCGGTATCCCGAGGCGCTGATGAGTCAGCAGACTTGCCACATCAGCATCTTTTCAAAATTTCGGCTCTAAACTTCATTCTATCATAACTTTGGCTAGGATGATCCGTTTTTAACGTTCCTTTTATCGATCTTCATGGTTTTCCATAACCTATTTATTGGTATAGGTTTCATGGCCTGGTTTGACCATTCTCAAAAAGTCAACTCTAGCAGGCTTAATAAGCTTTAAGGTTTCTAGAATTTTATATGACTTTTATGTTTTAAAACAATTTCCAACACTTCCTAAAACTTTATGATATAGTTGGAGTGTTTAGAAATTTTCCAAGATTTATGGACTTATAACTCTTATTATTAAATTCATAATACTAGATAATATTATATAATTAGGGTTAAATATGGAGGAAAACCCCTAAATAAATTTCATAATTCCATATAATAATTTAATATTAAATTCCCTATAATAATTTAATACTTAATAGTATTATTAAAGGTTTAATAAAAGAAATCCCCTAAATTAATTCAAATTAATTTAGGGGTATTTCAATGCTCCACTCTTATGCAATCTCTCAACACAAACACTAAGGCTTTCACCCAATAAATCACAGACTCAGGGCATTTGTTTAGGCGTAATCAGGAAAAGAAATTGAAATAATTTTGTTTTCTAGTATTTGTTTAGCCAGTTTTTTTCTATTTTCAGGAAAGGAAATGGGATTACCCCAAATCTCTCTAACTTGATGCTCCACCCCCTACTAGGGAATGAGACTCATTTTCCCCAGTACACTTTGACTGGTGACATAAGACCATTGACCAAGAACCATCTACTAGTGAGCGGTGGAGCAATTGATGGTCGTTGACCGGAAGCCGACTGTCATTGACCATTGACCGACGACCATTGACCGGTTATTCATTTTCATTTTCCATGCACAAACAAACAGCTAGGAAAATCAAAGATAATTATTTTTCATTCTTCATAATTCTCTTTCCTTGTTGATTGTGCTTTGATTGATTTGGGCTATGTTGGGAACAAGCTTACTTATACAAATAGAAGGCGAGGTCCTTGGAATACTAAATGTCGGCTTGATTGATTTGTCTGTAATGAGGAATGGTTGAGGACTTTCTCACATGCTAGGAATTATCATTTACAATGGGATAGGTCTGATCATAGACCCATTAAGTTAATCCCCTACCCACCATTGCGGCGGGGAAGCAAACCATTCCGTTTTGAAAATTGTTGGGCTTCAGAGGAGAAATCTCATGAGATAGGTAAGCAGGTTTGGAATAAGGACACCCTCGCTCTTGTTGGCTATATGGGGAAAGTAGCTGTGTGTGGTTTGTAACTTCAAAAATGGGGTAGAGCACAAATTCGTGAGGAGAAACAGGCTATCAGCCGTGCTAATTAGCATCTTCTCCTCCAGCGGATGCTAATTTGAGGGTATGGATGCTCTTCATCGAGTAGTGCTTCTCCTCCAACGGATGCTAATTTGAGGGTATGGTTTCACTTGTCCACACACTTGGATTCCCTTTTACTGAAACAGAAAGTTAGATGGTACCAATGTTCTAGACAATCATGGTTGTTGACTGGTGACCGTAATTCCAAATGTTTCTTTAATCGATTTCGTTCTAGATTAAGGAAAAATACTATCCACTTCCTAACAAATTCTAATGGGGTTGAGCATTTTGACTAGGAGGCCATTGAAACTGTTGCTTGTTCATGTTTCACTAATCAGTTTACTTCCACTTCCCTTTTGCCAAACTATCACTTGCTTGCATTTATTGAGAATCGCATACCTTCTGATGTTGCTGCTTCCATGGCTGCCCCATACACCAGGGAGGAGATCATGCATGCTTTGAAGGGGATGTGTCCATCCAAAGCCTCGGGTCACGATGGTGTGAACGTTACATTTTTAAATGCTTTCTTGGAGGTTATTCATGATGATTTTTTTTACAACTGTACTCTCTTTTCTTAATTTTTGACCATCTTCCACAAAATATGAAGATACACATATAGTTGTGATTCCTAAGATTAATGGGACTAGTCACATTACTGATTTTAGACCTATCTCGTTGTGCAACACCATCTTCTATGTAATCTCTAAGGTTTTGGTAAATAGGGTGAAATGCGTCATGCTTTCTGTTATCTTTGATAGCCAGGTTGCTTTTGTGGGGAAGGGGGTAGAGATTGTGATCCATGAGTTAATGCATATCATGAGAGGATCTACTGCTATGGAACAGAGTAACTTTTCCTATAAAATTGATACATCTAAGGCTTTCAACAGAATTGAATGGGATTTCATCCTACAGGTCTTAAAAAGAATGGGTTTTCACCCAACCTGGACTTCTTTAGTTCGTAAGTGTCTTACAACTGATTTAATGGTTGTTCTTATCAATGGCTTCCCAAGGGAAGTTTTTTTATCCTAAGCGAGGACTAGGGCAGGGAGACTCTCTTTCCCCTTACCTCTTTATTTATTGTATGAGGTTTTAGCTTCAAGTTTGAATCTGGCTAATGATGTTGGTATTTATAAAGGTTTTTGAGTGTGTGGTATGGAATTTGATATCACTAATCTTTTTTTCACTAATGATTGTGTTTGTATGGTCAAGGTACTGTGCAAAATGCACAATCCTTAAATGAAATTCTTTTGGACTTCTGCTTTGCCTCTGGTCAATGTAATAATTTGTTGAAATTTGGTATTGTGTTCTCTAAGGGCGTCCCCCACCAATCAGATAGGGGATCATAGATGTGTTTGGTGCTAGGGAAGTAGCTGATTTTGGTTGTACCTTGATTTTCCAAGTAAAGTTGGGCGCAATAGAGTTATGATGTTTGATTATTTGTGAGAAATGGTAGATTAAAAGATACAAAGCTGGTCTAAGCAGATGTCACGGGTTGGGAGAGGAATCTTAATTAAATATGTTCTTCAGTCTTTACCTGATTATGTCATGAGCATTGTTAATGTGATAACCTGGTTTTATTTCAGAATTTCCTAACATCATTTTGTTGTCATCTTATTTTATGTATCTGCTAGCATTTGGGACTTCCAGAGCATTTATTTAAAAGAGAGGGATAAGGTGGACATTTTCCACTCTTTTATAATTGGTAAGTGGTATCTAATATTTTTGGAAGCCTTATATTTTTCTTTTCCCCGATCAATTTTCACGATACAACATTTTTCCTCTCGACATTTTTTGTGTAACACTCTCCTTCCTTCCAAGTTCTCCTTCATTTGATAGTCTGGATTGCTGTTGAATTTGTTTGTTTGCTGCTCTGATTCTCTGCTGTTGTTGCTGCTGCTTTGATTGTTTTTATGCGGTATATCAAGTTCGATTTGTTACAAGTCGGTGGCTGTGTACTCTTGGTTTTGGGGAAGAATCATTTTTTTTATTTTGGGACTGTTTTCTGCACAATTTAGTGGTGCTTTGCATTCTCTTTGACTACGTGGACGTTCGGGAATAATCAGGCTTCCATCGACAATCTTCTGCACGTGGAATTCAAGTAAGTGGGGGATGGAATCATGATAATTTATTCACTCACGGGGTGCAGATTTTGATTGTGTTTTCTGGTTGGAATTTGGGTTGTGTTGTGTGAATTCACTTCGGAATTGAGTTGTTATTCGAATGGTTAAACCCCCATGGGCATTGATTTGCACTCTGGAATGTTTGGCTGATTTTGGGATTGAAATTGTGTTGTTCTTCGTCTCTGTTGCATTCTGTTGTTTCTAATTTTTGCGGCGTCTGGACTTCCATCTGAACATGTAATTCGGACAGGTCATCTGGAGCAGTACTTCTGTCGGTGTTTTTGAAGTTTCCAGCCATCTGTCCAGACATGTATATCTAGACAACATGCGAGGACGTTCTCTGATTTGTACTCTCGGCATGTGTCCAAACTTGTAAGTTTGGACACATGTTCGGACTTCTTCAGTTTTCTATTTTGACATGTGTCCGGACCTGTGGTCCGGACACGTGTCCAGTTGTATCTCTATTTTGCAATTCGCACCGTGTCCAGACATGCAAGGTCGAATGCATGTCCGGACACCTCTTCTGTTTTGCCTATTTTGCTCATTTGAGCTTCGTTTTGACTTCTGTTTGCGGGGTAAGGATCCCCTAAGTGTGAGTAAGAGTTTTATACATGTGTTATGCTTATTTAAGCACATTTGATATGTTATTTTGGCTAAATGATTTGGGACCTAGTTACTATGCTTCTGAGCCTTGGATAGTCAGGTCGGGCTGTCCCGTAGCATGCTGCGTAAGAATTCCTTTTGTATAAGTTCCTTAGGGTTCACTTAGGACGTTTAGTGACCGACTGGTCAGTTAGCTGTCTCTACAGCTTCTGATGTAGGATCTCCGGATCCATAGGACATTGTGTGGTCCTTCTAATGTGTTAGTGGGTTTCTAGTGTCCCACCTTGTGATTCTATCTCTGAAAAATCCGACTGACGTTTGATTTTGTATTTTGATCTGATTTGAAATTTGCTCTGCTTCTATTTCGCTGTCCGGACATGTAAGGTTGGACACATATCCGGACACCTTGCCCATTTTGCTCGTTTGAGCTTCGTTTTGACTTCTGTTTGCGGGGTATGGATCCCCTAAGTGTGAGTAAGAGTTTTATACATGTGTTATGCTTATTTAAGCACATTTGATATGTTATTTTGGCTAAATGATTTGGGACCTAGTTACTGTGCTTCTGAGCTTTGGATAGTCGGGTCGGGCTATCTCGTAGCATGTTACGAAGGAATTCCTTCTGCATAAGTTCCTTAGGGTTTCCCTTAGGACGTTTAGTGACCGAATGGTCGGTTAGCTGTCTCTACAACTTCTGATGTGGGATCTTCGGATCCATAGGACATTGTGTGAGTCCTTCTGATGTGTTAGCGGGTTTCTAGTGTCCCACCTTGTGATTATGTCTTTGAAAAATTTGACTGACATTTGATTTGGTATTCTGATCTAATTTGAATTTTGCTCTGCTTCTGTTTCACTGTTTGCAAAGTGACATACGTTTCCCTCCGATTTATGAATTTCTGTCTTCTGTTTTGAGTAGGCTTCCTTGAGGAAGTCCTTTGCTTACTGGGCTAGTTGAGCTCTCTCCTTTATTATGTTATGCAGATTGATCACTTGGAGACTCTTACTTCTTCTCTCTTATGGAGTTTCGGCTTATGTTTCTTTCAGACTTTCTTCAGACTTGTATTTAACTTATGCGCGTTAGACGCTCTTTCGGATTATGTAGCCTTTGGGCCTATGATTTATATTTATGTTTCATTTTGGTTAAAGGATATTGTAAACTTTTTTCTAATGTATGCATTCGGGTTTGGAATCGTTGAGTTAGAGCCTTGCGTTGTTAGGTAATAAACACCCGGCATGTAACATCCCTAACTCCTAGGCCGATTTTGAGGTCGTTACAGTTAAGCTCCCAGTAACTATTGTGTGTGAAATAACAAAATGTTGGCCCGTTTCTGGTGGTCTGGCAATATTACTCACAGGGGTCTACATTGGCTGAAATGGGGGGAAGTTATGTGATAGTAGGATGCATGGAGGGTTGGGTTTGAGAGACCTAGAATCTTTTAATAATGCCTTGTTAATCAAACAGTCATGGCGTGTTATTACTTCACTTGATTCATTGGTGTCTAGGCTTTTTAAGGCGAGGTACTTCCTAACATGTATCTACATTTCATCATCTTTGGGAAGCAGACCAAGCTTAGTTTGGAAAGCACTATGGGGAGTTAAGGATTTAGTAGCTCAAGGGGCGTACAAACATAGTGGGAATGGTAATGTTGTTTATATACAAACAGATGATTGCACGGTAAACCTAATGGCCGGCCTTTTTCTGGTCATTACCCTAGTTATGAGGAACGAAGGTAAGGTTTCATAGCTGATAGATCAATCAAAGCTATCGTGGAAGGAAAACTTCATTAGACGATGGTTCACCTCTTCTGATGTAGAAGCCATCTTATCTATT
This sequence comes from Limonium bicolor, assembly GCA_023374045.1. Taxonomy (NCBI): domain Eukaryota; kingdom Viridiplantae; phylum Streptophyta; class Magnoliopsida; order Caryophyllales; family Plumbaginaceae; genus Limonium; species Limonium bicolor. The sequence goes on from CM041781.1 coordinate 241,885,908, forward strand.
CATAGGACAGAATTGCTTGAACACTCTGGGTCTTGGTATTGAGGATTAGCAGCTAATAAGTTTTTTACTATTAAATAGGTTTATTTTTTATCATTATGCTATCAAGTAGCAGCAAAAGACAATCGTCTCAGTTCACAGCTAGGGGTGTTCTAGCCAGTACAGTATAAATGAAAACAAATTACAAACATAATTACAGCAGAGTGTTTAGAGTAAATCTTTGATGTTGGAACTCAATAGTACAAAACTGATGGGCACCCTTCGCAGTTCCTTTGCACCACACCACTCCACAGTTTGAAGTTTGATCGTCGGGCATAATCTATTCCAGTCTATTATTTGTTACTAAAAAATTATGTTGTTTCTCGCATACCACAAATTATACGTAGCAAACATGAAGAAGGCTTTCCAGAGTTTGTGTGCTTTCCTTGAAGGAGAGGACTCACACCAGGTTTAGAATAGTTATTGAACGTTTACTGCCTGAATCTATGGGACTCCCCACCATTTGAATATGTTCACCCATATGTTTTTACTTACCGCACATGTCCAGAAGAGATGGTATGTTGTTTCAACAACAGCATTACAGAGCGAGCACATAATTTGACTCAGAGTAGCAATGTTCATACTGAATACTCTCTCTCGTTATTAATTTGTTATTCAACATAAACCAGTTGAAGACTTCAACTCTTGGAGGAGCCAGCTTACACCAAAAAAATATATGCCAAGTGGGGGGAGGGGGGAGGACATTGCGTTTTCACTAACTCAATATAGCAGCTTTTGACAGAAAACATACCATTTGTACCTGCTGTCCATCGAATTTGATCCTCATCAACTGCGGGAATTACTTGGTTGTTATTGAGGAAATTCAATAGCTGATTTATTTCCTCCATTTCGCACAAAGAGGGGCCTCCTATAATCCAGATGCCACGGCCATGTCACGCCAGACCATATGCCTACCTCCGAAACAGTCGAAGTTTTTGAATTACATATCAGAAAAAGTCTTAGGAATTCGGAATGAAGGTTACATTCCCCTATCTAGTGATTCAACCAAAATCTGACCATATTACCGTTGCCAACTACCCATATAAGGTTATTATCTAATACCTCTTGGTTGTTGTTGTTGTTGTTCCATGCCTCAACGGACACGACATCCTTCCAAGCACCATTCCTAGGGACCCTTCTCTACGACTGATCTGTTATTGGTAAACAAATATCCTGGTTATAAGCAAATGCTATAACCTGCTTCCACAGTTTTGCATCAGAGGTTTGGTATTAAATTGATAACCAGAAAGAGATTGTTCATAAGTAGATGTGGAAGTAACAATTTTGCATCGAAGGTTTGGTATTAAATCGGCTTATTGACATCTCTTGAATTGTAAAAATGTTACTTCCACATCTGCTTCATCTCCTAACCTTATTGGTAAGGCACTTAAACATCTTTGGAAATGTGATGTACCACCAAGGGTAAAGTGCTTCGGATGGCGCCTTCTGCATGGCATTATTCCTTGCAAAGGATTGATACATCAACATTGTGTTGGTGTTTTTGGTCCTAAATGTGAATGTGGTGACTTTGATAATTTAGCACATGGTTTTATTAATTGCACAGAGATCTTTTGTTTTGGGCAATCGTCAAAACTCAAGAGACTGATTCAGTTGCAGACAGACAAAGCTTTTTTGGATTGATTGTTAAACTATTGTCCAATAACTCCACATCTATGCTTACTTCTCTTATGTTGTTGCTTTGGAAAATTTGGTTCTCACTTTGTCAGGTCAGAGGAGGCAAAATTACAAGGAAGGTATTGGGGTGGTACCAGACGAAAGCTATTTTGCACACAGGTATGGGTGACAAGGCATGGTTCAAGCACAACTTAGAAGGTTTTATCAAAGTTTATGTGGATGGGAGCTTAATGGAAGATGGTTGATATGGCATGGGTTTGGTTTTTTGGGGCGAGGCTGGTGAAGTCATTGCAGCTGTAGCAACAGTAGAGGCAAGGACACTACTTTTTAAGATATGACAAATCAAAAGCTTAAATTATTCAAAGTTGAGGTTTTTTACAAATTGTAAAGCTTTAGTGGAATACTCGAATTATGGAGTGGGGTGTCTAGATGATGAAACAATTGCTTTCTTAGATAGTTCTTTGATTGATTGTTCACGTTTGACACACGTTTTGATTATGTGCATAGGGGTGATAATTTTGGAGCTCACCAACTGACTAGGAAAGGAGTGGGGGTGGATGTTTGTTGTTTTTCGTCTACTGATGTACCAACTGATGTATTGGATCTTTGTTTTAGCTAATTAATATATGCTTACTGTTTAAAAAAACAATGAATGTGTAGAGCATCTCTGAGCATCATATAAGATAGATGTGCCTCACCGACAGGTTTGTGGTTGAATTTCTTAGACGTTTCGGGCATTGATTTGTATGTATGGGTTCATTATTTTGTTTTTCATTGTGTAACACATATTAGTTGTGGAATCCATTACAAGCACTACATGCTATAAGTACGATTCGGGTTAAAATAGAAAGAAAAATAATTGTGAAGGTAAAGGGATGAATTATGGGCTCACTTTTGTTTTTCACCGAGTGTATTCCATACAATATACATGATCTTAAACAAGAAGGAGCCTATCTTCATGTGGGCTTGTGTCTCACCCATTCTTCACTAGGTTTAGTTGTGTCGAGGGTACACTACAAAAAAAATTGACATTTGCCCACGGAATCCTATACCAACAGACTCAATTTTCTGTTGGCGCATCACTTTTATAAGGATGGGACGGAAACCACTACCAACGAATTGATTTTTTCGTCAGCATTTCTAGCTCCAGCGGAGGACTTATATTGACGGATTTAATTTTCGTCAGCATAGCCCATTTAGAAAAGAAACGCCCGCCTTGTACAAGTAAGGGTGCGCTGCACTGAAACAAAAATAAAGTTAGGGTTAATCTATCTATCGATCGTTAGCAACTCAAGAAAGCTGCAAACGGGAATTCTCCAGCGCGCCGGTGAGGAAGCAAAATCACAACCAGTGAGGAAGAGGGATTGCATGTTACAGGACCATGAGAGAGCCATCCCAAAATCTAGCTCAAGAGATGGAGAACTCATAGTCCTATATGAACCACACACCAACCTCTCATACGGTTGATGTGGGATTCTGTAACAGTCCTTCCCCTTCGAGCACCAACGCCCACGTTGGCCCACTCTGGCTGCCTACTCTGGGTGCCTACTCCGGGTGACATTCACTCTAGGCGGCATCTCCGGCCGTTTCCTAGGTAGCCCTTTCCTGGGTCGCTCCTTCCCAGGTCGCTCCTTTCCAGGTCGCCCCTTCCGGTGACGTGGAGCTCTCAGGGTCTGGCTCTGATACCTCTGTTACAGGACCATGAGAGAGCCATCCCAAAAGCTAGCTCAAGAGATGGAGAACTCATAGTCCTATATGAACCACACACCAACCTCCCATACGGTTGATGTGGGATTCTGTAACATTGCAACACAATTTCTATCAGCCGGTGAGGATGGAAACGGGAATTCTCCAGTGCGCGTGAGGAAGAAAAATCGCAGCAAGTTAGGAAGAGGGATTGCAACACAATTTCTATCAGCCGGTGAGAATGGAAACGGGAATTCTCAAATTCAGTTTTCACTTCTGCATTTTATCTGTCGATTATATTGTTCTACTCTCTCTCGAGTCCTGGTTGCTTCTTGCTGTGTTCCATTTTTTCATGCTCCGAAAATTGATAGCTGGTTAATTGCTTGGCATAATGTCGTATTTCTCTTCTTGTGCATGTATAAGGCATTGAGGTTGTACTTTCTCTGGTTGCGGAAATTTTAAAACACAATCCCTAAGCTCTGGAAAGTATGAACTGCTTGTTCTGTCTTTCTCTTCTTGTGCGTGTTTTGCTTAGTTTATGTTGATCGGGATATAATTGTTCCGTCTTTCTCTTTTACCTCATTCTACGAGAAGAACAACTCAATATTTTGAGAAACTTGGAACAAATTAGATAGTTGATTATAGCAAGCTTAATTGTGCAAAAATGGTGAAGTTAATTGATCTTTCAGTTTGGTGGCTACGTGCAGCAGGGTCAATGTACTTTTGTTGCAGTGGATATCAGTTTAAAATTTAGGAAGGGAAACCAAAAGAATCAAGTCTGTGTCTGTTTAGAAGTTATATATAATACTTAGGCAGTCACTCTCTACAAGTCCCTCACCTCCTTGATAGTTCCTCTATAAATGTAAGGCTATATATCTCTTGAAGTAAGACTATATATTCAAATAAAACCTCATTAAACTTAATCCACATACTTTAAAACCTGTAAGTAGTCTAAGGTGGGCACTTTAACTAATTCTATCATGATTTGTGGTGCACTTCTTATGCTGCTAAGCTAATTGTCTGATCGATCACTTTGTTGAAGAAAGACAAATCACAGGTTGACAACTACAATTCAGAGACGCATTTTTGGCCATGCAACAAATGTTGAGATCGTTCCTTAAATGAAGAGAAAACATTGCAGGCAGCATCAGACCTCATTTGAGAAATTTTTATATTTGCGGCAACTCTAAGCTCATATTATTTTATTGTGTGGAATAAAGGCTAACTGAGGTTATTTATCTAAAAGAAAATTTTTATCTTCTCTTGACTTGGCTACCATTGGAAAAAGTCAATATAACCAGATATACTATCTACCTTTTTGTTTTCCGCTCTCTGAGTTTTGCAAAAACAGCGAATTTTGGTGGCCTCCAAGTGTTTGCTAAATTGTTGTTACTATTTCAAAGTTTTCTAAATTGCTATTGCAGTTAGGACATACAAATTAGGATAGACTAGGCATGGCATGGCAATTTAAGTGTACAATATTCCTTCTTTCTACGTAATACAGCCCAACATTAAAAGAAGTAGTGGTGGTTTCTGGGAGGCAAACCCAACAATCTGAGGTGCAGCTGGTTGCTCTGCAGGTTGGGAAAATGTGGTGATTGTTAGTAATCAAAGAAGGTGTTGGGTTTGATGATGATGATGCTTGCCGATATCTTTATTTCCTCTAATTTGATCCCAAGCGTAAAGATGCTTTCATTGCAGAAGAGTAGTATGTTTCATATGTAAGCCTTTTATGCCAATCAAAATGAGCTACCTCCTGGTGTATCTTCCAAAATCAGCATGTTCACGGTATATTGCAGTTGCACTAGCACTAGTCTCACTCAAATGATTTATAAAGCATTTCATGACCAGGGAGGATGTATATTCTGAAAACTGTATGAAATGCATGTTTACGGGTGCCGCAGTAATTGAGGCCTATGCTTATATTTTACTTTGGAATATATGTTACCTTCCTTTACAGATTGGCCCTTTCCAAGCCCCCATCAAGCATGCAAGGTGAAGATTAAAGTTCACCGGAATCTCCATGGAATCATCGTTTTGGAGTCTGTGATGGTATGCAGTAACTTTAGCGATTCATTTCAACAAAGCTACTGCGTTTTATGAATTGCTGTTATTATTTCTGAATTTTGGTGGCCTGTTTTTGTGATAGCTAATAGAAGATCATGTCAATGTTCAGTGTGAGATGTCTTCACTATGTATATATATATATTATTGACTTTTAGGTTGTGCTATGTTGTAATCACTATGTATGTATATATTATTGACTTTTAGGTTGTGCTATGTTGTAATCACTATGTATATTTAGATTTAATTATAGTTAAACTTACACTCTCTGTGAGAATGATGAGGTTTTAAAACTTTTTTCAAGAAACTGATGAACCTTCCCACAAAACTTGCACGAACATTACTTTTAGAATTATTGTGATTATATATATATATGTGCGTATGTATCTGCTACTGATGATTAGATATTAGTATGCTCAATCTTGTTTTTTATTTCACTCTTACGAATTCAATTATGCAAATAAAAGAGTATATTAACGTGAAATATTCAATCATAGAATCTGAAACAGTCCTTGAAATCCTTCTATCTGAAGCTGGAAACTTACTGGGAATTCAAACCAGAACATATAAGGAGCTTCTTTTTATATTGAAGCTGGATATATTAGGGATCAATGTGATTAACTCACTAATTAACTTGTCATGGCGGTGCTAATTTTTTTTGAAGTTTCTTCCGCCGGTGAGAGCAGCACGAACACTATCTTCCGCTGGTGAGTGTAATTGAGAGAAGGAAAAATCCACCGATTCACAATTTCTTCAGCTTTGACAGGTATGTATTCTCCTCCTTGTCTCTTCCACCGGTATGTAATTTATGGTGTGCGTTCCTTTTTCTTCTCGTTTTAGACTTTTACGTGCTTGTATTTTATCCTTGTATGTTTTTATCCATGTATACAAGATGACTCATACTGCTTTAATGTTGAGTTGCCTGGTGTGTAAATGCACAGACGAGTATAGAGAATTTAGACTAGCTTTACTAGTTTTTAATGGTTCTGCTGCTGCTGCTTACTAAAACAAAAATACCAACTCTTGTCTTGAAGCTTGTATTTCGGTATATAGAGAATCAGTCTTACTTGACTGCTAATCAGAGACTTGTGAGTTTGTTCATATGTGGGCGTGGGATCTTGTTGAAGTGTGTGCAATTAAAGACATCTTTAGATACATGGCTTATTTCCCTATCTTTGTTTTTGCCTTACTTGCTGTAGGTTTGAGTAAACTCTTTGTACACCTAGATTTCTACTTTGATATATTTTGATCTTCATACGAATTAAAGTTTCGTTCTAATGCTAGTAATTGCTTAGTGTTGATACTGATTTGTTGAATTTTTCTAACATGATTTTTTTTTATATCAAATATGGTGTTAAGATAGATTTCTACATAAACAAATTTAGACTAGCTTTACTAGTTTTTAATGGTGGTGCTGCTGCTTGTGAGTTTGTTCGTCTGCTGCTACTGCTTGTGAGTTTTTTTGTGTGTACTGATCAAGAAAAACTTGTTCAATTTACTCATGTGCTAGTATTGTATTCAGTAATGTCTTACTAAAATTACTTGTTTCTACCAGGTTTCAACGGATGCTAGTGGAAATGAACAATCCCTATCAGTGAGTACTCCAGACAATGTAAGAGATTGACCAACTTGAAAGATAGTGTAGTGGCTAGAATGGCAACATTTTGGATGAAGTAACTTCAAAATGAAAACAATGTATTGGATAAAAACAATATATTTTGGATTGAAGGCTGGAACCAAAACATTTTGTCCAGCTTCTTGTTGTGCTATAAACAACTAGCTTTTTCTATGTAGTGACTTTTTAAGTTTGTTAGGCTTTGTAACAACATTTAAAAATACATAATGTTATATATTAGATGTGATTGGTTTAAAGTTGAAACACCCCTAAACGAATTAAACACATAAAATCATAAACGCGTACGAACAATTAAATTTGATGTATACATGTAACGTTATGTATTAATATGGTCACATACTTATATATGTACGTTTATGAGAATACATATACGAAACGTTACAATATTACAACGTCGTATGTGATAAATAATAATGTCGCATAGTCACATATAACTAAAACGCGACAAAATAAAAGGGGGCGTATATAAATATACATGTACGTATAAATGACTAGCGCCGTATAAAATTAATAACGCGACATATTATATAGTCACTTATATATATGTAAATAAACATGTATATAGCTTATAAAAAAAAAAAGAGGGCAAAAGGAAAAAAGAGCAATTACGCTCCCGCTGAGGTTCAAACCCCATACCTCTCATATGTCTAGCAAACGCTTTAACCAGATGAGCTGTGCTCAAATTCAGTACTTACTACTCACGAATTACAACTAGTACTGAGGAGTGACATAGTATAATCTTGAAGTAAGCATAATAAACGACCAGTTACTACTTGTTTCCTATATTATATCCACCGTCTACTTGCTATTCCACACCAACAGATCGGTAACTCAACCCCACCATGCCCTTCTTGTATACACCATCGACATTGTTTCAGTAGTAACAAATAACTAATCGCCCATACCAGAACACAGCACAAGTGCGATGCCTCAACCCCTCTTCTCTGCTCAAGATCTCGAACAGCACCAAATACCAAACCAACCTTTCTCTTCTTTCTAGGTTGGCGCAAACTCCTTCAAATTCCTTGCCGATTTCGACTGACACGGTCACTCCTCTCCCTCTCGCATGTGTGTCCCTTGTCCCGATCACCCACACGAATTCTCCATCAGCATGCACATGCTCCAGTGAGCTGTCGTGCCCAAAAATCTGTGGAACCTGAACGCACTACACCTCTAGGAATGTTACCCACTCAAACCTCTATATTCCCTTGGAACTTGCAGACCACAAACACCACCTGAGCTCTGTGAAAATAAATCTTGAATTCAGTAAGAGCTAGCCTGAGCAAAAGCATGCACCTTAGAGTTTGTTCTGCTACAACCTTGCTCGTAGGAGGATTGTGTTTGAGAGCTCCCACGCAGACGTATGAGCATCAGTAGCAACCAACCCAATTAAGAACTCACCCAGTTTCTTCCTGGCGTTAACGTCTCAGTATAACCAGCTCAGGACCTGTGTCTGTCCCACGCAATAACCACCTTAGCCGTGTAAGTCCTGGAGCAAAACAGCCCAGGTAAACTGCAGTGAACTCCTTCTTCCTCTGAATGATTTCTGTCAGTAAATGCCTGTTCAACCCACGCATTCTCACGGTTTTGTTATAAACAACTCATCAGGTGTCTGTTTCACGCTAGCACCCATCCCAGCTGTGCAAGCCCTGGGGAAAATCTTTGAAACAGATCTATAGAAAAAAATAGCAAGGTAAAACAGTTACCACAGATTTCTCCTCATTCCTGCATCCTTTTCTGTTCTGTGATCTTGCTATATTATTCCCGATCCTCTCTTTGGCTGTTTTGAATTATTTCTGTGTCTGAAATCTTTACTTCTTGATCAGTAACTCAAGCCCTTCTAATTCCCTTCTGCAAGCCGACCTGGTGTGTTTCAGTTCTGGAAACCTGAAGCAAACCAATTTTTTAAAAAAAAAACAGTAAGGTAAAGCTGAAACCAATTTCTTCTTCTCTCTCTGGTTATCATAGCCTAACTCCTGGTAATCTTTCTTAGTTGTTGTCGGGTGATCAAGGAGCTGAGAGTCTCATCTGTGCCCAAGAAGCAACCCGGGGAAACATCCAAGTTAAAAAGGTGAGCTATCCCCTAAACTGATTCAATAATCAGAAACCAGACAAAACCGTCAAGTTTGAGGTCATTCGGATTCTGTAACATTCTGTTTTCAGCATACTTACTGCTCAGGAGAGTTATAGAGTGGGTGTGGGTTAATAACGAAATTAAAACACAGCTAAAACCTTTAACTAAGTTGGAAGACACTTTGGGAATGCTTGAGGAAAGAAAAGTTAATCTGTTGCATCGGTAGAGAGGAAAAACAGATTGAATTGTTGCAGTTTCTATTTTCACGGTTTATGCTTAGTGTCTGTATAATGACTTTTCTTAGGCTGAGTTCTTGCTGTTTAAGTTGGCATACCCCCTTGAAGATTTAAATAGTGGTAAACCACTTAGCTGGATGAGTAACCAACTTGGGAAAACAAACAAAAACAGATTAGAGGGCTGAAAGATAGGGATAGAAGATAATAAACCTGTTCTAGTCTTTCAGGTTCTGAAATTTGCTTGTTTCAGTATAGGTAAATAACGTAGCTGTAACAAGGCTGTTGTGGGTATGTTTCGATGATAAAACTGTGTTAATCCACCCAACAAGGAGCTAAATGATAGGGAGAAATTAAAAGTCAGATTAAGGAACAGAAAGAAAAACAATCGAAGTGAGGATGCATCAGTATCAGTTTTTCTTTCAGTTTCTGTTTTTCTGTGTAAAGAGATTCCAGGGGTGTTGTCTAAGTTACTATAGGTCTGTTTCGAGGATTGAGCCATGATTAAACACTTAACTGAGGGAGTGAGTAATTGAGATGGATTGAGGACCAGGTTATGAACTAACAGAAGGGAGTAAAAATAAGGATAGCAGAATATGGTGTTTCAGTTTCAGATTTTCTCCAATTCAGTTTTTGGACTTCTCAGTAGCATTAATAATACTGTCATGGTGTGGTAATGAATTTACAACATGGCTAATGTTCAACTAAGTTGGTATACCCACTTGGAAGTTAGAAGGCAGGTTAGTAATCAAGAAGGAATCAAATGCATCAGTCCAAGATTTCTGTTTCTTCCAGTTTTCAGTTTTGTGTCAAACTTCTCAGAGGAGTGTCCTGGTTGCTTGGGAATTTGTCTGAAGTTTTAAAAACCATACTGAGATGTTAACTGAGTAAGAAGCACATGGGAGTAAGATTGAGAGACAGGAAAGTAATTTTCGGACGAGCAGAAAGAACAAACTTCAGTTTTGTTTCAGAGTTACAGGTTCTGTTTTCTTTGTTTCAGTTTCAGTTTTTGTTCTTTTTTTTTTTGGTTCGGTGTAGCAGGTTCTTCTGTGAACCGTAGCCTTATGGCCTTGGGTCTGCCTAGGAACTTAAAGCCACACAAATACACTTAACCAAGTAGGTAAGCGCTTGAGGATAGTTTAGAAGTCAGACTGATAAATAAAGAGAAGAATAGAAGAAAGTTATGTGAATCAGTTTCTGTTTCTTTCACGTCAGTATTTAAACAACTTCAGGGGTGTTAGCAGATTGCCATGGGTCTGTTCTTGAACTGAGAATAACGGTAAAACGTGTACCTAATGAGAAACCAACTTAAAAGAAAACAGAAGAGAAAGGAGAAGTAAATAACTATCAGGTTTTGACGTGTTGGTCTTCAGTTTCACTAAAACGAGTGCTCTTCTGTACAACTCTACTACAGAGAAGTATAAGGGGGGGTGATGTGTGGTTTAAGAGTTTAAAAACCTTGTTAATCCAACTAGCTAAAAGTGCAAGCGTGTGGGAAAAAATTGTGAGTCAGATTAGATGACAGAAACAAACAATGGCAATGAACATACTTCTGTCCATGACTTCAGTTTAGTTTCAGGTTCTGTGTTAAGAGGGTTCAGAGAGGTATTCCTTGTGGCTTTAGGTCTGTGTTGAAGCTAGAACTCAGATAAAACATTCTACTACTTGGGGAGAGAGTTGGAGACTCAGACTTTTGAACAAACCGGAAAGAAAAAATGGAAGGAAAGATATTAGACTTGTCTGTTTGCATTTCTTTTTCAGTTTCTTTCCTGTGATTCTTGCTTCTGTGTAACTGAAATACAAGTGACGTAAGAGTGTGTATTACCTGCTTATAAACCCCAAACCTAGCCAATTGCACCTAAGTAATCTGTAAAAAAAAGATTGGGTGGAATTAGGGACTGACCAATGAACTATAAGGAAGGAGTAATGCACTGATGAGTTTCAGATTTTGGATAGGTGTTGTTTCTGTATAAAAGAGTTGCAGTAGAGTTGTCACAGTGTTTTAGGTTGTGTCAGGAACATAGAAACCCAACCAAAACACGTAACTAAGAGAGTGTGTACATTTGGAAGAATTGGGAATTTAACACGTGAACAAGAGGAAGAGAAGAGAGAAGATAACAGATTCTGGTTACAGTTTTCAGGTTTCTTTCTGAAAACCTATGTTTTCTGTATAGCCATGGGCAGGAGGTTTATAGGAGATGTATCGGGAGGTAAATGAACCCAAACATATCTAATACATTTAAGTAAGTCATAAACATCTCGGGGAAGGATTATAAGTCAGTTTAATCAAGTAAGAAGCAAGGTGAAGAAGCCAATACTCAAGATATTGTTTCAGTTTTTAGAAATTTGGGCTCTCTGTATAACTGGGTTACAGCATCATCCTGAGTGTGATGTTAGCTTGACAATGAACCTAAATCATAGCTAATAGATATAACTAGGTTAGCACAACATAATGAGAAGGTTAAACATCGGTCCACTGCATTGGGAGTAAAGTTAGAAAAGGTGGTACATGAGAGTGGTGTTCAGATTTGGGGGAAACTTGTGGGTTCTGTATAAATAAGTCCCAGGTGTATTGTAGAGACTATATTATTGCGATACGAGGTTTAAAACATTTCTCATCTACTTATCTAAGGAGGGAAAACACCCTAGACAAGTTATGTCTATTTTATACAAACTTGTTACATAAATAACGCTTAAGATGCTTTAACACGAAGCTAAGGAAAAAGGACTTAGCTAACATGTAACTAAAGGTATGAATATCCTAGGAGTAAGTTGAGCCTAGGATTAATGCATGTGAAGTTCTAGGAGTCGATATAAACCAAGTATGTAACAACATACCTAGGGAATAATATACGACGTAAAGTGTCGTCACATAAAATGATAAGCTGACACATTGTTTTAATTAACTCTAGGATCGTAGCGTGCTCCGACCAGGACTCCGAGTGTGAGACGACTCGAACTAGCGAAAAAGGTATGGACATGTGTGGTTCGTATGTTGTCGTGTTACACGGCTTGTGTGCTGTGTGCTCTGTGTGAAAAGACCTTAAGATCAAAGCATGAAATTGGATTGCTTGTTTATTATGTTGTATGATGTTTATATCATTGTTGTGTATCATTGCGCGCACACAGTAGTTTAGTCCCTTCGCGTTTATGCAATTCGAGATGAACCACAACGAACTATGAAAACAAGAAAAACTCTATAAGGGGAACTCCTCTCTAAATCATTGAGGACTACCATGACACCCACTATGGTGTCTATTCATTAATGATAATGAAGAGCAAGTCTCCTTTGGTGAGACATGACGAACATGTAGACAAAACAAAAGAACTATATGAAGAGACAAATCCTCTCTAACTTTAGAGGACCGCTAATGACACCCACTATGGTGTCGAGACTATAACGATAATGAAATGAAAAGTACCAACTGGTGGAACATGAGGATAACCCGGGAAGACGACATCTCGGGCCGCGCGGTATGGAATATTCGGGAGTTGGTATCTGCATCAGATCCTTCGCCCTTCTGTGTGAAGCACATCCCGGAGTCCAGAGGTGACTTCCGCTTCCTTGACCCTGGGTGTCGGGAATGGGGGAGTGACAAGTTGGTGAAGCACATCCCGGAGTCCAGAGGTGACTTCCGCTTCCTTGACCCTGGGTGGGAATGGGGGGAGTGACAAATTGGTGAAGCTTATCCTGGAGTCTAGAGGTGACTTCCGCTTCCTTGACCCTGGGTGTCAGGAATGGGGGACTAGCTATGGAGGAGACATCCTCCAACGTGCGGTGATAAAAGAATTCACAAGTAACCCTTGAAGAGACAAGGAATGATTAGCACCTACATAATAAAGCCTCGGGATCTAATCTATATCCCCTGACTCGGTGCCAGAGAATTGAGGAAAACATGTGTAACGAAACCAAGCAAATAAGAAAATTCACAAATGTGATCATTTAAGAAACAAGGAATGAATAGCACCTACATTATAAAGTCTCGGGATCTAACCTACATCCCCGGACTCGGTGCAAGAGAAGAAAGGAAAACATATGTAATGAGAACAAGATAACAATACGCAATCTCTTGAATGATCCCATAGTGAGGATTGACGGTATAATGTACCTACGCACACGTCCTATAATTACTTGACTGTTGTTGCTACACTAGCAGCTTATTAAGCTGGACTGCGTGTTTGACATTGTTATGCTACTGGCAAGTTGTGCTTGGTTGCTTATTGATATTGTTGTGCTACTTGCAAGATGTGCTTGGTTGCTTGCTGATATTGCTATGCTACCGATGAGTGTGTATGATATCATGATGTACTGATGGGTGCTTTACTGCTTTATCATAGCATGTAAGATGGACTTAATAATATTCGACCAATTAGTCGTGTGGCCCGGTAACATGCGGGCTTCACACGTTCATAATCAGCGTAGTTTGCTGAGTCCTTTACACCCAATTTTTTTCAGGTCTTGTGCCAGACGATAACGGAGAGTAGGCAAGGGTGACTACCATAGGGGTAGTCCACATGGCAAGACTTTTAGTAGTATGCTTTCTTATGTATGAGTTATGTTGTTTAAGTTGTTAACTAAACTGTAGATGCTCGGTACTTGAGTTGTACTTTATATTGTATTTGGATTTCGTTAAGTTGGACTTGGACTTCCAGTCATACAGACCGTAACTTGGAGTTGGTAATGAGGACTGTCAACCACGTGGGTGGTTGGCGTCTGTAGCACCCGAATAGAGTAGGAACCGCTGCGTAGACATCTCATATCACCGTTAGGCTCGGCGTTTAATTTATTGATTGTTATTCGGGGGTGTTACAGAAAGTGGTATCAGAGCGTAGTTGCGCTCTGATGACTGGAACAGAGGAGTACCGAGTATAGGAAAACCTAAATTTGAGAAACGGGGTTACGGGTTAGTTTGTGAGGCTCGTTAGTTAGGGTCCATTTCAATCTGTAGGAAAACGCTGGAGAGGTAGAAAGCCTCCTCACACTCGGGAAAACCCGATCTGGCGTTTACACAATGGCATATAATCAATCCGGTAAGGAAAAACTAGATACCCCTATCTTTTCATCGATGTTCGGCTTAGTGTAGGGTACGAGGGCGTACCCCTCTTTTAAGGGGGGTAAGCGCGTTTTTTTTTTGAAGTGTGTTTGATTTATTATGATGTATTCCTACAACCACTCGTGGTTGGTTGGTAGGTTTGTGTGTTTGGATTGTGTATGCGAATGTTATGTACGTGTATGTACACTCTATTATGAATGAATGTTGTGTGCCTTGGTTTGCACCTTAGCATGTTTGATATACATTGTTAGCATCTCGGTCTATGATGAGAACTTGCGTGAAGCCACAAATGTGGCATGGTGCTTAGAAGCGTTGAGAATCATAATTATGGGACTTAATCCTTTGGTTACCGGGAATGAATGCGGGACTTGATCCCTAAGATTAGCATGAGTAGGAAATATAAGTTAAGGAAGTAAGACTTCGGGACGAAGTCTCTTTTAAGGGGGGTAAGTTGAAACACCCCTAAACGAATTAAACACATAAAATCATAAACGCGTACAAACAATTAAATTTGATGTATACATGTAACGTTATGTATTAATATGGTCACATACTTATATATGTACGTTTATGAGAATACATATACGAAACGTTACAATATTACAACGTCGTATGTGATAAATAATAATGTCGCATAGTCACATATAACTAAAACGCGACAAAATAAAAGGGGGCGTATATAAATATACACGTACGTATAAATGACTAGCGCCGTATAAAATTAATAACGCGACATATTATATAGTCACTTATATATGTAAATAAACATGTATATAGCTTATAAAAAAAAAGAGGGGGAGGCCAAGGAAAAGAAAAAAATTACGCTCCCGCTGAGGTTCAAACCCCATACCTCTCATATGTCTAGCAAACGCTTTAACCAGATGAGCTGTGCTCAAATTCAGTACTTACTACTCACGAATTACAACTAGTACTGAGGAGTGACATAGTATAATCTTGAAGTAAGCATAATAAACGACCAGTTACTACCTGTTTCCTATATTATATCCACCGTCTACTTGCTATTCCACACCAACAGATCGGTAACTCAACCCCACCATGCCCTTCTTGTATACACCATCGACATTGTTTCAGTAGTAACAAATAACTAATCGCCCATACCAGAACACAGCACAAGTGCGATGCCTCAACCCCTCTTCTCTGCTCAAGATCTCGAACAGCACCAAATACCAAACCAATCTTTCTCTTCTTTCTAGGTTGGCGCAAACTCCTTCAAATTCCTTGCCGATTTCGACTGACACGGTCACTCTCTCCCTCTCGCATGTGTGTCCCTTGTCCCGATCACCCACACGAATTCTCCATCAGCATGCACATGCTCCAGTGAGCTGTCGTGCCCAAAAATCTGTGGAACCTGAACGCACTACACCTCTAGGAATGTTACCCACTCAAACCTCTATATTCCCTTGGAACTTGCAGACCACAAACACCACCTGAGCTCTGTGAAAATAAATCTTGAATTCAGTAAGAGCTAGCCTGAGCAAAAGCATGCACCTTAGAGTTTGTTCTGCTACAACCTTGCTCGTAGGAGGATTGTGTTTGAGAGCTCCCACGCAGACGTATGAGCATCAGTAGCAACCAACCCAATTAAGAACTCACCCAGTTTCTTCCTGGCGTTAACGTCTCAGTATAACCAGCTCAGGACCTGTGTCTGTCCCACGCAATAACCACCTTAGCCGTGTAAGTCCTGGAGCAAAACAGCCCAGGTAAACTGCAGTGAACTCCTTCTTCCTCTGAATGATTTCTGTCAGTAAATGCCTGTTCAACCCACGCATTCTCACGGTTTTATTATAAACAACTCATCAGGTGTCTGTTTCACGCTAGCACCCATCCCAGCTGTGCAAGCCCTGGGGAAAATCTTTGAAACAGATCTATAGAAAAAAAATAGCAAGGTAAAACAGTTACCACAGATTTCTCCTCATTCCTGCATCCTTTTCTGTTATGTGATCTTGCTATATTATTCCCGATCCTCTCTTTGGCTGTTTTGAATTATTTCTGTGTCTGAAATCTTTACTTCTTGATCAGTAACTCAAGCCCTTCTAATTCCCTTCTGCAAGCCGACCTGGTGTGTTTCAGTTCTGGAAACCTGAAGCAAACCAATTTTTTTTAAAAAAAACAGTAAGGTAAAGCTGAAACCAATTTCTTCTTCTCTTCTGGTTATCATAGCCTAACTCCTGGTAATCTTTCTTAGTTGTTGTCGGGTGATCAAGGAGCTGAGAGTCTCATCTGTGCCCAAGAAGCAACCCGGGGAAACATCCAAGTTAAAAAGGTGAGCTATCCCCTAAACTGATTCAATAATCAGAAACCAGACAAAACCGTCAAGTTTGAGGTCATTCGGATTCTGTAACATTCTGTTTTCAGCATACTTACTGCTCAGGAGAGTTATAGAGTGGGTGTGGGTTAATAACGAAATTAAAACACAGCTAAAACCTTTAACTAAGTTGGAAGACACTTTGGGAATGCTTGAGGAAAGAAAAGTTAATCTGTTGCATCGGTAGAGAGGAAAAACAGATTGAATTGTTGCAGTTTCTATTTTCACGGTTTATGCTTAGTGTCTGTATAATGACTTTTCTTAGGCTGAGTTCTTGCTGTTTAAGTTGGCATACCCCCTTAAAGATTTAAATAGTGGTAAACCACTTAGCTGGATGAGTAACCAACTTGGGAAAACAAACAAAAACAGATTAGAGGGCTGAAAGATAGGGATAGAAGATAATAAACCTGTTCTAGTCTTTCAGGTTCTGAAATTTGCTTGTTTCAGTATAGGTAAATAACGTAGCTGTAACAAGGCTGTTGTGGGTATGTTTCGATGATAAAACTGTGTTAATCCACCCAACAAGGAGCTAAATGATAGGGAGAAATTAAAAGTCAGATTAAGGAACAGAAAGAAAAACAATCGAAGTGAGGATGCATCAGTATCAGTTTTTCTTTCAGTTTCTGTTTTTCTGTGTAAAGAGATTCCAGGGGTGTTGTCTAAGTTACTATAGGTCTGTTTCGAGGATTGAGCCATAAAACACTTAACTGAGGGAGTGAGTAATTGAGATGGATTGAGGACCAGGTTATGAACTAACAGAAGGGAGTAAAAATAAGGATAGCGATAGCAGAATATGGTGTTTCAGTTTCAGATTTTCTCCAATTCAGTTTTTGGACTTTTCAGTAGCATTAATAATACTGTCATGGTGTGGTAATGAATTTACAACATGGCTAATGTTCAACTAAGTTGGTATACCCACTTGGAAGTTAGAAGGCATGTTAGTAATCAAGAAGGAATCGATAATGCATCAGTCCAAGATTTCTGTTTCTTCCAGTTTTCAGTTTTGTGTCAAACTTCTCAGAGGAGTGTCCTGGTTGCTTGGGAATTTGTCTGAAGTTTTAAAAACCATACTGAGATGTTAACTGAGTAAGAAGCACATGGGAGTAAGATTGAGAGACAGGAAAGTAATTTTCGGACGAGCAGAAAGAACAAACTTCAGTTTTGTTCAGAGTTACAGGTTCTGTTTTCTTTGTTTCAGTTTCAGTTTTTGTTCTTTTTTTTTTTGGTTCGGTGTAGCAGGTTCTTCTGTGAACCGTAGCCTTATGGCCTTGGGTCTGCCTAGGAACTTAAAGCCACACAAATACACTTAACCAAGTAGGTAAGCGCTTGAGGATAGTTTAGAAGTCAGACTGATAAATAAAGAAAGAATAGAAGAAAGTTATGTGAATCAGTTTCTGTTTCTTTCACGTCAGTATTTAAACAACTTCAGGGGTGTTAGCAGATTGCCATGGGTCTGTTCTTGAACTGAGAAAACGGTAAAACGTGTACCTAATGAGAAACCAACTTAAAAGAAAACAGAAGAGAAAGGAGAAGTAAATAACTATCAGGTTTTGAGTGTTGGTCTTCAGTTTCACTAAAACGAGTGCTCTTCTGTACAACTCTACTACAGAGAAGTATAAGGGGGGGTGATGTGTGGTTTAAGAGTTTAAAAACCTTGTTAATCCAACTAGCTAAAAGTGCAAGCGTGTGGGAAAAAATTGTGAGTCAGATTAGATGACAGAAACAAACAATGGCAATGAACATACTTCTGTCCATGACTTCAGTTTAGTTTCAGGTTCTGTGTTAAGAGGGTTCAGAGAGGTATTCCTTGTGGCTTTAGGTCTGTGTTGAAGCTAGAACTCAGATAAAACATTCTACTACTTGGGGAGAGAGTTGGAGACTCAGACTTTTGAACAAACCGGAAAGAAAAAATGGAAGGAAAGATATTAGACTTGTCTGTTTGCATTTCTTTTTCAGTTTCTTTCCTGTGATTCTTGCTTCTGTGTAACTGAAATACAAGTGACGTAAGAGTGTGTATTACCTGCTTATAAACCCCAAACCTAGCCAATTGCACCTAAGTAATCTGTAAAAAAAAGATTGGGTGGAATTAGGGACTGACCAATGAACTATAAGGAAGGAGTAATGCACTGATGAGTTTCAGATTTTGGATAGGTGTTGTTTCTGTATAAAAGAGTTGCAGTAGAGTTGTCACTGTGTTTTAGGTTGTGTCAGGAACATAGAAACCCAACCAAAACACGTAACTAAGAGAGTGTGTACATTTGGAAGAATTGGGAATTTAACACGTGAACAAGAGGAAGAGAAGAGAGAAGATAACAGATTCTGGTTACAGTTTTCAGGTTTCTTTCTGAAAACCTATGTTTTCTGTATAGCCATGGGCAGGAGGTTTATAGGAGATGTATCGGGAGGTAAATGAACCCAAACATATCTAATACATTTAAGTAAGTCATAAACATCTCGGGGAAGGATTATAAGTCAGTTTGATCAAGTAAGAAGCAAGGTGAAGAAGCCAATACTCAAGATATTATTTCAGTTTTCAGAAATTTGGGCTCTCTGTATAACTGGGTTACAGCAGCATCCTGAGTGTGATGTTAGCTTGACAATGAACCTAAATCATAGCTAATAGATATAACTAGGTTAGCACAACATAATGAGAAGGTTAAACATCGGTCCACTGCATTGGGAGTAAAGTTAGAAAAGGTGGTACATGAGAGTGGTGTTCAGATTTGGGGGAAACTTGTGGGTTCTGTATAAATAAGTCCCAGGTGTATTGTAGAGACTATATTATTGCGATACGAGGTTTAAAACATTTCTCATCTACTTATCTAAGGAGGGAAAACACCCTAGACAAGTTATGTCTATTTTATACAAACTTGTTACATAAATAACGCTTAAGATGCTTTAACACGAAGCTAAGGAAAAAGGACTTAGCTAACATGTAACTAAAGGTATGAATATCCTAGGAGTAAGTTGAGCCTAGGATTAATGCATGTGAAGTTCTAGGAGTCGATATAAACCAAGTATGTAACAACATACCTAGGGAATAATATACGACATAAAGTGTCGTCACATAAAATGATACGCTGACACATTGTTTTAATTAACTCTAGGATCGTAGCGTGCTCCGACCGGGACTCCGAGTGTGAGACGACTCGAACTAGCGAAAAAGGTATGGACATGTGTGGTTCGTATGTTGCCGTGTTACACGGCTTGTGTGCTGTGTGCTCTGTGTGAAAAGACCTTAAGATCAAAGCATGAAATTGGATTGCTTGTTTATTATGTTGTATGATGTTTATATCATTGTTGTGTATCATTGCGCGCACACAGTAGTTTAGTCCCTTCGCGTTTATGCAATTCGAGATGAACCACAACGAACTATGAAAACAAGAAAAACTCTATAAGGGGAACTCCTCTCTAAATCATTGAGGACTACCATGACACCCACTATGGTGTCTATTCATTAATGATAATGAAGAGCAAGTCTCCTTTGGTGAGACATGACGAACATGTAGACAAAACAAAAGAACTATATGAAGAGACAAATCCTCTCTAACTTTAGAGGACCGCTAATGACACCCACTATGGTGTCGAGACTATAACGATAATGAAATGAAAAGTACCAACTGGTGGAACATGAGGATAACCCGGGAAGACGACATCTCGGGCCGCGCGGTATGGAATATTCGGGAGTTGGTATCTGCATCAGATCCTTCGCCCTTCTGTGTGAAGCACATCCCGGAGTCCAGAGGTGACTTCCGCTTCCTTGACCCTGGGTGTCGGGAATGGGGGAGTGACAAGTTGGTGAAGCACATCCCGGAGTCCAGAGGTGACTTCCGCTTCCTTGACCCTGGGTGTCGGGAATGGGGGAGTGACAAATTGGTGAAGCTTATCCTGGAGTCTAGAGGTGACTTCCGCTTCCTTGACCCTGGGTGTCAGGAATGGGGGACTAGCTATGGAGGAGACATCCTCCAACGTGCGGTGATAAAAGAATTCACAAGTAACCCTTGAAGAGACAAGGAATGATTAGCACCTACATAATAAAGCCTCGGGATCTAATCTATATCCCCTGACTCGGTGCCAGAGAATTGAGGAAAACATGTGTAACGAAACCAAGCAAATAAGAAAATTCACAAATGTGATCATTTAAGAAACAAGGAATGAATAGCACCTACATTATAAAGTCTCGGGATCTAACCTACATCCCCCGGACTCGGTGCAAGAGAAGAAAGGAAAACATATGTAATGAGAACAAGATAACAATACGCAATCTCTTGAATGATCCCATAGTGAGGATTGACGGTATAATGTACCTACGCACACGTCCTATAATTACTTGACTATTGTTGCTACACTAGCAGCTTATTAAGCTAGACTGCGTGTTTGACATTGTTATGCTACTGGCAAGTTGTGCTTGGTTGCTTATTGATATTGCTGTGCTACTTGCAAGATGTGCTTGGTTGCTTGCTGATATTGCTATGCTACCGATGAGTGTGTATGATATCATGATGTACTGATGGGTGCTTTACTGCTTTATCATAGCATGTAAGATGGACTTAATAATATTCGACCAATTAGTCGTGTGGCCCGGTAACATGCGGGCTTCACACGTTCATACTCAGCGTAGTTTGCTGAGTCCTTTACACCCAATTTTTTTCAGGTCTTGTGCCAGACGATAACGGAGAGTAGGCAAGGGTGACTACCATAGGGGTAGTCCACATGGCAAGACTTTTAGTAGTATGCTTTCTTATGTATGAGTTATGTTGTTTAAGTTGTTAACTAAACTGTAGATGCTCGGTACTTGAGTTGTACTTTATATTGTATTTGGATTTCGTTAAGTTGGACTTGGACTTCCAGTCATACAGACCGTAACTTGGAGTTGGTAATGAGGACTGTCAACCACGTGGGTGGTTGGCGTCTGTAGCACCCGAATAGAGTAGGAACCGCTGCGTAGACATCTCATATCACCGTTAGGCTCGGCGTTTAATTTATTGATTGTTATTCGGGGGTGTTACAAAAGTGTCTTGGTACATCTGTTTCTACAGGTTGTTTATTATCAATTCTGTAAGGTATTATATGTTTCTACAAACTTTGAAAAGCAGGTTGGAATATGCATAAATTGGCAAGACTATATGGTACTTACAGATTAATCCGTTATTATAGGTGTTTGGCGGATTTTGTCAAGGATATATGCCCAGATTTCTCACTAGAGAAAGCACTTGAAGATGGAAAGGTGCAGGTATGTATGGTTGATCCTTTTTCATTTACTTCATATGCATCGTTGTTGTTCTTCTTTGGTTTTCTCAACAATTTGGATGTGAGAGTGACAATCGTGTGTGTGTGAATATTGAGCATCATTGCTGCAGAATTTGCAATTATATTATCTGAATAAGGTTCCCTCCCATCCAAACCTCTAGGAGCATTTGCTGCAGAATTTGCAATTACGTTATCCTGTTCAAACTCTTTCATCAAATCTAAGTTCCTTTGAAGATCCTATGTCATATGAATGCTCATAGCTCTTCTTCTGCTGACATGATCCGTAAACCATTACCTAATCAAAACTGTATCGTTACGGCACAAGGTAGGAATGATTCACACAGTCCTGGTATAACTCTTCTCCATGGTTGTAAGATTACCGGTACGAAGGATTATATGGAAGTTAAGGATAAGAATAAAGCGTATTTAGGTCGTCCATGGAAAGAATATTCAAGAACTATTGTTATGGATTCTTATATAAGTGATGCTATTGCGCCTCAAGGATGGATGCCTTGGTTTGGTGATTTTGGGGTTAATACATTGTTTTATGGTGAGTTTAATAACAAAGGGGATGGTGCTGATCAATCACGAAGAGTTAAATGGTATGGGTTGAAGAAACTGGATTCAGTACAAGCCAAGGGTTTTAGTCCGGAGAATGTGTTTACTGGTAGTGCTTGGATTGTACCCACTGGTGCTCCTTACACTCTACAAGATAGATTGGTCTAATTATATTTACATGTGTTGTTATCTACTTCTATATATCGACTTGTTGGTTAGTTGGTTGGTTATGATGCACACCCCAACCCCCTTGCCTGCTGCTGCTTTTTGAACCACATCTATCTCACGTCGAAATGCTATAGCTTTTATATAAGTCTCAATCTAAAGCTCGGAAATTCTTTGTAGGGCCTTCTTTACTTGCTTGTACTTCTCTTTATTCTCAGCCTTCAATCTTTCTCTCATCTGAATAAGAAGATCCAGTTGCATTGTATAGAGATGTTTGCATTATTTATGCTAGTTGTTTACAGTTCAACGGAAATGTCATTTGGTTTGTACTAGGTGATTTGCAAGTTTTATAAATGATTATTTACTGAAATTATTGTTAATATAATTGATTTTATTAGGTTTCGACCGGTGTTAGTGGCATTCGCAAGGACCCATCCTCAAGCAATCCAGACATCACTCGTAAGGACACATCCTCAAGTAATCCAGACATCACTCGTAAAGACCCATCATCAAGTAATACAAACAGCACCGGGAAGAAATAGTTGGCTTGGAAGATTGTGTAGTAGTGATGTGAGTTTGGGGCTGTTTGAAGAGAGTACTAGAGATGTGATATTGTGGCTGAATGAAAAGAGTACTATTTGGATGCTTAGAATAGCTAGGAAGGGCTGAACTTTTGGCCAACATTGCTATAAAGAACTTATTTTTGGTTATGGATGTTATTAGATGATTCTCAATGTACTTAGTTACTTTTCATGTTAATGTGATTGAAAGTTGTTGAAAGTTGCAGAAAGATGTGAAAACAGGTTATACAAGTGGGATCTATACCAACAGATAAATCTGTCAGTATAGTTATGAATGATGATGACTTTTGCCAACGGATATAAGCGTGGGTATAGATATCAATAATCTGTCGTACCGTCTACCTGTACCAACGGACATATCCGTGGTCATAGCTAACTTGATTTCAGTCAAAGGTAAGCCTTTACCAACAGTTTTTTTCGTTGGTATAGGAATTTTAGCTACTCCAACGGACAAAGAAACCGTGAGTATAGAGTTATCCCCACGCCACTAATGCCAACGGCAAATTATCTGTTGGAGTAGGTAAATTTGTGCTATACCAACGGATTTCAGACTTTTACCTACGAAAATTTTCCGTTAGTAAATGTCAATTTTTTTGTAGTTAGGATGAAGAGTCTTAAGCATATAGAGAAAAAAATTAAAGAAATTGAAAGAATAATTGATAAGTATTAAATATACGGAGACAAAATTAACAACCTAAAATATTTATGTTTCTTCTATTTCATTTTTTTCTTCTTCATTGAATTATTTGTACTATAACATGAGGTAATTGTATATAATCTTAATTAGAAAATTTGACGCACTATGCACAATGCACTAACTTTTTCTTACTAAACTAATATTCACATTTTTGTGTATTACTTATTTAATATAATATTTTATGATATATATGAAAAATACAATCAAATTATTAAGTTTTTAATGAAGAAAAATGACGAAGAGTTTAGGAAAGTAAACAAAAAATTAAATCACCATGTTTAAACTTGAAAACATTTCAACAATTTTGAATTTGTTTTATATTAGTATCTTTTACTTATCTCTCTTTATCACCAATTTTAATAATTTCTTTAAAAAATCATTTTTTACTTTTTAAAGTATGATTATTTCTTTAAACTTTATACTCTATTTTATGGTATTTAATAGGGTGTTCATAAACGGTTAACCGGATCCTGGTAGTCGAATTTGATAATCATAACCAGTTCATTTAAGAAGTGGTTAATCGGACCAATTAACTGTCGGTTTTAATGCAGTTTTAAACCTGTTAACCGTCGGTTGGTAAGTTTTAATCGATTTTAGTATAATTCTAATAATTGATTATATAATAGTTTACTTATTTTGATAATTGACCATATAGTTTTACATTCATACTTAAAAAATGAAATAAAAATTATTAATTAAAATCTTAAATGGTTTTTTATAAATAGGATTTCGTAAAATCAATAACCATAACTAGAACCACGTAATTAAACGGTTCGGTTAACCGTACAGGAAAACCATTTTAGTTAACCAGGTTTTCGGTTTTGATTTCACCGGTTCTTGTTAAGGATGGCAATGGGTGACGCATACCAGTTTCACCCGATCACCCGACCGCCAAAACGGTAAAAAGCCCGTAAAAAATGGGTGAAAAACAGGTGACGGGTGAAACTGGTATGGGTGTGAGTTGGATGACGGGTAAACATTTTCCACCCATCACCCGACCCGTTCACCCGCATGTTTCATAATAAAACACTAAACACCTTTCTTTATTCTTTTCACTCAACCTCACGGAAATTTTGCAACATTTATTCACTTTTGTGTCTCTATTCACTCGCCCTCTGCGTCTCTCTTCATTCTCATGGTAATTTTGCAACTCTCTTTAATGTGTGCCTCTGTTCATTCTCTTCATTCACCCTCAAACCTTTTGCACTTCTCTTCATTCTATTCACTTACGACAAATTTGCAACCCTCCATGTCTCTGTATTCTCCTCACTCGCCTCTAATTTTGCAACCCTAACTGGCGAACAAGGAACATACATGCTCTCCGCGCCTTTGTATTCTCTTCATCCACCTCAAAATTTGCAACCCTAACTAGCGAAAAAGGAACAAGGAACATACATGCTCTCTCTATGCCTCTGTATTCTCTTCACTAGCGATAATTTTGCAACCCTAACTGGCAAACAAGGGACATAAATGCTCTATGCGTCTGTATTCTCTTCACTCACGGTAATTTTGCAACCCTAACTGATGAACAAGGAACAAGAACATACATGCTCTCCACGTCTCTATTTATTCACTTCAATCATAGTAAATATGCAACCCTAACTGGTGAACAAGGAACATACATGCCTTTGTGATAGGATCGGGGTGCTGACCGAGTAGGTCTGAGGTGTTAGCCTCAAACCAACTCTGCTTGGAGAACAAGTGTTTGTAGAAAATAATGACGCTAAAGCTTTTGTTTAAAATTGACAAGATAGGATTCTGCTGTTAATGAAATTCAATGTGAATTACAACCTAGCTTCCTATCTTGGGATTCGATAGAGGTACTCTATCTCATCCAACACTCGCTCTACTTTCGGCTTAGATCAATGCGTAACAAGGAGTAAAGGGGAGTGTTCTATGTGTGCTCTCTAGGTAATAAATACCTAAGCTAATTGACAATGTCTCACTAAAATCTCTCGAAAATGCTTTCTCTCTCAATAAGACTCTCTCTTTCTCTCGTAATGTGGAAGTGAAAGCTCCAACGATTACAAATGACTTCTAGGTGCTTAAATACCGATAATACCCGAA
This sequence comes from Limonium bicolor, assembly GCA_023374045.1. Classification (NCBI taxonomy): domain Eukaryota; kingdom Viridiplantae; phylum Streptophyta; class Magnoliopsida; order Caryophyllales; family Plumbaginaceae; genus Limonium; species Limonium bicolor. The sequence goes on from CM041781.1 coordinate 241,911,970, forward strand.
GTTTCTGCTCCCATGATGTGTAAAATGGCATTTCCATGACTTCCCACATCTTCCCACTATGCATTGGGCGGGAAATATCTCAACTGCTCTGCAGAGGGACTCGTTCTGGTGCTCTTTAAGCTTGACCACCTTGATTTTTGGGCCTGATCATAAGTGAACGTGTGTGACAGTTATTTCCTTAAATTTCTCCACATTTTAACAGTAGAGGTTCGCCTCATAGCTTCTAGAACTTTCCAGGAGAATATTATGTCACAGAATGACTCCTTCGTCGCCCAGACTTGCTGTAATGCTATTACCAGTGATACATCTTCTGTCACCAGACTTACTCTGTTTCCATTATCAGCAAAACCTTGGGTTCCAACAAATTCCCCCTTTTTGTTGATGATGGCAAAGGGAACCGACTCAGATCGAGGATGGAGTCGCTTTCTAGTTGAAGTTGTGCCTGTGTTAGAGTCGGCTTGAGTAGACGAGTTCGTGGCGCTTCTCATCTTTTCTTGAGCTGGTACTATGATAACTGGTGAAGGTGGAGGAACCGTGACGACAGGAGTGGATTTTGAAGATGACGGTTGGCATTTTGCTCTTGAATGTAACATTCTAGTAGGGGGAGGACGGGGAACATTTGATTTAGAGCGGTGAGTTTTCTTTTGAGGTGGAAACTGTTCAGGGGCAGGGGGCTAGGTTTCAAGGGCTTGTACTTCTTCCAATTCTTTAGTAGGGGAGTCGGGTTGAGGGTTTTGAGACTCTGGTTCAGTAGGCGGAAGTGAGCTAAACTGGATGTTCTTTGGGGATTTGGTTATGGTGTCTGGTGTGGGTATGATCGATGTTGTTGGTGGTGAGGATTGTTTGGTGGGAGAGGGTGTGGTTTCCGATTTTTGTGGTGACGTCGTAGGGTTTATGGTGAGAGTTGGTTCAGTAGAGATATTGGGCAACGAGGTGGTGATAGGCTGGGTGTCGATCGACATGTCAGGTGCTACGGCGGTGGAAGTGGAGGTGGAGGTAGGTGTTTGTTTAGCTTGCAGAAATGTGAGCTTATTGATTAGGGCTTGGAGAAGTTATGGATCGTCAGGCAGGTTGGCATCGGAAAACATGGGGTTTTGTTTTGGGTTAGGGTTTGTTGCCATGGCGGGTTTTGGTGTACGAGAGTGAGCAGAGGTAGGAGATGACCGAAGGAAGCGAAAGGTTGGGACAGAGAGGCTAGGTGGTAGATTGCTAAAGAGGGTAGGAGCGTCTGAATATAAGCAGACTCTATGTGTCAGGGTAGGTTTTATCTTATTGAGTGAGATGGTTAGTAGCGGATAACAGGGTGAATTTTTCACGGGTTGTTTTTCATATGTAAAAGCTAGTGTTTTTAATGCGCTGGTGTTTTGTTTGTATGACAGACGGACTAGGTCATCAGACATACTCATGCATATAACCCAAACATTGGTAAAACAAGAGAAGGAGATACAACCTTAGTTAAGTCATACGGGTCATACCTAGTTGTGAACGTAGAGTTTCAAATTGACCTCGTTGCAACGGTTTGGTGAATATGTCTGCAAGTTGATCGGAAGTATGAACATACTCTAGTTGTACCAACCCTTTTTCAACGCAATATCTTAGGAAGTGGTGACGAATTTCATTGTGTTTTGTCCTGGAATGATGAACAGGATTTTTAGATAAATCAATAGCACTATTGTTGTCACAAAAAATTGTAGTACAAGTGGGAGGAATGAGACAGTCCTGTAATTGTTGTTGTATCATAGTATCTACGCACAGCAAGCAGCTGCGGAGACATATTTAGCTTCGGCAGATGACAGGGCCACTGTGTTTTGCTTCTTGGAACTCCAGGCTACAAGACATAGTCCCAAAAATTGTGCGGTGCCAGATGTGCTCTTTCTGTCTAGTAAGGAGCTTGCAAATTCAGAGTCGCTATAACCCATTAGTGTAAAATCAGGGGTACTTGGGTACCAAAGGTACATGACCTGGGTGTTTTTCAAGTAGCGAAAGATTCGCTTTACACTTTGCAAGTGCGATTCTTTTGGGTTTGCCTGAAATCTTGCACAAAGACATACAACATAGAGAATGTCAAGTCGACTTGTCGTTAGGTATAACAGGGAACCTATCATACCTCGATATAGTGTTGGATCAACAGCAATCCCTTTTTCATCAAGATGAGGCTTTTCAGTTGTGGACATCGGAGTGGGTGTTACCTTGGAGTCCTGCATCTTGTACTTAACTAGTAGCTCTTGGATGTATTTCTGTTGATGAATTTGAGTGTCGTTTTCATGTTGAATGATTTGAAGACCTAAGAAGAATTTTAATTCTCCAAGGGCACTCATTTCAAACTCTTTACTCATTAGGTTAGAAAAGAAGGTACATAATGCTGGAATAATGGATCCATAGATTATATCATCCACGTAGATCTGGACAATGAGTATGTCTTCACCTTTGGTGAGAGTAAAACGAGTTTTGTCAACCTTACCTCGGATAAACCCATGAGCCAATAAATACGATGAGAGACGTTCATACCATGCTCTTGGAGCCTGTTTTAGACCATATAACGCTTTGTCTAACTTGTAGACATACTCAGGGTGGATTGGGTCTTCGAATCCCGGCGGTTGAGCAACATATACATCCTTGTCGATATAACCATGCAGAAAAGTAGTCTTTACATCCATTTGGTAAAGTTTCATACCTCGATGAGCCGCGTAGACCACGAGTATTTGAATTGCCTCAATTCAAGCGACTGAAGCATAAGTCTCATCATAGTCAATTCCTTCAGCTTGAGCGTATCCTTGAACCACGAGTCGAGCTTTGTTACGAGAGATATTCCCTTGATCGTCTAGCTTATTTCGAAACACCCACTTGGTACCGATTAGCTTGTGGTTTGTTGGACAGGGAACAAGCCGCCAGACAGAGTGGCGTTGCAGAGAGTGTAGTTCTTCTTGCATTGCGAGGATCCAGTCATGGTCCCCTAGGGCTTGTTAAATATTTTTTGGTTCAATTGTGGAGATAAAGGCGTTAAAGGCACAGAGATTTCGATGAATTTCACTGCGGGTTTGAACACCTTGTGCGGGATCACATAGTATCTGGGTGATTGGGTGAGCGGAGGCTTGTTGGAATTTTCTTGTGGAGCTTGAGGGTAGGGTAGTGGAGGTTTCTGGTGTTTGGTGATTTTGAGGAGTGGTTGTAGTTGTGGTGTGAGGGTGAGGTTGTAGGTCATCAGTGGGGGTAGGTGAGGCATCTTTGAATGAGTCATCAGGGTCATCGTCGCTATCGGAGGATGAGTCTGTCTGAAGAGGCGATTGGGGTAAAGGGATGGTTGCTACTGGAATTTCAATGAAGGTTGTGTCTAGGGCATCTTCATGAGGTACGTGTGGGTTATTCTCGTAATCACTAAAATTAGAAAGTTCTTCAAAGTGAATGTGAGGACTTTCTTCAAGGCAAGATGTTCGTTTGTTGAGTACTCTATAAGCTAGACTTTGGGATGAGTATCCAAGGAAAATTCCTTCATCACTTTTAGAGGAAAACTTGCCTAGATTATCTTTTCCATTGTTGTGTATGAAGCACTTGCATCCGAAGCGACGTAGATGAGTTACAGAAGAAGGACGTCTTTTGAGAATCTCATATGGTGTTTTGCCGAGGAAGGGATGAATTGACGCCCGATTCATAATATATGTTGCAGTGTTGATAGCTTCTGCCCAGTATGAGGCTAGTAGGCTACTATCAATAAGCATTGTTCTTGCCATTTTCACTAGAGTGCGATTCTTCCTTTCCACTATTCTGTTTTGTTGTGGAGTAAGTGCAGCTGATGTCTGATGCATGATTCCTTTTGTCCTGCAGAACTCAGAAAACTGAATATTGCAAAATTCTATACCGTTGTCAGAACGTATTGTTTTGACTGAGGTAGACAGTTTGTTAGTAATCATGTAGAACAAGGTTTCGAATTCAGAAAATGCCTCCGACTTGGTTTTAAGAAAGAGTACCCATGTCCAGCATGAGTAGTCATCCACAATGACTAGAACATACTTCTTACCACTTTTTCTTTAAACGTGCATTGGGCCGCATAGATCCATATGTAATAGGTCTAACGGAGATTTTGTAGACATTTCCGGTTTGCTTGAAAAGCTTGCTCTAGTATGTTTACCTTGTACACACGCAGGGCAGAGTGAGTCGGTCTGAAAGAAGTTTACCTTAGGAAGACCAACCATGAGATCACCGTTTTTGATTTTGTTGAGCAGTTTGCCGTGAGCATGACCTAACCGGAAGTGCCATAGGGATTGATTTTTATTTGTACACTGAGACAAAGAGTTCCATATAGGTTAGGGTTTTCAAGAGATAGCTTATAAAGATTGTTCACCCTTACACCAGTTCCATCTTGATAGGATTGGGGTGCTGACCGAGTAGGTCTGAGGTGTTAGTCTCAGACCAACCCTGCTTAGAGATAAGTAATTGCCAAGGAGATAATGCGGAAGCTTTTGTGTAAAATTGACAAGATAGGATTTTGCTTGCATTGAAATTCAATGTGAATTACAACCTAGCTTCCTATCTTGGGATTCGATAGAGGTACTCTGTCTCATCCAACACTCGCTCTACTCTCGACTTAGATCAATCAGTAACAAGGAGTAAAGGGGAGTGTTCTATGTGTGCTCTCTAGGTAATAAATACCTAAGCTAATTGACAATGTGTCACTAAGATCTCTCGAAAATGCTTTCTCTCCCAATATGACTCTCTCTTTTTCTCGAAATGTGGAAGTGAAAGCTCCAATGATTACAAATGACTTCTAGGTGCTGAAATACTGATAATACCCTAAGTTTCTGCTCCCATGATATGTAAAATGGCGTTTCCACGACGTCCCACGTCTTCCCACTACGCATTGGACGGGAAATAGCTCAACTACTCTGCAAAGGGACTCGTTCTGGTGCTCTTTTAGCTTGACCGCCTTGATTTTCGGGCCTGAACATATATGAACATGTTTGACAGTTACTTCCTTGAATTTCTCCATGTTTTGATAGTAGAGGTTCGCCTTTAAGCTTCTAGAACTTTCCAAGAGAATATTATGTCGCAGAACGACTCCTTCGGCAGTCAGACTTCTTCGTCGCCCAGACTTACTCTGATGCTATTACCAGTGATACTTCTTCTGTCACCAGACTTACTTTGTTGCCATTGTCAGCAAAACCTTGGGTTCCAACAAATTCCCCCTTTTGCTGATGATGGCAAAGGGAACCGACTCAGTCAAGATGAGATAAAGTTCCCCCTTAAGATGAGCATCATTTATAGGATGAGATGAATGTGAACCGCTTGACAGATCGAGTAGGTTGACAACCAAACTACGTCTGTCATGACTCTTTGTCTGTGGGCAGGCTCTGGATGACTTGTTCTCTGTAGTGGGAGTTACTGTTCTCTCATACTCTCTTTGACTTGGTCTCTTTTTGTTGCATCAATTCTCAGACCGACTCTTGCTGGCAGCTAGGCTTTCGCAATCTTCAGCAAAACTCTAATATCTTCATATATTTCCCCTTTTTTGCTGATGATGCCAAAAACTACTCGAGTGAATCTCGTAGCAAGAGTCAACCTGCAAAAAAGACATACAAGCAAACAAGCTTGGAAGAACCATCCTCATTGACTGATTCCCCATTAGTCCAACATTCCCCCTAAGTTTGAGCACGTCATTTAAGACAAGACCAATGAGAAAAGAGCGTAATAAAATTCAACTAAGCTTAAACAGAAACATTCTGCTTGACCATCAAGCAGGGCAAAATCCATAAGTGCAATTCAAGTCTTCCTACCACCAGAAACATTAATTCGTCTTACTGAAAATGGGATTCACCGCTTTCCCCCTTTTTGACATCATCTGGCAAAGCAGGGTGAGTCTGGCTGACATCCAGAAGCAATCACATGGCTAAATAGCCAACCGACAAAGTCTACCAAAGTTTGATAAAAAAACACCGCCAAGATAAACAAAGTTTGAGATAGGTTAAAAGTATGGTCAAGGGTGTAGGCTAGGAAATGGGGTGAGGGACTTGGTCTGCATCTTGGTATTGACCCATTCATTTTGAATCTCAAGAGAGTGCTAGATATGGCTAACCGTGGTAGTGAAGCGTATTAGTCAAAGTATTCATACCCATATGTGCAAGTTAGCGTTGCTGTAAAGCGCAAACCAGAGTCACGCAAGTTTCGCTCTTGGAAGTGGTGGCTGGAGCAAGAGTACGTCTTCTTCAAATTGAATATAAGTTGAAGAGACTATCGTAATTTGTTTTGTTTTAGCCTTCTCATGGGATTTCTGTCTTTCTTTCTTTTTCTTTTCTTTCCCTTTTTTTTGGAAATTCACTTCAACTACGTGGGTATTTTTGCCAGACCGATTCTGTCTGTAGAATGACTCTAGCAGTATTTCTTGGTTGAATGAAGGGAAAGGGTTGTGATGGACTTAGGTAGTAAGAGGTAGTGGGTTTGGCTTTAGTGGTAGTGGTAGTGGGTTTGGTAGGAGTGGCAAGGGCTTCAGGTAAGATAGTAGTGGAGCTTGGGCAAGGTAGGTTGGGTAATCGACTAGGGCTGTAGGGTGAGTTGGGCATTAGTAATGATGGACCCAAAGTGGATGGGATTTTTGTATGGTGAGATAGTCATGAGAGAATCAGTGATGGTTTTGGGAGTTGGGATAACAATTGTGCCTTGTTTGAAGAGTTTTTGGCTTTGAGTGGGAGAGTGAGTAGGAGTGGTTTGAGGGTTAGGATAATTTGTGGGTTGATTGTAAAGGTACAGTAGCAATGGTTTCAAGGACGATGGAGTTAGGTCTTGGAATAGTGAGATGGTTGATGTGGGTGCTTTGGTCGAATTGGTATGGAAAATCTTGGCGGTTTTTCAATAAACATTTGTAAACAAGGTTTAGTTGAACTAGTTAACCAAGGAGAGTTTGGTGCCAGAGAGACTATACCTGAGTACCTAGACTCTGCCTCCAAGAGGGAGAGGAGATACAACCACCTTCAGTTAAAACTAGTCATGCCATGGTGTGTGCGAAAGAGCTCAAATGCAACCATGGGTGATGCCTTGGTGATGATATCAGCAAGCTACAGTCTGTGGAAACTTAGTTTAATTAGATTAAGTTCATCTTCACATAATCTTGTAAGAAATGAGAACTCAAGTATGTAAATTTAGTGCGAGCATGAAATTTAGAGAATTTGATGACCTTAGCTGGTATTATCATACATAATGGTAATATTTTGATCAAAAATACCGTAGTCTTCAAAGTACTTGAAGCTGGAGCGAGTCAACTTGCTTTCTGCACAAGATTCGTAGAGATAGTCGGCTTGCTTCGGTACATGATTCACAGACCGAGTCTGCTTGCTTTCTGCACGTGATTCTTATATATATATATATCGGATATTCATATCAACACATGCCATATTGCCTTAAGATCACCAGTATTAGAGTCATAAACCATATTTTCTTACAATCATGAGTGATAGAGTCATAAATCTTATAACATAAGATTGGAGAAATCACAAATTTGAGAGACACTTGAGAGACTATGTCCAAAAATAACAATTAAGTAAACATTATGAACTTTAAATAAAGAGGGGTTACCAATGGAGCCAATTCTTATGATTTTTATGTGCACATTGTCTCTAAAAGTAACCTTTCCCCCTTGATGGTCAGAGTAAGTCGTAAACTCAACTTGGTTTCCTGTCATATATCTTGAACAACCACTGTCCAGAAACCAAGAGTCATTATTCTGAGCCACTCTGTCTGCAAAAAGCTACTAGTTAGTTTTGGGAACCCAGGTATACTTGGGTCCCCTCTTTGACAATGATGAAGAACTATTATAGTAAAGATCACGAGCTTTGATAATCGCAGTCACACGAGATATATTAAATGACAAATCATGACATAGTTTATTACTGGAAGAGTTTGTATGACCATCATAACCACAATATCTGCAAAATCGCAGAGGGAGTCTCACTTACCTGATCATGAGCGGTTTTCTAACCATTGTGAGCCATCAAGCACACCAAACTGGTGGTGCCTGACTCAGCCTTTTCTGAGTAGGATATTTTGACCATCTTGAGAGATTTGTCAGCCAACGCAGGCTCTGATACCACTTGATAGGATCGGGGTGCTGACCGAGTAGGTCTGAGGTGTTAGTCTCAGACCAACCCTGCTTAGAGATAAGTAATTGCCAAGGAGATAATGCGGAAGCTTTTGTGTAAAATTGACAAGATAGGATTTTGCTTGTATTGAAATTCAATGTGAATTACAACCTAGCTTCCTATCTTGGGATTCGACAGAGATACTCTGTCTCATCCAACACTCGCTCTACTCTCGACTTAGATCAATGCGTAACAAGGAGTAAAGGGGAGTGTTCTATGTGTGCTCTCTAGGTAATAAATACCTAAGCTAATTGACAATGTCTCACTAAGATCTCTCAAAAATGCTTTCTCTCTTAATATGACTGTCTCTTTCCCTCGAAATGTGGAAGTGAAAGCTCCAACGATTACAAATGACTTCTAGGTGCTTATATACTGATAATACCCGAAGTTTCTGCTCCCATGATGTGTAAAATGACGTTTTTATGATGTCCCACGTCTTCCCACTACGCATTGGGCGGGAAATAGCTCAACTACTCTGCAGAGGGACTCGTTCTGGCGCTCTTTTAGCTTGACCACCTTGATTTTTGGGCCTGAACATATATGTACGTGTTTGACAGTTACTTCCTTGAATTTCTCCACGTTTTGACAGTAGAGGTTCGCCTTTAAGCTTCTAGAACTTTCCAAGAGAATATTATGTCGCAGAACGACTCCTTCGGCAGTCAGACTCCTTCGTCACCCAGACTTACTCTGATGCTATTATCAGTGATACTTCTTCTGTCACCAGACTTACTCTGTTGCCATTATCAGCAAAACCTTAGGTTTCAACACTTTGTTCATTCTCTTCTTCCTTGAAAATGGGTGACAGGTTCACCCGTTTCATCTGCATCACCCGTGGGTGAGGGTGAAGCGTCACCCAACCCGAATCGTTGGCATCCCTAGTTCTGGTTCCTATTTGGCAATTTCGGTTTTTCGTGACCTCCTCTACTTAATATTAGGGGTGTTAAAATCGGGTTTTGGGTTGGTTGAGCTCAACCCGATCCGACCCAAAAATAGTTTAGGTCAACTCGAACTCGACACGAATCCGACCCTTTTTTTTAATTTTAACTTTTTTATTATTTAATAAATAAATGTAATACTCTAACATTAATTAATTATTATTTACTACATTTAATCATAAAAGTATTGATTAAATATTTAGTTTAGTCATAAAGTAATCACTAAATACTAAGTTAAGTCATTAAGTATAACATATTTTCTATAATTAATTTTTTTAATTTTTGGGCTTAGGTTTGACGGGTTCGTGAACTGACCCGAAAATCCTTTTAATAAAAAACCAAACTGAAACCCGGCTTTCTACGGATCAAAAGTGAGATAGTTGATCAATAGGTGAGTTATTCTCTTCGCCTTAGATGATGACTGACTAAAAGTCCATTCTTGAATAGAGAGAAAATGAGAGTCGTATCCCTAATGTGCCTCCTTTCCCCCCTTTCTTCCCCAAATTTCTAATCAATTTCTTCTCAATCTCGTGCGTATTCACTTTTTCTTTTGTTTCTGGTGAAGATCGCTACTCGTGATCTCTGGTTTTGTTTCAGTTCTACAACCTGGATACTGGCAATCGTGGAGCGCTAGCTTCTATGGAGGATACAGAGCTAAAGGGAAAAGCAGTGAAGAAGCCTCGAAATTCCAAGGATTTTGGAGTAAATATGGATGTCCAAGAGGTAAGCGCTAATTCTTTAGCACCAAACCCCTTATCCGCTGGTGTTTCTTTCAAGAACGTAGTTACGGGTTCTTTGTCTCAAGACGGCTTCGACCCAATGAGCGACATTTTGGATGAAATTTCTGACGATGAAGATGACTGCGCGGATGATGATGACCCAAGATGTCCTACGATTTCAATTTCCAAAGAGCAGAAGCTGAAATTTAGACTTCCTTGGCAAAACGCCATTATAGTTAAACTGCTTGGGAAGAATATCCCGATGAACATTTTAAACGACAGACTTAAGAATAGATGGCGTCTGCGTGGGGACTTCAGTATGGATGACCTTACGAATGGTTTTTACAAGATTACTTTCATAAATCCTGAAGACCTACAATTTGTATTGACGGAAGGCCCTTGGCCGGTGATGGATCACTACCTAATAATACGTAGATGGAGGCCGAATTTCAACCCCAACTCAGAAGCGCTCTCAAGCCTTGAAGTCCTTTTTCGCTTTCCCAATCTTCCAAGTGAGTACTATAATGCAGAATTCCTCACCCTTGTTGGGTCAAGAGTCGGCAGAGTCAAGAAGGTTGACCTCTCTCCTTCTTGTTTTGGTAAGTCGCGTCTTGCTCGGGTGGCGATTGAAATCGACCTCACCAAACCGCTACTGTCAAAATATCGTTTCGGGCGAAGAGTAATGAAGATAGAATACGAGGGGCTACATCTTGTTTGCTTTCATTGTGGATGCTACGGTCACAAGGACGTTGACTACCCTCTCTCACATACTGAAGGCGTTCCGCAACAGGTAGAGGGTGTCAAACTGGTCAGCCAGAAGAATCAAGAGGATCTTTCCCATATTAATGACGAGTATGGTGATTGGATGATCCCTAAAAAGCGCAACTCTTCCAAAAATCAAAGAAAGCCAAAGGGTGACAGGAACCCTAATCGGGATATGATTGGGGGTAAATCCAAATTTACAGTCCTGCAGGATTCAGATTTGGTAACTGATTCTCGTGATTTGGTTGCGAACAACGCCCCCCAAATTCATAGATCTGAAGCTCTACCTTCTACCCCTTCTAATCCACAATTGGCTGTCCAGAATTCCAATTCCCCTATTGTAGCTTCTACAAAGAGTCCCCAGCGACGTCCAGCAAGCCAGATTGATGCGGATAATTGCGTTTTGGCTGGTCGTGGACCCGACAACCCATCTGTTCCCCAATCGTCGCCGCTTGGCCATCCTGTTCTACCCCCTACATTGGAACTATCTTCTCAACCTCCGGGTAAGGATCGGCCTGGGTGGACTCGGTCCTGACCTCCTACCTTTATTGCCTTGTAAGTTTCTCCCCTTTCTGTTATGAATAAAATTGTAATATGGAATGTTAGAGGTGCTCTCAAACCTAGTTTTCATTGCTCCATTAAAGATTTAATTCGTATGGATCGTCCTGATGTTCTTGCTCTTTTTGAACCTCGCATTAGTGGCTCTTCTGCTGAATCTGTGTGCTCAAAGTTAGGTTTTGAAGGTGTATTTAGGGTTGAAGCCCAAGGTTTCAGTGGTGGTTTATGGCTTCTTTGGAAATCTCATGTCAACCTTTGTGTGCTTTCTCATGATGAGCAATTTATCCATTGTAGTATTGGTATTGGGAGGGACAAATTCTTATTTTCTGCTATATATGCTTAGCCTAATCCAAGCCTCAGGGTACAGTTATGGTCTAAATTAAATATAATTCCAAATCTTGAGGGGCTTCCTTGGTTATTTGGTGGCGACTTTAATGCCACGTTAGATCCCCAGGATAGATATAAACATAGGGGTAAGGGAAAATTACATCGCCCACCTATGACGTTTGACGAAATTACACCCCACCCACGAGGTTTCAAAAATTACTTTGCCCACCCATGTGGTTTCCACAATTTTACATCCAGTAACTTTTCTAATATTTGATCAACTTAAAAGATGGTTAAATGATATCCAAATTCGATGAAACTTTACATGGACAATGCTAAGGTGTTATATTTTTGTTCAATGCCAAATCCAAAGTTTTTTAAGGTCATATATGACCTGTGGGACCCACTAAAACATGAGACATGTTCATCGGGTCCCACGGATCATATATGAGTTTAAAAAACGTTGGATTTCACGTTTTACCAAAATATAACACTTTAATATGGTCCATGTAAAGTTTCATCAAATTTGGATATCATTTAACCATATTTTAAGTTGATCAAATATTAGAAAAGTTGATGGATGTAAAATTGTGAAAACCACATGGGTGGGCAAAGTAATTTTTGAAACCTCGTGGGTGGGGTGTGTAATTTCGTCAAACGTCATGGGTGGGCGATGTAATTTTCCCTAGGGGTAATAATTGTGGGGTAGATAAGGATTTTTTATCTTGGTTCCATAATAACCAACTGGTTGATATTAGATCCCATGGAAATAAATTCACGTGGTCTACTAACAGACATTGTGCCCGTCTAGATAGATTTGTGGCTTCTACCTCTTGGCTTAGCCTTTTTCCCAATTCTTTGGCTGTTGTTCTCCCTCGAACGTCCTCTAATCATAGCCCTGTTTCCCTTTCACTTAGGATGGGAAGATCTCGGTCTCCCCATGATAGGCCTTTTAAGTTTCTAGCAGCATGGTTCTCTCATCAGGATTTTAGGGATACCGTTGCTAATAATTGGAGTAGTGAATCTGATTTAGATGGTGCTATTGATGGCCTTAGACATCATCTCTCTTATTGGAACAAATATGTTTTTGGGCACATAATTTCTAATAAAAGACGCATTCTGGCCCGTTTAAAGGGTATTCAAAAACTGATTGATGTGGGCAAAGGAAACCATCTTCGGGGTCTTGAGAGGAAGTTGTCTTTTGAACTGGAAACTTGGCTTCTAAGGGAAGAATCCCTTTAATTTCAAAAGTCTAGGGATAAATGGATTACCCTGGGCGACAAAAATATCACTTATTTCCACACTAGAGCTATCATTAGACGTCAAAAGAATAGAGTCCTTAAGCTTATTGGTCCGGATGGCACTTGGGTTTCTGGTAATGAGGAGATTGGTTCCCTTTTTAAAACCTATTTCAGCAATTTATTCAGCAGGAAAGTGGAAAATGGTTCTCTATTAGAAGGTCATGATTTCGCTCCTCTTAGTTCCTCTGATTATCAGTTCTTAGAATCTCAGGTGAGCATTAAAGAAGTCTGGTCTGCAGTGAGTAGCATGAAGGCCTTTAGGGCCCCCGGAAAAGATGGTTTCCCAGCTGGTTTCTTCCAACAATTCTGGAGCTTAGTTTCTTCTAAAGTCTTTGATTTTGTGAGTAACTCTTTCTCCTCCCAATCTTTTGACCCCAAACTCAATGAGACTATCATTACAGTCATACCAAAAGTAAATCAACCTATAAATGTGAAGCAGTTTCGCCCTATAGCCCTTTGCCAGGTCCAATATAAAATTCTGACCAAAGTCATCGTCAATCGGATTAAACCATTTATGAATACTTGGGTTTCTGAAAATCAGACCAGTTTTGTGTCGGGTAGGAGCATTTTTGATAATATCATACTTGTTCAGGAGGTTGTTTATCATATGGAGCATACTAAAGCTAGAGAGGGTTTTCTTGCCATGAAAATTGACCTCACTAAAGCTTATGATTTCTTATCTTGGGATTTTATACATGATACGCTTAAGTGTCTTGGTCTTCCTGCTTCTTTAAAAAATTTGATCATGTTTTGTATTACTACTGTTTCATTTCAAATAAGCTGGAATAGGAACATTTCTGACTCTTTCACAGCCGGTAGAGGGATCCGTCAGGGCGATCCTCTCTCGCCGTTTATCTTTATCCTCTGCATGGATCGTTTATCGCAAATGATTCATAGGTTGGTAAAAGAGGGGTCTTGGAAGTCACTATCGTTAGGAAGAACAAACACTTCTATCTCTCATATTTTCTTTGCTGACGATCTGGTTTTGTTTGGTGTTGCTTCACCTAGACAGGTAAATTTGATGTACAGCTGTATGGCTGAGTTTTGTAAGGCCTCTAGTCAAGAGGTCAGTTTGGAAAAATCATCTATTATGGTTTCAAAAAATGTTTCTGCTGAAAGAGCTCGCATTGTTGAATTGGAATCGGGTATGCCAGTTATCAGACAGTTCGGTAAGTATTTAGGTGTTCTTTTACACCAAGGTAAAGCTAATAAACAAGGCCATAATCTGATTATTTCTAGGGTTAGAGACCGGTTGTCAGGCTGGAAAACAAAGGCCCGGTCTATGGCAGGTAGAATTTGTTTGGTTAAAAGTGTTCTCTCTTCTATCCCTATTCATGTTATGCAATGCCAGCTGCTCCCAATCTCCATCTGTAACCAAATAGATAGGATCTGTAGAGACTTCATCTGGGGGCATGGCCCTGAAGAAAGGAAATTTCATGATATAAACTGGGATTCTTTCTGTTTGCCTAAGAATAGGGGTGGTCTAGGCCTGCGCAAGACTAGAGAAGTTAACCGCGCTTGTTTTGGGAAGGTTGTATGGAATTTGATTAGCAATCCTTCTAGTCTATGTCATAGGATTATGCTAGCAAGATACTCCCCTACTGCCCCTAACGTTGTTCGACTAACTGGAGGAATATACAAAACTGTTCGGACATTATTAAGCAGGGTTCGAAATGGGTAGTTGGGAACGGCAACACGGTAAGGTTCTGGACTGATCATTGGGCGGTTTCACCATGTTTGTGTGATTTCACCACTAAATCAGTACCTGAACATATGCTGGATGATTGTGTTGCAACTTATTGGACTCCTGGTCGCGGCTGGAATTGGACTAAGCTAGAGGAATTCTTCCCCCTCATATTTTGTCTCTCTTAAGTAAATTTGTGATTTTCCCTGATGGTGTTAATGACTTTGTCTCCTGGTATATGAATAGCAATGGCATATATAGTGTTAAATCTGCATATAACATGCTTACTAATCATGCGCATACCTCTAACCTGGACTCCGTTTCTGCTAGTATTGTGAAAAACATCTGGAGTCTTAAAGTGCAGGAACGGATCAAATTATTCATGTGGAGGACCTTTTGTGGAAAGCTTATGACCAATGCCAGGAGGCTACAACTGGGTTTCTCTCAAGACAGTTCCTGCCATTTATGCAGTAAGGAAGAGACCATCCTCCATATCTTGCGCGACTGTCCTATCACCCAAAGGATCTGGAATAAACTGGTTTGCCAGAATCAAAGATCAAACTTTTATAGTTTGAATTTAAAGTCTTGGCTTTCTTCATTTGTTAATAAAAGTAGGCAGTTTCTAATGATTGATAAATTAAATGCTCTATTTCCTATTGTCTGTTTTAACCTTTGGTCTTGGAGAAACAGAAAGGTGTTTGGTGATGAGAGGAACATGTTCCTTAGCTTTCAAACTATTGCGAGAGCTGCCTTCCAAAATCATAGAGCATGGATGCTGGGTAATTCTATGCTCCCAAATGGGGTTGTTCGCCCCCCTGGTAAAAAACTACAAAGGGAAGTTATTCCCTGGTCTCCTCCTGATCTGGACTGTTTTAAATTTAACATTGACGGTGCTTTGAATCTGATGGTAGGTTGTGCGGCTGCAGGAGGCCTTTGCCGAGACCATCAAGGGAGATTCATTGTTGGCTTTGTTGCTGGATTTGGGCACCATGATGCTTTACATGCAGAGACGATGGCGCTGTTATATGCGGTTCAAATTGCTGCTAGAAGAGGCTTCAAGTCTGTAGATTTTTGCTCTGATTCGTCCCAGCTGGTTGAGCTGATTGAGGCGTGTCCTGTTAGTCACCCACTTAGGCCAATTATCTCGGTTTGTAAGGGGTTCTTAGACAGTAATGTAGGCTTTAGTTTACATTACACCTCTCGAACTTCAAATAAATCAGCTGACCTACTAGCTAAGTCGGGTCTAAGTCGAGGTTGTGGTATTTGGGAGTTTTATGATCCCCCTGATGTAATTCTTCCTCAACTTGAGGAGGACAACAGTATGATCGTTTTCTAAATAAGATCGGCTAATGAGCCCGTTTTTGCGACAAAAAAAAAGTAATTTTTGTGGAATTTTGATTTTTTTTAAATTTTTAAACGTTTAGTAACATATTGTTAAATTTCAAACTAATTTATTAATTAGTAGAAGTATTTTTATCTTCTTTATTCATGGTCAACTATTAGTGTGATACTTTATAAATTAAGACACAAATATAGTAACATTTCATAACTTTTATCATTTCTGTACAATATTTCACGGTTGAGCCAACAAAAAATAATGACATTTTTATGAAATTTCCTTTTTTAAAATTTTACTTTTCCCAATCGAATTTCCTGTATAAATCTAGCAAATAATCAAAGACAAATATTAATCAAAAGTTTCACTCATCCAGCTTGGAACTTGCGAGTTAAGCAAATCGATATGAGCATGTGCGGACCAAGTTTGGTGACGGAATATATTTTTCCGTCTAGGACGGAAAGATCCTACACCGTCAGATCATAGTTTTCAAGCAGATTAATAGTCAACAAAAAGTCCTGATACTTTATTCTCTCGATGTACGTACTGGTCAATTGTGGATGTAATGCATACTTAATTTAGAAAAGGAAAACAACTTATAAATCGTACTTCTTTTTGTAAAAAAATAAAGATTTTTTATTTTAATTAGGTCTATCATCTAGCTATTTTTTCGAGTTCATATTTAGTGGGTCCTCATGGTATGAAATAAATATATCTATTTGTTTCTCATGATTTGATAATAATAAAAAATAATTATTTTCTGCTATATTCATGGAGTTATATGTGGGACATTTATATTGCTATAGTTTAATATCTATGCGACTGTTAGATACTGTTAGCGCTTATTTATAGTGGTTGTATATTTTACAGTACAATTGAATATATTAATATTTATATGAACTATATTTTTTTAGCACAAACATTTAGAATAAGCATTTATAATTTCTTAGCAGATTATTTAGGTTTGAAGTTAAGAGTTTCACGATAATTTATAAATGTTTATATTTGAGGAACATATTTGTATACTTTACATTTTATCATTTAACATTTTTATTAAATTGTCGTGGATTTTCTTTCTTAATTAGCATGAATTAAATTTTATAAAATAATGGTAATGGTATTCAATTGTTTTTTGTTTTGTACAATTTGAATTTTTGTTTAAAAAGTGGCACTAAACCAATCTTAAATATATCATTAATCTTGGATTTTTACGTATCCATGATAATGAATAAACGTTTCCACAGATTATTAGAAACATGTACACAACCTTCTATTATCGTTTCCATCATTTTTATAGAAAAAATGACACTAGCTATTACATATCATTTTTCTTTGGTTGTTTTTATCGTTTCCTTTGGTTGTCCTTACTATTTAACAGTTTAGATCTTAACTGATTGATAAATCTGAAGTCAACAAACATTTGAAACGATAAACTGAGTCGTTGGATTCGATTCTATGTACTCGTTAATCTTGGTTTTTACGTATCCACGATAACTTAAAAACGTTTTCACTTATGATAGAAACATGTACACAATCTTCTTTAATCGTTTCCATCATTGTTGTAGAAAAAATGACACTAACTATTGTATATCTTTTCAATTGGCAATTTTGATCAAATCATAGTGTATAAGAATATTTTCTTAGCATTTATCAGTTTATAAACCTTGAACGATTGATAAACATGAAGACTATAAACGTTTGGAAATGATAAACTAAGTCGTTGGATTCGATTTGACGTATTCGTCAACCTTGGTTTTTACGTATCCATGATAACTTATAAATGTTTTCACTTATGATTAGAAACATGTACACAACCTTCTATAATCATTTTCATCACTGTTATAGAAAAGATGACACTAACTATTAGCATTTATCAGTTTACAAATCTTGAATGATTGATAAACATGAAGACTATAAACGTTTGGAAACGATAAACTGAGTTGTTGGATTCAATTTTAAGTATTTGTTTTTCCGTATCCATGATAAATTATAAACGTTTTCACTTGTGATTTGAAACGTGTACACAACTTTCTATAATCGTTTTCATCACTGTTATATAAAACATGACACTAACTATAATATATCTTTGCATTTGGCAGTTTTGATCTAATCATAGTGTATAATAATATTCTCTTAGCATTTATCAGTTTACAAACCTTGAATGATTGATAAACATGAAGGCAATAAACATTTGGAAACGATAAACTGAGTCATTGGATTTGATTTTACGTACTCGTTAACCTTGATTTTTACGTATCCACGATAACTTATAAATGTTTTCACTTATGATTAGAAACATGTACACAGCCTTCTATAATCGTTTCCATCACTGTTATAGAAAAAGATGACACTAACCATTATATATCTTTTCATTTGGCAAATTTGATCAAATCATAGTGTATAAAAATATTTTCTTATCATTTATCAGCTTACAAACCTTGAATGATTGATTAACATGAAGACTATAAACGTTTGGAAGCGATAAACTGAGTTGTTGGATTCAATTTTACATATTCGTTAACCTTGGTTTTTACATATCCACAATAACTTATAAACATTTTCACTTATGATTAGAAACATGTGCGCAACCTTCTATAATCGTTTCCATCACTGTTATAGAAAAGATGACATTAACTATTATACATCTTTTTCATTTGGCAGTTTTGATAGAATCATAGTGTATAAAAATATTTTCATAGCATTTATCAATTTACAAACTTTAAATGATTGATAAACATGAAGACTATAAACGTTTGAAAACGATAAACTGAGTTGTTGGATTCAATTTTATATATTTATTAACCTTGGTTTTTACGTATCCATGATAACTTATAAACGTTTTCACTTTTGATTAGAAACAAGTACACACCCTTCTATAATTGTCTTCATCACTGTTATAGAAAAGATGATACTAACTGTTATATATCTTTTCATTTGGCTGTTCTGATCAAATCGTAATGTATAAGAATATTTTCTTAGCATTTATCAATTTATAGAGCTTGACTGATTCATAAAATGGAATACTATAAATGTTTGGAAACGATAAACTGATTTGTTAGATTCAATTTAATGTATTCGCTAACCTTGGTTTTTTACGTATCCACGATAACTTATAACGTTTCCACTGATGATTAAAAACGTGTACACAACCTTCTATAATGGTTTTCATCACTATTATTGAAAAGATGACACTTATTGTTATAGATCTTTCCTTTGACTATTCTTATTGAATCATAGTGTATAAGAATATTTTCTTGGCATTTAGTATCAGTCTATAGAGCTTGACCGATTGATAAACCTGATAAATGTATAGACAAAATAAGATAAGTTGTTGGATTTGATTTTACGTATTCATTGACCTTGATTTTTATGTATCGACGATGATTAATAAATGCTTCCACTGATAATTAGAAACACGTACATAACCTTCTATAACCGTTTCCGTCATTATTTTTAAAAAGATAACACTAACTATTATATATCATTTCCTTTAAAAGTTCTTATTGAATCACTGTGTACAAGAATAATTTCTTACCATTTATCAGTTTACGAAGCTTGACTGCTTGATAAATCTGAAGGCTATAAACGTTTGTAACGATAAACTGAGTGTTGGAGTCGATTTTACGTATCGACGATAATTTATAAATGTTCCACTGATGACTAGAAACCTGCACACAGTCTTCTATAATAGTTTCTATCACTATTTTAAAAATGATGAAACTAACTTTTATATATCTTTTATTTCATCGTTTTTATCAATTCATGGTGTGTATATGAATCATGGTGCACTTATTATATATATATATAAAGCATCGTACATCACTTTTTAAATTTAGAAAAAGTATAAATATTACCTTACAATTTTTAATTTGCAATTTTTAGAAAATATTATTCAAATGTGTGTATTTTGTATACTCCATTATTTACACATATACATTAACAACAAATATAATAAGATTAGAAAAATTATTATACAATATCCATTTATGCATGTATACACTCGTGTAAAAGATTTATATAATGATGAATTATTCTATAGAAAATATAACTAATTATGCTATTAAGATATTGTAAAATGGAAAAAGATTAAAAAAACCATTTACTTCATATGTCTTCCCTTATCTGTTATTTATAAAATATATATAAATAAAAAAGAGTTCTGTCCACCATGGATTATGCAGTGTTTCAATTTGAAGTTAGTGTTTCAAGAAGAGTAAACATCTTGTGCCCTTCCTTATTATGCATAAAAAAAAAAAAAAAAAAAAAGTTCCGTCCGCGCGACGGAGAATTGGACTCCGTCACCAAATCCATGCCCGAGCATGTGAGGCCGTGTTTGGATCGGAATGGTCAACGGTCATTAGTTATCATTGGTCAACTTTTATCTTGTTTTATTATCTTGCCCCACTCGAAAACATTCCTCCTCGCTGCCCAAACGTTCGCTGATAAATCCCCGACAAAAGAAACACTTCCAGTTCGTTCGCTAGTTCGACCTCGATCGATTCACCAGCCACTCACCGTAATCTATATTCGCGATCAAGTTATCTGGTTCTTCAATCTATCTCAACGAGGCAGAGGTAAAATAATATCAGGAGAATGCAGAGGATCTTCGGCGCCAAGAAAAATAAGGACCCTCCTCCTTCCATTCAGGATGCTTCCGATCGAGTAATTTCCGCTTCAATTCTCTTTCGAATTTTGCTGCTCAGACCCGTTTCTTTTTCGTGGTCATAAATATCGGCAAATCATAGTATTCATTGAAACTCTCTCGATTAGGGTTTTTAGAGCTTCGGGGGACGTAGGGGCTGTGGTTTTGTTAGTAATTACTATTGTCGGGTTGACTAATAGATTTTTCTCCACCTCGAATTTCTTTCCCTTTTTCAATTTCAAGCGATGAAGTTTATTAGATTGATGAGATCAATGATCCTGGTGGGCAATCTGTGAAAAGGAAACCTTTCATTTCCTTACTACTAGCTCTCCATTGTTTAATAGAGCTGAGAAATTGAGGCCTAGGTCTGACGTTTCATGGTGTTGATATGTTCATATTCGTTCGGGGATCGCACGTAATTCTTACAATTCCTTGGGCCTTTCTCTTCCTGAATTGGACTTTTTGCTTTTGCCCCAGATCAATAAGAGGGGAGAGAGTGTAGACGATAAGATCAAAAGGCTTGATGCTGAGCTTGGGAGATACAGGGAGCAGATAAAGAAAACACGACCGGGGCCTGCTCAAGAAGCTGTTAAAGCCAGAGCTATGAGAGTCCTCAAGCAGAAACGAATGTGAGCTGCCGCTGGTTATTTATCCTCTGGGTCACTCTTTTCATTCTTCTGTGTGTCTAGTGGTAAATTAGTTGGCTTGCAGTGGAGTAAATTAACTCGCTTTGGAACTCTCTTGTCAGTTTACTTGATTTTGTTGTCTGTTGCCATTATGACTACCATTTAGTTTACTTGTTAACCAGAAAGCCCTCGAATCCTTTTTAACTTTTGATAAACAAGACTTGAGATTTTGAATGCTAAAAAAATTTAAATTTTTTGAGGATTCTTCTGTTACATTTTGGTCTTCCTACATCTCGGTTGCTCAACTACAGGTATGAGGGGCAGCGTGATATGCTGTACAACCAGACATACAACCTTGACCAGGTTGCATTTGCCGCTGATGGTATCAAGGACGCTCAGCAAACTGTATGTCCCTATTTTGCTTGGCAATGTTAATACTTATTTTTTTTCTTTGAACACAGTGTTGGATTCTGCTTCTATAGTTGTATCTATGTCCAGAAAAGAAGGTTCGAGAATTGTACTTTTGTTTCCTGTTCTGTTATACTATGAAGGGTTTTTGAACTTACATGTCTTCTACATAGCCATGCTTAATTAATCTAGAATGAGTTCGTTTGAAGCCTTGTCATTCAATTGTAATTCACTGCAAACTTAATTACCATCAGATTCCTTGTAATGTATGTTTGGCAGCACCGATGTGGTTATTCTTGATATGTTATCCACTCGTGGAAAGTGAATCACTTATCCTATCTGGGAAACATTAAAATAAGGATCAATCTCAGTGACCGTTCCTCTAGACTATATTCGTTCTAGGTGGATGCATAAATGCATATGGTGATGATAAAGTACTCCCCGTTTTCTTATTGCCTTAGTATTGGGATAAAGCGCTCACTAAAAAAGTCAAAAAAGGGTTTTTCATTACCTGTTTCCAATGTTCTGCCTGTTTTGTAAGAGATGGGTTGATTGATGCTGTGAGGGGTAAGGATGTATTTTCTGCAATAGCTAAGCTGTTCCATGGTCTATATTTTGTGTTCGGCTACTGAGATATGTTGGTGGTTGCAAATTGAACATTGCATGGAAATAGTCCAAAGCTGAGCTGATGACATTTTCATTTTATGAAACAGATGTCTGCATTAAAAGTTGCAAACAAAGATTTGAAAGGGATGATGAAGACCGTGAATCTCAATGATATAGATGTAAGGGTTTCTTTTTCAGAAAATGTTTAATACTTCGCATCAATTAGGCCCCACAGAGTTTAACCTTATTGTGAGATTTTATTGATCACACAGAACTTGCAAGATGAGATGATGGATTTAATGGATGTGAGCAACGAAATTCAAGAGACACTTGGGAGAAGCTACAGTGTACCTGATGATATTGATGAGGATGAGCTTTTGGGAGGTAAGCTAAGCTAACCCTTCGGCAAATACCCATGGCTTACTTTGCTCTGTCATTCTATTTCAATTGCGAGAGCTATCATTTTTTTTATATATATTTGTAGATTGAAGTAAATCTGAGTCGAATGTTGTGTCTTTTGCAGAGCTTGATGCATTGGAATTGGATATGGAATCTGAAACCCAGGGTGTTCCCTCGTATCTTCAACCTGACAAGGAATCTGATCTAGATTCAGAACTCAACTTGCCTTCTGCACCAATGGGGGGATCATCTATGCCAGCTGGGAGAAACAATGCTCAGGTAAGAAAGATTCTCCCTCACCCTGTAGCTTGTTGGTAATGATTGATTGATCGTTGTAAGTTGATCATATCTTTCATTTGTTTGGCAGCATGAGGATGAATTCGGTCTACCAGCTGCACCCCGTGCCTCGCTTCGTGATTAATATGGGAGATTGAGCTTTTGATGGATCAAGCTTGTAATGACACATGAGAAGATAATGGATCAATGTGCTCTCTTTTTTCTGTTACACTTCTCTTCTCTTTTTCTCCTCTTGTTGGTACGTTATAATAATTTTATTGGTGTTAATATAGATGTGCAGTATGACAATTTGTCAGCTTTTACCTTCACCCATATATTGGTCTGAATGAGCTATGAACAAAGATGCGGTGGAGGATTGTATTCTGTACAAAGTTGTTGCCCCAGCATTATATGGAGTCATTTTCCACTTGATTTGTTGGAGTTTACAGAGTATTAGTTTATCTGAAAACTAAGTTTAAGTTCTAAGCCTATGCTTCAAATTTTAAAAAATAGAAAGATCTACTAAGCCTTGATCACTACGGTCTTGATTTAATAACCATACCCACCGTAGTATACAGGGAAAAAAAAAGATGCTAATTTCTAGTATCTACGTTAACAGCACGCAACTTCATGGTGTTATTGCAGCTGATCTGCTGTTCATGTCCGTCATGCATCCATGTTTGTCGACAATTGACACAAACTTTGCCTGGAGCTTATAAATATGAAGGCTGTTATTCATGTCATATAGCAGAGATCTTTAACCAAGGTTGAGTTTTGCCCAATCCAAGTTCTTGTTCCAGCTATCTTCAGCAGCATCGATTAGCCTGTGGTTCTGAGTTGTGTTCCTTGAATTAGTTTTTGCTAAGCGAAATCTCAGCAATTCAGCTTCCTTATTCAGCAACTGGTGTTCCCCTGTGATGTGAACAAGCAGATTCATATGAGACGACATTATCCGCTAAGCTTTTTTGGGAAAAGGGTCGGTTGATTTCATAGACCAGGAACACATGATGACAATGGGAGCCGCAAAGGCATAAACAAAAATAAACCACAATACACCTTTCTGTACTATACAACCCACAATTCCTTCATCTAAATAAACTTCAAATGAATGCATTTAACAAATCCAAATTTATGGTTACTGACAGTTTCAGTAACATTGATGCTTCTTCTAGCAACATGGTACGAAGGAAGTATTGTCGCCCCAAAACAGAAGTTCTAAGAACCAACCCATAAGTACAACCATCAACCTTTTCAGAACAGCTATCTTTGGCGTATACAGTATAAGTGGTTCAACGTTTGATCAGTTCGAACAGGGTCTAAATGCATATAGCACGAGTCATATAGCTTACTGTCCATCATTAGCTTTCTGTTTCTTAGCATGGCCATTTGCTGCTTTAAGCTTCTATTCTCCACAGACAAGTTAACACGCTGCTGAGCTAAAGCGGAAACTTTAAATGCCAACTCGGATTCCAATGCCTGCACCAATTATACAATGTCATATGACTGCAGTTTAACAACTTGCGTTAAGATCATATTTTCATTGAGAAAGAGGATGAGCCCAGACAACACGATGGAATAACAAGACAAGAGAAAAATATAATATAAAAGCACATCCATCACGAGAGCAACCAGGAATATAGAACATGGTTGACCACTTCAATATTCATGATAAACCCAGATCCCTAAAGAAAGATACACATAATAAGCTTCGAGAGTTAAGTTACCTGGAGAGCATTTACAGTTCTTTCCAGTTTAGCAATGTATTGAAGTTTCCGGGCCCTTGAGCGCTGCCTTGGGTGCCTGTACAATGCAAAACCGCATATCAATCTTACTCAACGCCAATTCACTACTCTATGACATCATGATGTAGGAAACCAACGGTAAATAAAACAACAATGACAAAAAAAGAAACATAATCAGAGATGGAACACTTACTATGATTGCAGAAGGCGTAATGAGTAATGACAATCATAATCAACAAAAGATGGACCTTAAGATCACTCAAGACCATTCTTCATATTCAGGATTCAAAAGCTAATAAAACATTTTATAGTTCACAAGTACCATAGTAAGATGAAGAACCCCGAAAAACAGGCTCATTAACCCAGTTAACATTCAACCCACAAAGGAACTAAATTATATACATTCAGAAGACATCCAAACTGACAGTAAAAAAAAAGATGAAACCACAATCTGACCTTTTTCCTGTCATTGATTCAGCATTTAACTCTTCAGTAGAACCATGCTCATCTCCCTCTAGATCAAACTGATCAGGCCCACCACACCATCCAGCCTCTTCCTCAACACTTGGTATTTTGATTTGGGAGGTGTAATCCGATAATGCAGTGAGCATGGAGCTCTCCAGAAAGTCTGAATCAACCTTCCCTCGAGGTGAATTGGGGCCATAAACACAGTCTCTAGCTAACACATTCCCGCTTTCGTCAGTGAGCATGCAACTGTCAAGAACGTCTGAATTGACCTTTCCTCGAGGTGAATTGGGGCCATAAACACAGTCTCTAGTCAACACATTCCCACTAAAATCAGTGAGCATGAAATTATCCTTAAAGTCTGAACTGACCTTTCCTCGAGGTGAATTGGGGCCATAAACAGAGTTTCTGACCAACAAATTCCCACTCTCATCAGATGCTGAACTTTCATCATCATTACCAGAATGTCTAACATGTGAGGCAAAATTATCCAAGAGCGCCGCTGAATCACTGGCTGATCGACAATGGAATATTCCCCTCGGACTTGTGTTAAGATCAGTCAATAGATCATTTAACCATTCTGAGTGGTCTTCAGGAGCTGAACCCTGGGAAAATGATTTACGGTGTCTGATGGAAGATTTGCTTCCATCAAGATGACCCAGTGAGGTACATTCATCCAACTGGCATCCAGCAGGTTTCCTCTGAGTAGGTACACGAGGTGGAAGTTGGGATTGACGCAGCATTGTCAAATGCTATACGAATACAAGTTCGAGCTACTCTAATCATCCTTATTTAACCCCATGGTGCCTTACCTGATAACAGTGAAAAAAAGGAGAGCAAATTTCAGAAAAATAATCAGTGTCAGTGCCTGCAGTTGAAGACGCATTCTAATCATCCATATTCGACTTACCTGATAAGAGTGGACGAACTACAGTTGGAAACGCAGAAGAATAGTAGAGCCAGAGGTACATGCCGAAAACAAACACCTCCCCGACAAGGCAATATGAATTACCAAAAAAGTTGTTTCATTCAAAACCTTTTCTTGGTTTTGCCATCCGCCAAACTGGTTTTGGGGGTCCGTAATGTGGGGTTAGAGAGAGTGAGACGACAGGCCCAGATACCGATTGGGAAAAAGACAGGGCAGATAGATGTAGAGATAAATGCCGATTAGGCAAAATACAAAACCCTAATAATATCTTACCATAAACCCATCACCCAAAGAAAGGCGTAGTAGGATTCAGCATTCTACCACGGTGGAACTGGACATAACGTCAATGAAATAGTAAACCTGCTACTGGTAATCAAACCTCAAAAACTTTCCCGGAGAAATAATCAGCAAAACTGAAGGGTTACGATTCCGGTAAACAGCCACCAACAGCAACGAAGGAGAATTTCACATTTCAAGTAAATTGACAAAACCCTTTTCGCCAGCATTAAAACCCAGCCCCCCCCCCCCCCCCCCCCCCCCCCAAAAAAAAAAAAAGTTATATATGAGGGAGACGGATGGCCCTGAAGGACCCCATCCATCACTCTCTTCACCAGAAGAACAGCTATATGTCACCAAGATAATAGAAACAAAAGCAAGAGAATAAGAAAAACCAGTGCATAGACCATCCCCGAGATAGAGAACATAACTGCGAGAAAAGCGACACCAAAAAATCGTACCTTTTCTTTTCGTCGTTTACTGAAGAAAGCTCCTTCTTTTAGCGGCCATGGAATCACGGTTCACGGAGGAGGGTCTGTCGTATAGAGGGAGAGATAGAGATAGAGAGTTAAGACGAAATGCGAGGCGGCTGGGCAACAACTCAACAGAGAAAGAACTGCTCTGCCATTGGGTCAGAGAGGCAAAGAAAACGTAGAGATACGGAGTGCAGGTATTGCCGCATGGTATGGATGTATATAGGCTAGGTGTGGTAATATTTACCCAACCTGATGATCCGACCCAACCCCAACCCGTAAATAGCGAGTATGGGTTAAGATTATTGACCCATTTAATTATTGGGTTGGGTATGGGTTACCTATTAAATATATGAGTTGAGTATGGGTTAAGGTACCTAACCCGAATTCAACCCGACCCGTTTACTTAATTTAATTAAAAATAAATAAATATGTATATATTTTACTTGGATATGTATTAATTCTATAACCATTAGTATAATAACAAACAAAAACACTATCACTTCTATAGGCCCGCACAAATAATTATTTAATAAATCCAAATACATTCTCTAGGCCATATATATCTACCATTCACTCTTTGTTTGAAAACCTAAATACTATGTCAATTATTAGTCTCACAAACTCCACCGTTCACACTATTTCATCCACACAAATAACGTCTATAGGTAGAGATTATTGACCCATTTAATAGAATGTTGACATTTAGAAAAATGGTATACAACGATTCAAAATAAATGGCCGTCATGTGCACTTTTTTATGGACAACTTATCATTATGTAGAAAAACAAAAGTATTTGTAATTAAACGGGTCAGGTTTGGGTTCAATGATTTTGTATGGGTTGGGTATGGGTTGAAAATTTGTAACCCGATTATTTTTGGGTCAGATATAGATCAATACAATTTTAATCGGGTTGGGTATGAGTGAACTCCAACCCGACCCATCAACCCGAATTGCCAACCCCTTATAGGCCCAATGTTTCATATGGAACATATGGAATTATAAATTGATGTAGTGGGACATGGAATGGGCATGACATAAAATGGGAGTATACTACTTCTTCCGAAAATAATGATATACTACTATGTCTATTAGCATACATGGAAGATGCGGAAAAGAATCTAGCCTGTACGTTAAAGTGCAAAGTTTATTTTATTTTTAGAGATAATTTAGTACATACTCCCCCCTAGCATTTGAACCGCACACTCTCCCATTTGTTCATCCATTTTGTCTGATATTCAGCTAGTTTATGTATTATCAGTTGGATTGATCAGCTCAACTCATTCTTTTAAAATCAACTATCAATCAATATCAGATAATATCGGCTATCAGCTAGTAGCTACTTAAACTCTCATTGTCTCTCATGTTTAGCTAGTTTAGTATGTTTGACTAGGTTGACCAGTTTAGCTCATTCTTTTTAAATTAGTCATCAGTCGATATCAGCTCGTATCAGCTATAGCTAACATCTTGTCATATGCAAAAGAATGGGGCTAGTCACTCAACAACTAAACTTTAAAGGTAAGACCAACACAACCTGAATCCTAACTAGCCATAGGGATTGCCTCGATGAAACTAACCGAAAAGGCCACAACTACACCGAGATGGCAAACAGACGCTCCCACTGCAACCAAAATACAGCACCGCTCGCTTCCCGTGTACGCCAAATCCAACCCTGTTGAATCCAATAATCTACCCCTAAACAACCTCCAACTCTCGTCCAACAACTTGGGATCCCCACAAAACCACCATACTAGGCGACCTATCCCGGAAAAGCTTCAAGAACACATAAACTGTCTCGGGCACACCCAAACCCCACACAATTCAAGACACAACAACTTATATTGATAGGCGACCTTAGGTAATCCCCAATGATACCTCTGCAACAGGTGAAACAACAGGCGTTGTCTCCTCACCATCTTCCACATTTCACAAGCTCTTCAACCGCGCCAGGTATGTATCACTGTGTATCTCTTCGTAGAACCCTGGATGACAAAAGGCTTTCTTGAAAAATCCCATTACAATTGTAAATTGATGCATGCAGTATCTAATATATGAACATGAAACTCGAACATCATGTGTTGGTATACATGAGGTTGAACTTACTAGAAACAAAAATTGGAGTTCTTTTGCACCGTATTAGCAGTGTGCAACTCTATTTTTATTCTATGATTACCTGTAATTTGTGTTTAGATCTTCTTCTTTATAAAGATAGGCAACACACTACATGGTTAATGTCAGGGGCAGACGGAAAGGGGGGCCGGGGGCACCTGCCCCCCTGAAACTTTTGAAATTTTACAAAATGCTCTTATGAAATTTTGAAAAATAAAATACCAAATAATATAATATTTTAAAGAACAATAGTGTCAAAAAAAATATTTGCCCCCCCAAACAAAAGTTCTGGGTCTGCTACTGGTCGATGATGATGAGTCTGAAATCACAGACACAAATCTGACAGAAATTTCATCATGTTTTCAGTTTAAAGTAGGTGAATTTTATCGCTAATGATTGCTAGCGGTTCTCTTTAACAAAGAGTCAACATGTATTTTTTCTCTTTGATAACAACTATGTTGTCTCTCGTTTAAAAATGTGGACTCAACATATGTAGCGATTTAATGATGAGATTTAAGTGTAACACCCCTACCACTAATCACGTCATTAACTCCTAATTGTCTCATACGCCATTACATTCGCAGCGGAAATTCAGAATACAACGGTAGGTGAAACAATACCGTTAGCCACCCACGTGACTGCAGACTGATTATTGTGAGTGGTTAGAACTGGTGTAATTAACATAAAAGAAAAGAAATTAAAACTCAAAATAAACGTCGGGCTGCAAACAAATCCCGGTCGTGGTAGTATAGTAAAGTGTAAGCGACCGGATATCGAACCGTGGGACTAAGGTGAATTATATAGTACCTAAGCGTGTCACAAAAAGGGGGGAGTTGATTGACTTGTTTTTGAAAAGTAAATAACAGATTAATTTAGTGAATTGAAGTTAAATTAAACGGAACTCCGGGTTCAGGTTAATATGATCTGATTAATTGTGCTATCTCTACCGGTTTAATAAAATAATTTGGCAAGATTCCTGTTATTATCTTAAGGTCCGATGAAAACTCATAAGAACTCGTTTACCTGAAAATGCAAGGTCCGATGAAAACTCAAGCAAAATGCGTGTAAACGGCAGAGGAGTGTGAGGAATTTTATTCTTGCAACTTGTATTAACTTATCCGATGAAAATAAGTTCCTACAGTTTTACGGCTTAATTAACCTATCTGTTTGTCACCGATCAGATTAGAAACAGATTTAGTAAGACTTTTTAATAAATCGATGAAATTTATTAAAAAGGGAGAGAAACAAAACTTTAATCGTAACAAACTGAATTTATTTTAACCGGTAGAAATATAGATTACACAACTAAACAAACCATAATTAAACCTTCGCCCGGAGTAAATCCTCCTTAGCCTGACATATTAACTGGTAATAAGTCAGACAGAGGTTGGACGTAATAATAATACGAGAGGTGTGGATGGGGAATGGAGAAATGAAGAGAAAAAGAGTGGGAGCGTACGTAAGATTTCTGTATATGAAATGAGAGATTTGGAGTGTTGAGTTTTGGGGGTGGAACGTGTGTATTTGGTTGAAGGTGCAGTGTGTTTATATAGAGGAAGGGAAGAGGCAGATCTGGAGTGGAAGAGCATTGATTGCTCATTAATTGCAGGGGACAGAGTTGAAAACGCGTGAGGGAATTAAGGTAGGCGCTGCGGAGTAGATGGATATGGCAGAAGCAAGTCGACGGGCGAAGAAGAAAACTGGCGCGTTGATTTTTAGTCACATCCGCGTGGCTGTCCGCGTAGAATGGGGCGGACGAAGCCTTGTCCGCGTGAGCGTCCGCCTGAGACCATGCGGTCACCTGTGTGTGTCCGCCTATCTCCATCACTTGTGTCCGCCTAATCCCATGCAGTCACCCTTGTGTGTGTCCGCCTATCTCCATCACTTGTGTCCGCCTAATCCCATGCGGTCACCCTTGTGTGTGTCCGCCTATCTCTATCACTTGTGTCCGCCTAATCCCATGCGGTCACAAGAGTGGACACAAGTTTTTGACTTATTTTCTTCTACGAACTTTGACCGGCTCTAGATTCTTCGTTTGGGCTCCGTTTTCTGAGCTGTTTGCGTCTATGCGTTCGTCTCTTCGTCTACTTTGCTCCCAGCTTGGTTTTCCTCATGTTTAAACAATAAATTTGTGAGATAACAATAAAACATAAACTAGAGGAAAACTAACCGAAGTGGAGAAATGAGCAAGAAAAGTGCTAATATTATATATGAAATACACCTATAAAACATGCTCATTTAGACACTTATCACACCCCCACACTTATCTTTTTGCTTGTCCTCAAGCAAAACCACGTACCCAAGTAAGTAGGGAATGCTCAATACTAACAAATATTATTATGAAGGGTAGGATAAAGAGGTGAACAGTTCATGATCTTTTTAACTTATTGAGGAGTGCGATCCATCAACTGCTGGTGGCATAGGTGTGCTCAGGGTAAAAATAAAATATAGAGTTTCGGGGTATGATCCAAGGTACTCCAATGTTTCTTTTGTTTAGGTGACTCTGAGAACTTTTACCATGGCCAACTTCTCTCAAGAATGGGCATTGAGAAGAAAACAAAAGGAAGAATAGATTTATGCATTTGTTTCACTTTTGCATAAGGGATGAGAAAATGTAGGCATCACGCCTTTGTTTTTAAGAACACTCAACTTTCTTTGTTGGTTACCAATGGTGTCTCGCAAGTCCCTTATATTTTTTTGTATTCTTCTCTTCTTTTTTTTAAACAGAGAAGCACCCCTTAGCAATCCCTAAGAGAGAAGACAGAAAGAAACCCTGAGCAATAAAATCCAACCATTTGCAGATTATTTGGTCACACCGCATAAGAAAAATGCTCCTCTAAAGTAATCAAATGAAAATTTTTTAAATTTGTACCATTTATCCCACAATTCATAGTAGTATTTGTTTTTAAAGAGAACAACCTACATTAGCAGGGTACATAATTTTAATTTTTGAACAAATGCAAGATAAGCAGAGAGATTTAAACATTTTTAGCACAAAATGCCCTGAAAAGGCTCTTCCCCCACACTTAAGCTCAAGCAATGCCCTCATTGCGTAGATGGAATAAAATTAACAGGGCATGCACTTAATAAAGGAAAGAGTGTACTCCCCAGATTTCGTAGGGTGTGTAGAGCTCCCCCACACTTGAGTGCAGCTGTGGAATGTCATGAAATGTACCTGTAAGGAATATTCTACACAGCCAGAAGAACTCAAGTAAAACCTGCATTTTATTATAACATATAAAAGGGAAATATAGTACAAAAAGGAAAACAACATTAAATTTAAAGGAAAGACAAAAGATAGATAGTGGGTTGCCTCCCCACCAAGCTGCCGGGTTTAACGTCTCTAGCTGACGTATTTGACCAAGCTTTAGGTTGGAGAAGAGTTTGAGGGCGAGGTATCTGAACTGCTGGTGTTAGGAAGTTTGTACACTTTTGTAAACTTATGATGTAGAGGTGTTGTCTGCTGGTCCTTTGGGGTGGAGGCTTCCTCGTATTCCTGTAAGAAAGAAATTGCGAACAGAGCATTATTATTTTCAAGAATTCCGGCATACCTTTTAAGACGGGATCCATTGACTTTGAAGCATTCTCCTTTTTGATTCTGGAGTTCGTAAACACCAAAAGGAGTGGTTCCAACAACTTGGAATAGGCCAGTCCAGTGAGATTTGAGTTTTCCAGGAAATATTCTCAATCTGGAATTATAAAGCAGCACCCCGTCGCCAACCTTAAAGTCGCGTTTGTGGATCATTTGGTCATGATGTTTCTTGGTGCGTTCCTTGTATATTGTCGCACTACGGTATGCCTGATCTCTTAACTCCTCGAGTTCAGAGAGTTGAAACTTTCGCTTTTCTCCTGCGGTTTCTAAATCGAAGTTTAGGGCCTTGAGTGCCCAATATGCTTTATGTTCCAGCTCTACAGGCAGGTGGCATGATTTCCCATAAACAAGCTTAAAAGGAGACATCCCGATGGGAGTCTTGAATGCGGTGCGGTAAGCCCAAAGCGCATCATCTAACTTAAGTGCCCAATCCTTTCGTGATGAGTTAACCGTTTTCTGGAGAATCCATTTTAATTCACGGTTCGAAACTTCTGCTTGGCCGTTTGTCTGGGGGTGATAAGGTAGAGCTACCTTATGATGTACCCCGTACTTACCCATAAGCGCTTCAA
Source organism: Limonium bicolor (assembly GCA_023374045.1). Lineage (NCBI taxonomy): Eukaryota > Viridiplantae > Streptophyta > Magnoliopsida > Caryophyllales > Plumbaginaceae > Limonium > Limonium bicolor. The sequence continues at coordinate 241,944,827 of CM041781.1, forward strand.
ATGAACGGTTGCAGAAGTGAGATCCTCCGTCACTGATAATAATTCTAGGCACGCCAAAACGGGTAAAGATGTGCTTCTTAAGGAATCTGGTTACGGTCTTTGCATCAGCATGATGACAGGGTATGGCTTCGACCCATTTCGACACGTAATCCACTGCCACTAAAACATATTGGTGGCCCTGTGAGGAAGGGAACGGTCCCATAAAATCAATGCCCCAACAATCAAAGAGTTCCACTTCTAGTATTCCCTGTTGTGGCATTTCATGTCTCCTAGATGTGTTACCCATTCTCTGACAATTATCACATTGTTTGCAGAATCGGTAAACATCTTTGTGAAGAGTCGGCCAATAAAATCCTGAGGCCAGGATCTTAGCAGCGGTCCTTGTGGGTCCATGGTGACCTCCGGCTTCCCGTGAGTGACAAAAATGTATGACGCTGTAAACCTCATCTTCAGGGAGACACCGGCGAATCAACCCATCAGCACAGACTCGGAACAAATACGGATCTTCCCAGAAATAATGCTTTGAATCAGAAAGAAATTTCTTCTTCTGGGAGTAAGATAGATCATATGGTATTGTTCCAGAGACTAGATAATTGGCCAGGTCCGCATACCATGGCTCCTGTACCTTGGTGATTGAAAAGACAGTCTCATCGGGGAAGAATTCGTTGATAGGCACACTATCCGTAGGAGTTACCAATCTGGAGAGATGGTCAGCGACGACATTTAATTTTCCGCTCTTGTCTTTGACTTCGATGTCAAACTCTTGCAGTAGAAGAATCCAGCAATAAGCGAGGCTTGGCTTCTTGTTTTGCAAATAGGTATTTGAGAGCGGAGTGGTCTGTGTGCACTATGACTTTGCTTCCCCATAAGTACGACCTGAACTTATCAAGGGAGAATACTATAGCCAGAAGCTCTTTTTCAGTGGTCGTATAGTTCTTCTGGGCGTCGTTTAGTGTCCTGCTGGCATAAGCAATCACTCTTAGAATCTTCTCTTTTTTCTGGCATAGAGCTGCCCCCACGGCGTAGTCACTTGCATCACACATGATCTCAAACGGAAGAGACCAGTCGGGTGGTATGACAACAGGTGCTGATACCAATTTTTGTTATAGTTTTGAAAGCAGCTGAACACCTTTCATCAAAATGAAACGGGCATCTTTCTGTAGCAGGTCGGTCAATGGTTTAGTGATTTTTGAGAAGTCTTGTATAAACCGCCGATAGAATCCTGCATGCCCGAGAAACGCTCGAATGTCTTTAACAGTAGTTGGTGCTGGTAATTTCTCGATAACCTCTACCTTGGCCTTATCCACCTCTATTCCTTCTGCCGATATTTTATGTCCAAGGACAATCCCGTCCTTGACCATAAAATGACATTTTTCCCAGTTCAAAACGAGATTTGTATCCTCACACCGTCCTAGGATCAAATCAAGTTGTGCCAAGCATTTATCAAAACTAGAGCCATAGACCGAGAAGTCATCCATAAAGACTTCTATGCTCTGTTCGATGAAATCAGCGAATATTGCTTGCATGCATCTCTGGAAGGTAGCAGGAGCATTACATAGACCGAAGGGCATTCGTCTGTATGCAAAGGTACCGTATGGACAAGTGAAGGTGGTCTTGTCCTGGTCCTCTGGTGCGATTGGTATTTGGAAATACCCTGAGAACCCATCTAAAAAGCAGTAGTACTCTTGCCCTGCTAGTCGCTCTAACATCTGATCAATGAAGGGGAGAGGGAAATGATCCTTCCTGGTTGCCAAGTTTAAGCGCCGATAGTCGATACACACGCGCCAACCTGTGATTTTTCTTTGAGGGATAGCCTCCCCCTTATCATTTATAACAGCTTCGATGCCCCCTTTCTTCGGGACAACTTGTACAGGGCTTACCCATGGACTGTCAGAGATAGGATAAATGATGTTCGCATCTAGGAGTTTCAGAACCTCCTTTTTAACTACCTCCTTGAGGTTAGGGTTTAGCCGACGTTGGGGTTGCCTGATAGACTTGTAGTTTTCCTCCATATAGAGTGGTGCGTGCAATAGGAGGGGTCAATTCCTTTTATATCAGTAATAGTCCACCCGATCGCCGTTTTGTGTTTCTTCAATACCTCGAGTAGCCTTGTTTCCTCCCCGGAATTCAGAGAAGAGGAAATAATGACAGGCAAATGGTCATCTTCAGCTAAGAAGGCATACTTGAGTTTAGAAGGTAGCTCTTTAAGCTCGAGCTCTGGTGGTTGTTCTATTGATGGAATTGATTTTTGAGGTTTTCTGTCGAGTTCTTCGATTGGTGGCCGGTAGGCTTGATAACCAGTCTTTCCTTTTTCTACATACGCCAGCATGGCGTTAACTTCCGGATCCTCCACCTTTTCTTCTAGAGAAGTAAATAATACTTGCTCTAGCGATTCAGTTTCAGCTTTCGGGATGGAAGATAGGGAATACATGTCCTCATCTGTAGAAAAATCGCCTTCCTCCTCCTCATCATCTGTTAATCCCACTGTCTTAGCATGAGGAGAAAAGTTAGAACTCTTCTTCATCATTTTCTGCATGTCGAATTCGATCGTTTTCCTCGTACCGCAGAGTGATTTTCCCATCGTGGCTATGATGGCTTTGGCAGTACTTAGAAACGGTCGACCCAGAATCAGGGGAACCTCAACATCGTCATCCATTTCTAGAATGACGAAGTCAGCTGGAAAGATAAAGCGAGAGAACTCCAACTACCAGATCTCGGACTATTCCCATGGGCTTGATCTCTGATCTGTCTGCTAGTTGGAGTTTGAAAGGAACCGGTTGCATTTCTCCTCCTTTTACTTTCAAGAAGGTGGCGTAGGGCATGATATTAATGCTGGCTCCCAGGTCGCATAAACCGCTTCCACAGTCCACTCCTCCTATAAAACACGGGATTACGGGATTTCCCGGATCTGTTTGTTTGGGAGGGAGTGCTCGAAGAAGGGCAGTAGAGCATTCCTCCGTGAGGTGCACTGTTTCTTTTCCAGGTTTCTTCTTCTTCTTTGTTAAGAGATCCTTTAGGAATTTGGCGTAGTTAGGCATCTCTTGCAAAGCATCAATTAGAGGTATGTCGAGGGTCAGTTTCTTGAAAATGCTCAAGAATTTGGAGAACTGCTCATCTAGGTGTTTCTTTTTCATTCTGTTGGGAAATGGGAGTTCACTGTTTTTAGGAGATGAGGATGGAATGTCGATGGTAACTCGAGATGGAGGTGGAGTTTCAGGAGTAGGAACTTGGATTTCTGAGGGAGGTGAGGCTGGATTGGTTGTGTCTTCATCATTGATATAGGCCTCTTCATGATTTTCTTTTTCTTTTCCTTTTCTGGTGGCAAGTTCCCTTCCACTCCTTAAGGAGACTGCACACAAGTTTGTTGATTGGAATGTGCCATCGTCTATAAGGATTGAATTTGCTTGCTCTCTTGGATTAGGGTTTGTCTGTGAAGGGAATTGACCAGGTGGTCTTTGTTGGGTGAGTAACTGTTGAATCTGAGATTGCAAGGCTTTTTGGTCTTTGCGCAGAGCTGCGACCTCTTCTTGCGTATCTCGGGACTTACCCATCATAGCTTTAAACATCTCTTGCATTTGAGACATTTCAGACTCAGGATTCGAAGGAGGCTGAGTTGGTCGACTCGATGAAGCTTCATTGCCATAAGGCTGTTGTTGATATTGCCTTTGGCCTCCTTGGAAATTGGACTGAGGTCTGTAATTTTGAGATGGTTGAAGTGTATGTGGGTTTTGGATATTGTCGGTGTTTGAGTAGCGAAGGTTGGATTGCATGTTACGTTGCCAAGGTTGTCTGTATCCTGAATTGTTGGTGAGATAGTTTGCCTCCTCTGCTGCTTTTAATTCTTGTAGCTGGGGGCATTGTTCATAGTCATGAGGCCCGCCACATTGCGTACAAGAAATAACAGGAGATGATTGGGACAGAGGTGCATAGCCTGGAGGGGTTGTAGATGATCGGGAAATCATCGACTTAGCTTGCTGGGGTAGGAGTTCATAGCCATCTGCTCAACCACTTTCTGCAGAGTACTTACTTTTGTTGCCTGCTGAGCATTGCTTTCCATGAGTTGCTCATGGCTTTTCATCAGTTGGTCGAACTTGTTATCACTTTCCCCAACATGATATAAACCTGGAGTACCGCTCCTTGATCCACCGGAGGCCCAGTCTCTGATTTCTTCACAGAGAGACTCCATGCTGTTCAGAAATTGTGCTCCTGGCTTTTTCAGAATATCAGCCCCTAACGAGGACAGTACCATTGTTCTGCACGGACCGATCAAGCCTTTGTAGAACAATTGTGATACTTGTTCTTTCGTTAGACCATGGTGAGGACAAGTAAGTAGTAGTCCTTTGAAACGATCCCAAGTTTCACAAATATTCTCCGACCCTGGTTGCTTGAAATTATAGATTTCAGCAATCATCTCCAACGTTCGGCTCGGGGGTACGAATTTGTCGTAGAACTTGGTGGCCATGTCATCCCAAGTACCAATGGTACTTGGTGTCAGGCTATGATACCACTTGCTCGCACTTCCCGTCAGGCTGTGAGGGAATAATGACAATCTTGCGTACTGGAGTACTGCGTCGGTTGCAGTAAGACTGTTGGCATGTTGCAAGAATTTTGTAACATGTAACAGGGCTTCGTCTGGACTGGAACCATCAAACATGCCCAGCTCCTTAACACATCTGATCTGATGATATGGCTTCAGCTTCTGCCACTCATCGTATTCGGATGGGCTAAGGTGAGGAAGGATGATAGCAGGCTGTTGTCCTTGGTTAGACGGCCTGTTGATGTTTCGAACTGTCGCTGGTGTAGATGCCATGTCAGCTTCCGAGTCAGATTCTATCACTGTGGTGGTAATGTTTTGTTGAGTTCGTCTCTGCCTTAGGGTGCGCAGAAAGGTTCTCTCGATCTCTGGAATGTAACCAACCGTGTGATTATTAATATTCTCTGGGAGGCTGTTTGACCTGGTAAAAGGCATTCACCACTCAAAACAGAGAAAAGAAACTCGTTATGTGTTAGAATAAATAAAAATGTTAGGAATTAGTTGACAGAAATTATAAGTTAGTAGTTAGAGACAATGGAAAGAAATGACAGAAAATTGAAATGACAATGGAAAGAAATGACAGAAAATTAAAGTTAGTAGTTAGTATACTGGAAATTATAAGTTAGTAAACTGGAAATTATAAGTTAGTATACTGGAAATTGAAGGACAATGGAAATTAAATGTTAAGGACAATGGAAATTAAATGACAATAATATAAAGAGTTAGTAATTAGATGTCAGAAGTCAGATGTCCGTAGTCAGATGTCCAAAGTCAGGTATCCAATTAATATTAATAGATTATTATAATATAACAGGTGAATTATCCGGGGCTTAGGGACTAGAATAAATCAAGTCCCCGGCAACGGCGCCATTTTGCAGACTGATTATTGTGAGTGGTTAGAACTGGTGTAATTAACATAAAAGAAAAGAAATTAAAACTCAAAATAAACGTCGGGCTGCAAACAAATCCCGGTCGTGGTAGTATAGTAAAGTGTAAGCGACCGGATATCGAACCGTGGGACTAAGGTGAATTATATAGTACCTAAGCGTGTCACAAAAAGGGGGGAGTTGATTGACTTGTTTTTGAAAAGTAAATAACAGATTAATTTAGTGAATTGAAGTTAAATTAAACGGAACTCCGGGTTCAGGTTAATATGATCTGATTAATTGTGCTATCTCTACCGGTTTAATAAAATAATTTGGCAAGATTCCTGTTATTATCTTAAGGTCCGATGAAAACTCATAAGAACTCGTTTACCTGAAAATGCAAGGTCCGATGAAAACTCAAGCAAAATGCGTGTAAACGGCAGAGGAGTGTGAGGAATTTTATTCTTGCAACTTGTACTAACTTATCCGATGAAAATAAGTTCCTACAGTTTTACGGCTTAATTAACCTATCTGTTTGTCACCGATCAGATTAGAAACAGATTTAGTAAGGATTTTTAATAAATCGATGAAATTTATTAAAAAGGGAGAGAAACAAAACTTTAATCGTAACAAACTGAATTTATTTTAACCGGTAGAAATATAGATTACACAACTAAACAAACCATAATTAAACCTTTGCCCGGAGTAAATCCTCCTTAGCCTGACATATTAACTGGTAATAAGTCAGACAGAGGTTGGGCGTAATAATAATACGAGAGGTGTGGATGGGGAATGGAGAAATGAAGAGAAAGAAGAGTGGGAGCGTACGTAAGATTTCTGTATATGAAATGAGAGATTTGGAGTGTTGAGTTTTGGGGGTGGAACGTGTGTATTTGGTTGAAGGTGCAGTGTGTTTATATAGAGGAAGGGAAGAGGCAGATCTGGAGTGGAAGAGCATTGATTGCTCATTAATTGCAGGGGACAGAGTTGAAAACGCGTGAGGGAATTAAGGTAGGCGCTGCGGAGTAGATGGATATGGCAGAAGCAAGTCGACGGGCGAAGAAGAAAACTGGCGCGTTGATTTTTAGTCACGTCCGCGTGGCTGTCCGCGTAGAATGGGGCGGACGAAGCCTTGTCCGCGTGAGCGTCCGCCTGAGACCATGCGGTCACCTGTGTGTGTCCGCCTATCTCCATCACTTGTGTCCGCCTAATCCCATGCAGTCACCCTTGTGTGTGTCCGCCTATCTCCATCACTTGTGTCCGCCTAATCCCATGCGGTCACCCTTGTGTGTGTCCGCCTATCTCCATCACTTGTGTCCGCCTAATCCCATTTGGTCACAAGAGTGGACACAAGTTTTTGACTTATTTTCTTCTACGAACTTTGACCGGCTCTAGATTCTTCGTTTGGGCTCCGTTTTCTGAGTCGTTTGCGTCTATGCGTTCGTCTCTTCGTCTACTTTGCTCCCAGCTTGGTTTTCCTCATGTTTAAACAATAAATTTGTGAGATAACAATAAAACATAAACTAGAGGAAAACTAACCGAAGTGGAGAAATGAGCAAGAAAAGTGCTAATATTATATATGAAATACACCTATAAAACATGCTCATTTAGACACTTATCAGTGACTAACAAGGCCTAAATTAAAACAGTCACGGTCTGATGGACCGGAATTCCCGAGTACTTAAACAATACATGCTCATTCCATTTCTAAACCGAGTCAAATACAATCAACTATACCGAGTCTTTTACATTCTACTTGCCGATAACAGTTCGGTCTTACTTCACTAACAATTACATAAGTAATTAAATCGAACTACCCATGCTTAACAGCAGTCCCCGTCCTACTCTCGAACGGCGGTCAGCTCCAGTACCTGAAAAGTAATGGGTGGCCCCAAAGGGGCTCAGCACCTTTGCTGGTATGGCAATCGTGCAACTCGCTACTACCGCGCCACACTCAACTAATTGTCGTTTGAACATGCGATTGATTTTATTTAAATCATAACATGAAATGTTGTAAACACACAACATGCTCGCATCAAACAAGTATTCACACAAAGGAATACAATCAACAAGGTTTACATATCAAGTTTGTTAGATTATTTTACCTTGTTATTTAGGCCTTGAGAATTTATATCTCAAGATAGCCTCATTCACATTAGTTGATAATTTATCCACCTTAGTCGGATAGTTTCATTTGTTCTCTTAGATCTATAGACACCCTCTGGTCTCGATCTCGTTTCTTAATTATTCTACTCTTGAATAATTTTTAAGTTAAACCTCTCAGGCCTCCGAGCAGAGACACACATATAGATCTCTCCCCGGGCTTTAGGGTTCTAGTCTTACTCCCCCGGTTTTGACCCCACCGGGTCTAGCATGGTGGGAAGGTTCAACTAGCAACCAGAACCATTCTCTTGAATCCTCTTTCTTTCATAACCCATGAAACCCAGCTTATCTCTTTAGACAGATAAGCTCTGCCAGTCTTACTCCAACGGGCACCACTATGTGGCTCACGGCCCTATCGGGCACCACTATATGGTTCACGACCCCTAACAAGAGAGTTCGACCACGGAATTAGAAACACTCTCTCTTGTTTCCTCTTTCCTGCACGCGTGACTCACAATCCCCTAACCCACTCTCAGGGTTAGTAATAATATATACTAGTTCAAGACATCTCTCTTGATGTCATCTCACAATCTTAGGGTGTTTTCCCAAGTCATTGTATTCACAGATTTAAGGGTAGCCCCTACATTCCCAATACTTAAAAGTTTTAGTTATTTCCTCATATTGGGTCGAATCCTTATATAGGAAGTTGACCAATCATTTATAAGGGGTTTCAGTGAATCTTGTATGTATTACTATTTAGACGAGTTCAAGTGTTTGAACGGTCGTTGTTCCCTTAATATAAGTTCCTTATATCTTCTGTCCACTATTAATTGTTTCGTGGACTATTTTGTTTCGATTCTCTAACCGTTGTTTGTCTTTCTTTCAGGAGTTAGTCTACTATTCTAAGTTAGATCGCAAGCTCAAAGTAAAGACGGTTAGCTCACACAAGAAACAGTAAGGCATCAAGATAGACAATGCAATAGTCGTTTACATGCATTTATCTTATTAGGTCAGTGCATATAAACAAGTAGCATACAAGCTGAGTGTAACTCGGTAGGACACATATTGCAAGAAACCACACCTGTCACCTTGATGATGGCTAGCCTAATATGACGATCTCTTAGCCCCGGCTGCCGTTTTGTCTAAATCTCGTTCCTATCATTCATTCAGTCGAACTGTTAATTTTCTTTATTAACCTTGACTACTTGTTATTACCTGTCATTTCTTATATTTCTCTAATCTCCCAATTATCAAGCCACCTTATCTCAAGGTTTCTCATTCATTAACACTTGTGATTATAAGTTCATAACGTTGTCATTAACATTAAACTTATAATTCTTAACTCCACATTCTATCTTACACTTATTCATACTTCTAATGACCTTTCCATGTCACCAAACAAGTCCTAATCACCATCTAATACTAATACCAATCAACCCCATTCATTTAGTCACATTTATACACTCATGGTTGAAATTTTAGTGTGGTTCGGGACTTGGTCCGGCCCTTAACTCCCGGACCAACACATAGCACAAACTCTCAGGTGATACTTACATGTGGTCCGGGACTTGGTACTGGGCTAAGGTCCCGGACCAATGTTCCGGTTTTCTCTCGGTTGATTCTGAGTGTTGGTCCGGGTCTTCTTACAAGACCTAGGTCCCGGACCAACCTCAACATGTAATTTTCGGCAGTTTTTTCTTATGTGATCCAGGATTTTATACAAGAGTCAAGTCCCGGACACTGCTATAGTCTGTAGCATTTTGACAGTTTGAACTGCTATTCCAACCTAATTTCTTGCCCATTTCATTTCTAACATTTCCACATGCTTCAAAACATGTTCTAACACCTTAATCACACTTCAAACCTTCCTAAACCATTGATCAAACTCATCACTTAATCTTGATCCTATTAGACAATTTCCATTCTCATTTTCTGCACTTGCAACTTAGTCCCTAAGTTCTAAGATGCATATTTGCTCACCAATTTACTAACCCAATTGTTTTGACCAATCCAAGTCCTTCTTAGACACCTTCATCTCTATTACCCAAGGTATTCCTAAATCATAATTGCTACAGATTTTTGCTCAATCTCAATCAAATTCTTTAACTAACCTTTTAGGGTGATTAACCAACCATATTAATTCTCATTAACTCCTAGTTACCCTTAGGTTCTTCAACCTCATAACATCACCTTAACCACTTGATTTCTATAAAAAAAATTGCCATAGTTTCCCTACTATTCTAGCATGCCCAAATGCATCATACCATTCACCTAAATCAATTCAAACTAACCAAATCCTTAGTGGATTCTACCAGCACACAAATTCATCCAAATTTCAGCAATCACAATATTATGCAATTATCTTAAATGACTTGGCTCTAAGGCCCTTAATCAAATCGCAAGTTACCATTGCATCATTCATAATTCACAATTCTCTCTTACATCAACCAAACACATTTCCAGCTCATATTTTGGTTCATCTTTAAATTACCCATCCCATAATCGCAAAAGCATTAAGGTAGATTATTTACCTTAAGTTCTCAAGTTCCTCTATTCACTCCTCTTCATCTCTTCTCTTGTTTGTAACCGGCCAAGGGGAAATGTAATTGCCAAGTTCTAACCTAATATTCAATGAGGAAATGAGACTAAGTAAAGACACTTAAACTCATTAATTAATTAAGGATGCAAAGGAAATATTTAAAGCACTAGAATTGGGCATTACCCCTAGAATTGATTTTCTGCCATGAATCAAAGGAGTGCTCCAACTACACTCTTTAAGCTTGAACCAAGGCTAATACAAAGCAAGGAATAAGCTACCTTGAGAATCCAAAATCAGCTGAATAAGGAAATGGAGGAAACAAGGAGTTTTGGTGATTTTTCTTACCTTGAATCAAAGAGAGGATAAACTAGCTCCAGAAAATCTACTTTTCTTCTCAAATGGAGCTCTACCCATGGAGATCAAATTCAGCCTCTGGAGATTTTGAAAGGTGGAAATGATGCCCTCAACTCAACTAAGAAGAATATGTGTTTAGTTTTTTATTTGGAGCCTTGTAGAGGCTTGGGCAAGTAAAAGAAATCAAGAAGCCATGGAAGGAGCTTCAAAATCATGAGGGAGAATAAGAAGGAATAATAGCTGGCTGGGAGGGGGAGAAATTGGCTGGGAAGGAGAGTGTGAGGAGAGAGAGGGAAAAGCAAGGTACATATACTCTTTTACTTTATTACTTTTACTATCTCTCTCTCTTTTTCCTTTCTCTTATTTTACATATTATTTGTAAAAGAGATATCTATCTCTAAAAAAGTGGGCCGGTTTTTAGAGGCTATCTTGGGGGTCTTAGTTTGCCCATTGACCATGTTAAGTCAATCTAAGTCCACATGTGCTTAAATTGTTACTATTCATCACTAAGCGACATGAAATTTTGATTTTTCTTAAATCTTTGTAATTAGGCTCTCTAATATGGTTTATTATATTCCTATAATCCATTAGAGTATATTTAGGCTTTTAAACTCATCCAAATTCTCTTTACAAGACAATTTCACTAAAATGTGCTCTAAGGAGCTTTAAGGCACATTTTGCGTTTTAGCTAATTTTATAAGTTGGTATTCTTTGGGAATTATATTTTATTGTTCCCACCATTAATATTAGCTGTAGGAATCCCCTTTAAGCCCTATTTAAGGTAACCTAAACTCCAAAGGTCCTTTAAGCACGTTTTTACGTTTTGTGCATTTTAAGCATTTTTCTCTTTCTTTTGGGTTTTACTTTCTTCACCAATGTTCTTTAGGAATCATTAGGCCTCTAAATATCATATTAGAATAATTAATCACCATTTTTAAGTTAGGGGTATTTCAATCTACCCCCCTTAAAGAACTTTACCCTCAAAGTTGGTGAATCTAATACTGTTAGTCATATAGGCATCATATGCCAAGGTCGTAATATATGTATAACCTTACAGACTTAACGGTCTGTCTTGATACATACTACACATCCACACAACATGTCACTGCATGTACAATAATCAAAAATAGTCTTTTGTATTCTCTTCATGGAACCGGTCCGAAGACTAAAGACATCACAGTCCCCGAATAACATATCGAGTAATACACACTGTGATTCCGCAGATACCGGTCACGCTGGACACTTACACTCTCTGGTCCATGGTCGATTCATGACTAAGGGCACTTACGCTCTCTGGCCCATGGTTCCTTTGGTTGTCTTGATCAAAACGTTCGCATATATAGATATCCTTAGGCACTCAGGTCATCCAGACATAGGACTTCTCTACGTCCCGTTGCCCTTGGAAAAATAAAACACACACTACCACCGTTCTCCCGGTCTTCTAGACAAAGGACCACAGCCTTTAGTTAAGTGGTAGTGGTTTCAAAACTGGTCCTTGTTTTCAAATCTTTGAAGGAATTCCTTTTGGGAAATTTCACCAAATACCACTGAGTTTTTGCTTAATTCATGATATACCACTGTGTTTCTAAAATTACATAGGATAACACCGAGTTTTTACTTATATCGCCAGATAACATTATGTCCCATATTTCATTAACTGCTCCGCTAATATCCCTAGAAAAAAGACTTAACTACCCCTGTTAATAGCTAAACTAAGGTGGTATCTTATGGAATTTGACAATATGACAATTCATTGTCAGGTAATTAATTAATAACATGAGTATTTTTGTCACTTTCTAAGAAAATTAACACAAAAGTTAACAAAATATGAGACAGAGTGTTATCTAGTGAAATACGTAAAAGCTCGGTGTCATCTTGTGTAATTTTAAAAACACGGTGGTATATCGTGAATTAAGCAAAAACTCGGTGGTATTTGGTGAAATTTCCCTTCCTTTTTGAAAAACATAGTACAACTCCAATTCCAATTCATGCTAATTGCATCTATTCTTAACTTGATTACTTGTGACCACTTGTAGGGAGCTTCAAGAATCATTCAACCTTGATGTGATCAGCATCAGTGTTGAACTATCCTTCCACCCCAATTTGTGTTCAGTTTCCCTTGATCGCTAGCAAATCAAGTTCGACTTCCCACTTCAATTTCAAACAATCAGATAATTCAATCATTTCCTATTTTCTATCTTTTAATCATTCTAGTCATAATCCTAAAGCAATACATCTCCAAGTTATGGAACTCAGTCCATCAATCATTCTTAATTCACCTCAAAGCAATTACCTCCTACTAGGTTCTACATCGGTTTCATACCGACTCATACATCACAATACTATATCTGGTCTCAAATAAACATATACCATAGGGATTTTTATTCCTCCAGGAGTTTCTCTACTCCCTTTAACTTGTAGTCTCACACCGGAGTTATAAGGTAGGTATGTTTATATGAATGGTATTCGCATCTCTTGTGCGAAATGACCATAATTAGACTATAAATGAATACATATGTTTATGTAACATACACACCAATCATCAAAACACATTCTTTGTGCTATGCACACCGTAGTTTACGTACTTAATACGTGAAACATACGCTAAGAGGTTTTTTGCTCTACCCCCCTTAAAAGGGATTACACCCACGTAATCTACCATGTGTTATCACTCAACATTGGTTCCCTAGATTCAAGCGTCATGAAGTGTTTTAACTTCCATACGGTCTGTTATATAATGCGTTCTGGTCAGAGGGTCTTAACCATATTGACGGTTTAGTCCCTGAACCAAGAATTCTCATTGGAGTTTGTTTAACTCATAACCGGATTCGGTTCTAGCCTCTCAGTCTTCAAGGCATTTGATAATCAGTCATTTTCTCGTATTCACTAGGTATATTAAACCTTAGAATTATGGGCTCACTAGCTTCTGCTGCGCGACCCTGATAACTTTAGAGCTTAGTTCGCCCATCTCGTTATTCTCAATGTTATACATCTCCCTCTTATCCCTTTTTATCTTGGGAATAAGGGTTTCTCTATCGACGAGTGGTATTCCTTACCGTACGGGAACTTGATGAGTTATAGATTTTCTCTATCCAATTCTCTGGAAATCTATTGCGTATACCACTGTATACCTCCATGATTACTCACTTGGTTCTTCTGACTTATTGTCGCTGAGGTCGAGCTACTACCTAGTGTGTAGTGCTTCCTCTGTTGTTAGTGGCTTCTGAATTACGCTCACTTTTTTGGTTCTGTACAAATATTCTTTCATTTGTACGACCTTGCATTTTCTATGTGTCGGTCCTTATAATGTTCATAAGTTTCTTTCCACTTTTATTCTGGTGGAATTCACTTGTTGTGATTGTTGGTATGTCCAACGTTCTTTGTGTCTCTTTGGCCCATGGCCGCACGATTGTTTCTAGGTTTTCACTTAACTGGCTTGCGCCATAATCATTGGTGTGTTTGCAAGTCTTCCGTATCTAGTACGGGTTGGCTATTTAGCAATAGGGTACTCTTGTCCCAAAGCTTATTGTTCTGTTATCAAACTGGTCCTTTAGGGATACACTTCCAGTTCCTTATGTAATTGCAATAGGAATGAACAATGCCTTCCCTGTGAGATCTTTCGTCACATGGTATAGACTACTGGCTTTACTGCCCAGTCTGTCTACTATCTCTTGCCTTTCATCTCCACTGAGTTTAACTCATAATTCCGCTTGTTCTTCATATCATTGTCTGACTATATTCACATAATGGTCGCTCACTGCGCACCATGTTCTCACTAATTATACAGCATTGATTACATGGCATCCGCTACTATGTTAGCTTCCGCTCATGTACTTCCACCATTCATATTATGATTCACCATTTACTTGGCTGATTACAAAACATGCTATTCCTTAAGTCTCTATGCTCCTTGAGCATTGTTCACTCTACAGTTTGTATTATACACATACAATGTTTGCTTCTAACTTGACTACTTTTTCGGTTTTCAACAATTGCTATAAAAGCTTATTTTTGTATACTAGTCTTGGAAATCCCTTTTTCCTGTTCAAATTGTTCCTTGGCAATAACCACATGCTCAAGCTTCAATACATTAATAGGTGAAAGCCTTTTTCTAGAGGGTCCACCTAATCACCACTCCAGCGGCCTCACAATAACGAGAGGTATCCCCACTCCTACAGTGAGTGGTCCGATCACCGCTCTATTCATTTGTATAAAATAATCTCTTCCGTTACTGTAGCCATTCCTGGTAATTCCTTTCATGATTCTATATAGGTTTTGCAACCGTTTGAATCTACATGTCACAGTTGGTTCATTGCTTACACGCCACGTTGCCTTGAGCTCTGCTCATTGTAGGCTGTTCACACAAGTTTCCAGCTCTCCATACACCATCAGGTGAATTGGAGGTAGTACTGGGCTCCACGACAAGGTTGTTGCATCACGCTTCTTTTCATGGGAGGCCCCTTAGGCAACCTGATGTTAATTAGTGCCTTTTGGCAATGGGGTACCTTCTGTTAAGTGGATTCCCTTCGGTGTTTAAACTGAGTATTTGTTTTAGCTCCTGTGTGTCACAATCCAAACTCCAGGGGTGATAGTGCTTAACCCTCGCCCCCAACAATCAAAGGAACTCAATGGTTGTGGTGATCACCGAGTGTTACTCAATGCAAGGAGGACTTAGAAGTTGGGCTTGGCGAGTTAGCATGTGGGTGTCTTGGGGCTACACACACTAAGGTGCGGGCTGTGTCACTGAGAGCTGGCTGTGACACGCGGGAGACAAGTGATGGGTTTGAGGCCCAGTCACTTGGTCAAAACGAGGAGGTAACCTGATGAGGTTATGCAAGTAATGGGTTTGAGGCCCTGGTACTTGGCAGTGAGCTAGGCTCACCTTGAATGCAAGTGGGTGGAACCGGTCTTCATGACTGGGGGTTTGACATGTGGCGGTTGGTCCATGAGGGATCAGGCAAGTCACAAGCAATACCAATGATGACACTGGGTGTCATAGCCAAAGGACAAGAGAAGGAGAAGCACACGCATAAGTTACCATACTTCCCAATGTGTTATTGTGGCTTGGTCTTGACTGGGTTGAGACAAGCTTACAATGGGGCCAAGTTAACTATGACAAGGCAAGACATCCTAAGACACGGGCGCTGGCAGTGCTAGGCACGGGCGTTGGCTGTGACTAGGTGCGCGGGGCAACGTCAAGTTACAAGGGCCACAACACGGTGACAAGGCTAAGGACATGTTCTAGGGGTGCTGGGTGATGCCAGGCCAATTCTAGACATGGGCCGAGGGCATGTTTACGGGTATGTCAAGATGCACGGGCAATGCCAAGGTGCAAGCGCTAGGTGCAGGGCACGCTTGGGCACAAAGCCGTGGTGTTGAGGACAAAGGCAAGAGCGGGCGATGCCAAGATACGAGCGCTGGGAGCTAAGGCATGCTTGGGCACGCTAGCACTTGTTGCAAGTGCTGGACGCTGAGGCAGCAGCGAGGCACAGGGGAGCACGGGTGCGCGCTGGGCGCTAGGCGCCGTGTCACCCGAGAAACCCTAGGTTTCAGGGTTTGCCCGAAAGTCCTTGGGTTTGCCCTATGCTATTTTTGTGCTGGATTCAGTTGGGATCTCTTCCTTGATTATCTCCCTTGATTTTAGGAGGTCATTGGCTGGTTATATTGGTAGTTGCACGAATGGTTAAGGCTTTTACTAAAAATTGGATTTTTACTGGGGTTGTTACCGTGTGTGAAATTTACTGCGGTAAACTTTGGAATTACCTTGGAACCTTTTACCTAAGTGGTTAAGGTTGGTTTCGATACTTATGGGAAGAATCAAAAGCTGCTGGTTATTAGAGGTGGTGGAGATTTTTGTGGGAAGAGGTTAGAGAATCCTTGATTTTAGGAATCGGTTAAAGTGAATTAGACACTTAATTCCTAAATAATATCACCAGCCTAGAGATAAAGTGGGCTTGATTTTCTTGTGCCTCTCCTAACTACTTTGGTTATAACCACCTTATGCGCCTAAGAGAGAAAAAGGAGGAATCTTGTTACTTTGTTGAGATATTGGTGGCCAGGCCTATCTCTAAGGAGAGAGGATAGGGGCAGCACTAATATAGGAAGTTGGTTAAGATAAGATGCCAAAGTCCAAGGGATTATGAGAGGCACTTATTTAGGAAACAACCTTGGAGATAAAAGTGCCTTTATCTTTGTGATAGTTGGCGCCACTTATCTCTAGAGTTTGTTATGATTCTGGTTGCCTCACTCCCTTATAAATGCAAGGTGATTGAAAACGTGGTGGGGTGTGGAATTCCTCCCAAAAGCAATCCAAGATCAATCCTAAGCAACCAAAGAGAGCTAAGCTTCCGTTCCTGACAAAGTTAAGATCAAAGGTCCTTCTTTTACTCCTTATTCTTCCAAGAGAGTTAGGGGAAAGATAGAACATGGTGTTCTTGATCTCCTCACCCCATAAGTGAGTTCAAAATTAGAAGTGACCAAGGTTAAAGACTTCACCTTTGCTAGAGTCCAAAGAGCAAGCAAGTGAGCTCCAAAAGTTCCCTCCTTGTTCTTGTGGATTGGCGAAGTGTGGGAATGCCAAAGATCTAACCAGGCTGAAGTCACACGAGTTATCCAGCTTCAAACCTACTCTTGGAGTTGAGTGGTTGAAGGGGTTCTCGTGGATGGTTGGCTGAGTCAAATTGAGGGCGGTACTGCATTCAAGTTCCTCTTTGTCCCCTATGGCTTAAAGCGAAGTTTGTTGGTGCGTGGCAAAGGTGTTGGAAGGATGAAGGGATCAGGCGTGATCCTAGCCAGTCATAGCGATTATTTTATCGTGTGACAAGTGTGGTATTAGAGCTACATTCAAATTGAGCCACGTTTGACCAGAGCTGCATAAAGTTTGGAACTTTATAAGCTGCACAACAAAACAATCCGACAACAAACACTTCAAAGGTGCAATCTTGTTTCTCTTCGAGTCTCCTTCTTCACCAGCAGTTTTTCTTCACTAAAGGTTGGACCTTTACCCACTTTGACACTTCATAATGAGGCCAGCAAACTCTTGTGATGGTCACTTGAGAAATTTGCGTTGTAAAAAGTGGTTGGAGGAAGAAAAGGCCAAGCGCATCCAACGGGGAATGTCTTTGTCATCTTCAAGTTTACTTTCTGATGGCGATAGTTGTAGAGGGAGTATTAGCACCCAAGGAGGCAGTAAACCACCTCTTGAGGGAGTGTCT
Organism: Limonium bicolor; assembly: GCA_023374045.1. NCBI lineage: Eukaryota > Viridiplantae > Streptophyta > Magnoliopsida > Caryophyllales > Plumbaginaceae > Limonium > Limonium bicolor. The sequence continues at coordinate 241,962,437 of CM041781.1, forward strand.
AATACAGAGGAGAATTGGCCAAGATCACCAGCTTGTGAGCATGAAGTGGCGTAAGAGTTAGGCGCAAAAGAAGTCCTTAAAGCTGCGGATGAGGTTAGCTTCTATTTTCCACCCGAATCTCCTTCTTCAATGGGTTTTATTGATGATAAAGCGTAGGTAGAAGAGGCTCAAGCAAGTGTCCAAAGTTCAAAGGTGTGTGGCGCACCAAGTCGGGGAAGAAACTTGCGCCGGGGGTGCAAGATTGTTCTTCATCGTGAACCGAGACAATGTGAGGCTAGAGCTAATGTTGGCGTAATAAAAGTGAGACCTTTAGGTGCCGCCAAGGGTGTGGATAACCAGAATGAAGCAAAGAACCAACCGTGGGCTGATAAGGAAGGGTTTACAAGAGGATTTCCTAGCTACCACCTTGATCCTACAAGGAGAGGTAGGATGGTGCTTCCTAGGTCCCAAAGTTTAAACTTGGTTCTTCTGGTGGCCACAGTGGGCCAAAAAGGAAGTCAAGTGGGAGCCCTAATGTTGAGGAAGGCTTGCGCATCCAGGATGTGCAAGGTGTGGCTTGTGACCAAGTGAATCAACCTAAAGCGAAGCCTAAGTGTAGTACAAGGCCAAGACGGATGTACGGTCCAGATTCGGTGCTTCGTAAGGCCCATGCTGAAGCAGCTGCGGTTGATAAGAGCTTCAAGGAGTTCTTGAAGAAAGTTAGCCAAGGGCAAGGTAGACTTGGACCTCGGTGAGTGGTATTTGGAGGAAGACTTACCCCCTTGCGATCTTGTGGATGATGGTACTAGCAAGAGGGCTAGACGGCTGGAGGAAAGTTGCAGATCAGGTTTGCTTTGGTTCTCCACTTAAGGCCCCTTCTCCATTGCTTTATAATGCTGATAAGACCGCAAGGTAGAGTCGTCAAGAGGAGAATCCACTACAAGAGTGATAAAGGTGGGGCCTTTGATTACTACCACGGGTAGAGATGACCATGAAAAAGCAAGGAACCGATCAAGTGTGAGAGCACCTTTCTTGTTCAACTCCAAGGCCGAAGTAAGTCTCCATAAGAATGGCATGAAAGTGTATGCTGACGATGTTCTAGGTGGATTTTGGGAGTTGATCCTCCCCATTATCATCCATGTAATGCTGTCCAAGGTTCGAAGAGTACTGTAACACCCCTCTCAATAGACACATAACAATCACTCACATTAACAGATAAATAAAACGTCTTACAGCAGAAGGATAAACCACAACATTAAAACTCACTAGGGTGTCACCTGCCATTACCCGCCCATGCGAGTAACGAAGCAGAAACTAAATCCAACAACTAAAAATAACAACGCTACTAAACCGCTGTGACAATGAGATAAATCCTATACATCATACTAAGTTCATAATCATAATCATCGACAAGTGAGCATCTACCCAAATCCCAAATAAACACAACCGTACCGTCATACATTCACAAACTGATATCGTTATACAAATAAATTTCTTACGCAATAATTAAAGTAACCCTAGCTACCCTGTTCCCGCACTTCGGCTTCAACGAAGATCAACAACCTGCACAATAAGTGTAGTCTCAGCTATAGACGCTGAGTATGCCGGGCCTGGGCCCTATTGGTCACTTGTCATTTTTAACCATGTTGATATTAGATTGATTTCATGCTTTACCATTTTACAGATATAATGAATACTGTAACAACATACATGATTATATAACCATCCTTCCAATCCAAACAGTCATTTATAAATATACGCAGCACAGTCATACATCATACAATACAATAACATTGATAAGTCATACGTCGTATGTTAAAATCATCACGTATTACAACACTCGGCCCCGGGCTCTCACATATCATTTGATTTGGTTAGCACTGTCGGGCGTCAATTAGGACAACCCGAAATATACTCACTTGGACAGTAGTCCCACATACACACAAGGTGCTCACTGCCCTGATCATCCGAAGACTCCGGGACTGTTTCACTTTGCCTTTGTAAAGGCGTCCATTTAGGTGGCCAAGGGCCTGGTGCCAATGGTAGCACACTCCGCCTGACGATCTATCTAGGTTCGTTCAGGATTAACTAGGGTAAACTCGACACGGGATAACCCAAGAGATCTCTACCCGCAACCTGCAGCCAGTGACTGTCTGGATTAAGGTACATCATCACATTCATTCACACTCCACTGTTAACTTCATTAGTTAGGTAGTCAGTTACAGTTTTAGTTATGGAGAACATCACTTATTTTGTTGGCTGCCCTGTGGGTCTTACGCATGCCTAGAATGATTCTAGGTAGTATTTATGTTCGAGTCGAAGCTCTAGGGACCGACAATGTCGTGTCCCGTTCCTAAGTGTACTTAGGTTATAACTACATACATGTAATACCTTAGCGTATTAGGTCAGGCAACGGTAATTCCAATCACACGTCTCGCATATGTAGTTTTATATAAGTCGATCTATAGTCGATGTAGTATTAGTCCCGTAGGACGTTCGTGCATAAATAAATAATGCAGTAAACACAGATATCCATCACACACATAATCACATACATACATCCACACAAGTTATTTATCAAACAAATCCGAGCCCGAGGAATTAATCAGGACAACCCGGATCAAACCCCTTTACATACCGTACACCGTGTCAAGGTCGCGCAGTGTAGACCGCTAAGGCTATCGAGCGCGCACGTCTGAAGGGCGATCTAGAAATACAAGGAACGCTAAGTGTCAATCCACATGACAGTATGATTCGGTATTTCCGAATAACGTCTGTAATCCCGGTACTATAACCCCGGATTTCAACTGTTACTAGCTAAAGTATCGTTATCTTAAAAAAAACTCCTTACTCGTAGTGTGAGTTAATATTCGGTTTACAATGGAGTATGAAACCTTACATTATACACTTGTTGATTTTCATTCAAGGTTTATTTATCATACCAAAATCATATATTAACCCTCGGAAACTTCCCAAGTGTTAACCTTAGGTTTATCTTACCCCTAGGACATTCACATTGTCAACTCACACGTTAACGAAGTCCTTCCCTCTAGGTAATGTTTTAGAGTATTCCAAGCACCAACATGTAACAAGTTTAATCAAGAAGGATCTTAATTCGTCTAAGGGTTATTCCCACCTTAGCTAAATAGGTTAGCAATTATCATAATAATATATTCTTTAAAATACCCCCTAAAACCTATTTATACAGAACCCCAACAGTTCCTAAATCTGAAACACAATTCCCATGTAATACCTTATCTAACTTCACTTTTAATGTAGTTAATTGATGTTTAACCTTCTCAACAAGTTTTGCTAACCCAGCTATATTTATTAGCTATTATTTGGGTTCATTATTGAACTAGAATCACACTTATAATTCTTCTGAAATTCAGTTATACTGAAACACAAATCAGAGAAAACTGAAGCACCAACTCTAAGCATACTCCCACTCAGCTTCTCCTTGCAATGCATTACATTGATTTCCTACCTTGCTCAAGTATCTCCATACCTAATTAAGTGCATTATCTTGGTTTTAAGTTCATTATCAGGCCAGCACAATTCTCATAACCCACCTGTATCACCGCTATACAGAGGCGCCCAAAATTCAGAAAACTGAAGACATAAATCTATACATAGCTTCTTCCTCTTTTTTTATAGCTTAAATTGACTGCTAACTTGTAAATGTATATGCCAGGTTAGTTCCCTTTTTTAGTGATGTCTTTAGTTCATTGTTAGACCACTACCCCCCTCTTAATATATCTGTAACCAGTTATACAGAACTGGTGAACCGAAAAGAAAACTGCAACCTAGAACCTAGTATCTTCTCTTCTAGCCTTTCAGTTTGCTCACCAATCTGACTTCCTGTTTCTCCCAAGTGTTTACACTCTTAGCTAGTCACTTAAAATATTATAAGTTCATTCTCAATCCATTAACACACCAATATAACTCCTGTACTCAATTACACAGAAACTACCTACTAATGGAAATCTGAAAAACTCAATTGGTGTATCTCTTTTCTACTCCTTCAGTTAGATTATTAACTGATTCTAATACTCCCAATGGACATGTCCACCTAGTAGAGTATTTCAGCAACGTTTTAGATCCCATATAAAGTCACTTCAACTTCTTTAACACCCCTGAAAACTCTTTACACAGGAGGCTCAAACCTGTCCAAACTGTGACCTGATCTGGTATGATTTTATTTTCTTCTTGTTTGTTTGTTTTGTCCCTCGATCTGGTTTCTACTTCTGCCTAAGTGTTTGCTCACTTACTAAGCATTTTATCAGTAGTTTTAAGTCCGATACAACCCAAATAAACACTCATGTAACTCCTCTACAGGGATCTGAAAACTGAAACAGAAACCTGTAAACCAGGAACCATGAAACTAATATATATATATATTTCTGCTGTTTTAGTATGTCAAATGAATCCCCTAGGTTGTCTAGCCATCTAATTACATGTCTTAACCTTGTTTTAACTTTAAAACAACCCCAAACAACTTTGCAAGTGTTACAGTATCATCCTCATACCGAAACTAGGAAACTTAACAACCTGAAGCAAAACTGAAACATGAAACTGGTATTTCTTTCCTCTTCTGTTTTTCTTTTCACCTATTGATCTGGGTTTTACTTTCCCCCTCATTACCTAGCCACTGGGTTGAGTGTTTTATTAAGGTTTCAGTCTCAAAGCAAACCCAAAACAATATTGTTAATGTTACAGAAATCCAAATACTAAACTAGGAAGAAGCTGAAACATGAAACTGATGAATTTTCTTTTGTTGTTTTGTTTCTGCTATCTAACCCATCTCCTATCTTCCCAACTTGTTTAGTGATTCGTTTATGTATCTTAATACAGTTTTAAGCTCTTAAACAAACCATTACAACTCTCTTATCCTCTGTAACAGAGTTATACAGAAACACAAAATTTCTGAAATTGAACTAAAGTCAGAAACTGACACTTTCTCTTAATTTGTTCTCTGTCTGTTTTCTAAACTTATTTACAACTCCTCTTAGTTGTTGTACCCACTCAGTTATCATCTTATCAAGACTTTAAACTTAAGAACAAACCCAAAGCAGCTTTGTTAATGCTACTGAAACGTGTAACAGATCTGAAACTTGACAGATTTTGTTTCTGTTTCCTGATCATGAAACTAGTTTTAGAGATTGCTCACCACTGTGATATCTTAGCTGCCTCCCCTTTTTGATCTTTGGCACACTACGAAACTCTCTGCACCAAGTTATACAGAAACATACTCACAGAAAACAAAACATAAAACTGATAATTCTCTCTTATGTTTCGTTTTTGTTGGGTATTAATCTGTCTTTTGATCTGTCCCATGTACTTACTTGATTGGTTACATGTTTTTAACACTGTCTCTAACTCACAACAGACCCACAAAACATTGGCTATACCCCTGAGAGGTTGATATACGAAAAACACCAAATTTCAGAAACTGAAACTGATGTTTCTTTCTTCTGTTTCATTTCTGTTTTGCTCACCAGTTTGCTTTTTAATTTTCTTACCCTCCCGTCTGCCTACTTAGCTATATGTTTTAATACTGTGTTAGTTTTAAGACAACCCAAAGCAATCAAAGACTACACCATTGAAACATATCTATACAGAACCCAAAAGATTCAGAACTGATAATCAACCCTTGCATTTTCTCCAGTTGCTTATTTCTGTTTCAATAGGTTGACTGTTTTTCCCACACTCTCAGGTTAGCTACTACTTAGTTAAGTGTCTAACGTAGCCCTAAACTTAAAACAGGTTCACAACAATGTGTACAACACTTCAGGATTTTGTTATGCAAAAACAAGTTCTACTGAATTCGAAACACTTAATAACTGAAGCTTGACAGTTTTGCTGTGTGTTTCTTTTTTTTATCATGCAAATCGGTTTAGAGCTAGCTCACCTCTTGAGTGTCTCAATTGTTTTCCCTGGGTTAGCCTTCGGTACTTCCTGATATCTTTTCACAGCTGGACAAAACCCAGATGCCATGTTCAGTCGTTGCTTGTTTTAGTGTTGTTAGCAAGTGTAGAGAAGTACAGATTTTAACAACTTTTATTACCTTGATCAGGGGCTAGTTTTCTGGAGATTTGGGCTCACTCCCAGAATGATCTCACCAAGGGAATTTAACCACTAGAATAGAGAAGACAGAGGGAGTCAGTCAGTAGGAAAAATATTCTCGGGTATGAGAACAGAAAAGAATGAAGGGACTGAAACAACAAGATTTCCTTTGAACTCATAGCCTCACCTTATCAGTTCTTGAGGAGGATGTAGTTTAGTGATTACCCCAGGGCTCTAGCAGTAGGTGGCATGCAGTGTTCTTGCGTGACAAAAGAATAAATTTAGAGGAACTCGTGTATGAGAACTCAGACGAACCTAATCAGAGGAGGAACACTTGCTACAGCCTTACCTGTTAGTTCTCTGGACTGAATTGCTCCAGTTTTTTCCAGGAAACTTGAGCCTCAGATCGAGAGAGACCAAGGAGTTGGAGTTCACTTCACGCAAGGGAATAACAGAGGCACTTGAGTTGTTGCTGGCGTGAGCATGCAAGTGAGGAGGGCAGCATTTAGCAAGAGAATTAATCAGAAGACAAAGGCAGGAGAAGACTGAATGCAGAAGCTAAATTAATCTGTTAGTGGGTGAGAGTTTCAAGAGGGAATTTGTGGGAGTTGGTGTGCCTAAACTTCCACGCTAGTTGTTGCCTTCTTGACTGATTTCCTAGCGCATAGGAAACGCAGTGGAGCATGGTTTGACTGGTTTTAAATTGCAGGCGACATCCTACTGTAAAAGAATTGTTGGAAGGCACATACTGTGTTGCCGTCCACTCTCTCTGAATAAAACAAACGGCCATGGAGCCTGACTTGTTTGGCCTTGGAGCATGGGCAGTATCATACTGCAGAGAGGGAACTTAGAGATTGAAGTCCAGGTTTCAATGCAAGGCATGCTCTGGTGGTCGTTGTTATCTCAAGTTACAAGGTAATGGTATGGCATGAAATTTCAAGAATCTGAAGTGAGATTCTTGTCGCCTTTGCTACTGAAACAAACTAGTCTGTGGTTCTTCTTGTTTTTTTTTATCGGGAGTAGTACCGAGGAAAAGCAAGGTTGTTCCTGTTTGAATTTTGTTCTTTGCTCTCATACAGAACCAAGAAACATGTGGTGATCTATTATTGTTATTTGCTTCTTGATTTAGAGGGGATTACCGAAATCAGATGAGAGGAAGAGCGTGTTTGTTTCTTTTTTTTTTCTAGTGACCTTTGTAGTCTCGCTACTAGTTTTAATTCGTTAGTGTCTATTACTGAATTCGAGCACAGCTCCACCGGTTAAGGCATTCAGGGAAGGTACGAGAGGTTCTGGATTCGAATCCCGGCTAGAGCAGGTTTGCTCTATTTTTTTATAAGTGTATATTCATGCCTATTTTATCGTTGTTACATACATATACATATAAGCGACTATTTTATCTTGTCACGTTATTGATTATACCTATATATATATGTATGACTATTTTATTTTGTCGTGTCTTAGTTATATGTACCTATGCGACTATATTATCATGTCACGTTATTAGTTATACATACAACGTTGTAATACTGTAACGTTGTGTATATGTACATATATATATACGTATATATATAAGTACGTGACCGTATTAATATGTATCGTTGTCATGTTTTCGGACATGTATATGCCCGTACAAAATTTAATTGTTCGTTTGTTCACAAGTTGTTACATGCTCATAATAATGTAACACATTCCCCTTAATTTAAACCTTACGCCATAAGGTTTTTATATGATTAATTGTTTAGGCCTTAATGTAATTAATTATATGTTTAAATAATGTTTAATTATTTAGGGGTATTTCAGTCTACCCCCCTTAAAGAGACTTCGTCCCGAAGTCGTCTTTCCTGAATAGTTTATAACAACTACCCATATAGCCATAATGCACATCTATTTGATGTGGCATTCACGTATAATGTGTTGTGCTAATACTGCACATAGCCCTCAATTGTGGCGTTATTCCAGGTATGACATCATATCCTATCAGTTCTACAAGCCTTGACAACCTCCCCGAGGTGTCCATACCATACCATCATTCCACATTCCGTATCTAATGATTCATTTCGTATCTGGGCGATACCATATGAAATCAATCTACAGGGTAATACGATTATATATATATCATAAACTTCATAAAAAGGTACTACACACATGGATGTATACACATCATTCCAAACAAGTATTTCATAAGATTCATACATACAAGTGCACCTCACACACAAACAAATCAACAACGTACGCCCCGCGTACCAAACAACACCACAAAACAACCAAACAACAGCAACAAACAACGTATGCCCCGCATACCACCAACTCAGTGTATGCCCCGCATACGAAACAAACCAACAAACAACATCGTATGCCCCGCATACCAACAAACATACCAACAAACTACTGTATGCCCCGCATATGAAACAACAAAATTCAGTGCAAACATGTGCACAACCAAGAGGCTCTACCCCCCTTAAAAAGGGTTACGCCCCCGTACCCCACAAGTATACAATAGCCGCTCGACAAGGAGCGCTGGATACTTGGCTCTCGTAGAGTTCTCCAACTCCCGTGTGGCATCTTCCACCTTGGGAGTGGATTGTTCTCATATCAGAGAGATGGGTATTACTCTAGCCCCTCCGGGCTCCAAAACATATAAAGGGTGAGGCACGTGTTTGTGCTCTCTCCCGAATTCGTTCTAATGGGCCCACTCGCTCCGTATAGAGGTGCATACCCGTGAACATAGGCTCAGTTTGCCTCTTTTTCCTTTGTTGTATATCTCATCGTTAGGATTACTAGCGTACATGCGCGTATCTTCTCCCACTGACTTCCAGCTTGTGGTTTAATGTGACATTGGTTATTGTTAGTACGTAGTGCTCTGCACTTGTCTTTCTAATACTGAGACGTACTAGCCTTCATGTTCACTTAGATAAAGATTGTCATCCGTGTCTCCTGGTGGTTTTGTTCCGGAGTAACACACTGTTGTAGTTCTTTGAAACTTGCTTCGTGTAGATATATTTTATACCTTCCCGTGTGTCGGGTAGCGTCAACGTTCATATGGTTCTTCTTGCTTCCTGCCAGGGGAATCCATATGTTGTGCTCGTATTAGAGTTCTGCAACTTCGTCTTCCATTTCGCATTATTCTCTACGAGTTTTACTTGTCGAGGTTCGCCCATGCATTCATCATTGATGGTTGTTCTTGTTGGTCGCTTCCGCGCGCAATATATCTCAGTCGATTTGACGGTTGTTAGTTATCATAATATTTGTTCCTTGCTTAAGGCATCTGCTAGTGTGCTAGCTTTGTTTTCCATCGTTGAGTAGTCATGCGTTTAAGTTCACATCATTTGGTAGATTCCTTTGGATTGCAAGAACTTGCCTGATCCTTATGAAGGTTCTACATATTATTCGTTCTAACAATGGGTTTCCTGTTTCTGTCATCAGCGTCGTCGTCTTCGAAGGGTCTCCTTGTCTTCACTGTATGTTGTCTGCTACTCTGTGTTGAAGGTTCTTGGTTTCTCTAACCCATTGGTTTAATTGCGGCTCTTCTCGTCCATCTTTGAGGTAATCTGCATTACTGTCCGTAGCATGGAGTTGACTACATCTCGTGTTCCTAACACTACTTGTCTACATGCATGAGGTACCGTACTGATACATTGCTACTTACCCGACTAACTTATAAATAAGTCTGTCAGGTCCACATGCTCCCATCGGAGTGCGGTCGTCCCATGTCTCGTTTAGTAAACTGGTAGTGTCCGTCACACGGCTATTGTGAAGTATTCTGTTGTCAAGCTCCCTTTTGATGGATGTTCTTGTTGTGGTTTGGTGTTAATTATTTCGTACTGTCGGTTATCTTGTCAAAGGTGTTATTGTTTTAGTGGTATGGGTGGTAAATTGGTTGAAAATAATATTTTTGCTCCCTGGACTCATATCCTTAGTAATACATTTCATCTGGTACTCATTTCTAAATGTAGTACTTCGGTTGTCACTTATTGAATGCTGATTCGCCCCTACGGCTGCAATCGGTTCACGTAATATTCGTGCTTAGTTAGCAACGTCAGGTCTCATATCGCGATCTACTTGAGTACTCTTCATATATATATATATTTCCTTCTGGTTAAATTATTATATCATCTCACCTGTAGTTCACATTTGTTTCCTCATCCGTTTAATCGGTGTATTGTAGATTGCATAACAGCTTGAGCAGCTCGGCTCTTCACTTTCTAACCATTCTCATTGACGGTACTGCATCCACAAAGGGTATGCCATTTCTCACAAGATTATGCTTGTCCTTTAGGACTAAACGTTTATCACTATTAGTGATTAGCATTGAATGCTGGTATATACTTCTGGTATTCGGCTAGTAAGCAATGTCTTTGTTGTTACTTATTGTTTAGTGCTAGTTATTTGTAACTGCAGTTATTTATATTTCAAGTGCACGGTTTGGCGCCTGTTAGTAAATCATCATTGTTATTTACATTGCTTACGGTATGTACCGTAGCTTCCTTACTTCATTATATTAACTTAGACATTGTTATGTTAGTAATATACCTCGAAAGGTAATTGGAGTCGGTGTTCCCGGTCTCCTGGGCTCATGCCCCTTATTTGTACATTAGGTATTTGCTTACTTGCGCTATTTAGTGTTCGGTTTGAGTGTTTTGTAATATCGTTCTAGTTGTTTGCCATTATTTTAATTTACACATTCATTCATTACTGACAGTCGTCACAATAGTAAACGACATGTCTTTAACACATATTGATACTTATCATTTTTACATGGCAGAACGCCAATGTAACAGTTTCTTTCTTGATAATAAATAGAAGAAGATGTGACAGTTTCTTTCTCAGTTTCAAATTGTCGAGTTTTCAGTTTTCATATTTCTGTATTTGTCGTGCAAGAACGCTGTATGCCAACCAAGGGTGGAATTCTGGAGGTCCTGAGACAAATTCCCTCCAAGAACTCCTACTTAGAACTTGTCTCATAATCAGTATGATCTTGATAATACACATAAAACTTAATCTTGACGTTTGTTCGTTTTTTTACATAACCGTACATAGCACTCCTTGGTAAGGGTAGCGCTCAGAGGTGGTAATTATTCATGCGTTCAGTGTTGATTCGCGTTCATTGTTGCGAATGATATTGGTAATAGCCGTATTACGGTAGAATTGTTCTTTTCACTTTTGGTCCATCTGTGGACTGATACATTTTACTAATTCCCTGGTGTTCATCACAGGGAATATCGATCCTGTAACACCCCCGAGTAACCCAACGAGATCACGAAAAGACGAAACAACGGATTCACAACTTCTACTCGGGTGTCACAGACGCCAACCACCCACGTGGTTGACACAACAACAACATCAACACTAAGCTGCGGTCCGAATGACTGGAATTAAACCACAATCAAATCCAAGTACAATAGAAATTACAGACCAAGTACCGAGAATTCTCCAACATAAGTTCTTAGTTCAACAACATGATCCGAAAGTACAACAAAGTCATAACCCATACATTAACAACATACTACTAAAAAGTCCTGCCCTATTGACTACCCCCATGGTAGTCACCCGTGCCTACTCTCTGTCTGCCTCCCGCTTCATACCTGTAAAAATAAAGGACTCAGCAAAACTATGCTGAGTATGAACGTGTGAAGCCCGCATGTTACCGGGCTACACGACTACTTGGTCAAATATGATTAAGTCCAATTTCATGCAATAGAAAAACAATAACACATAGCATACAACATCAACAAGGCAACTCACACACGTTGGCATAGAGATAACACCAAGCACCTCAAGCATGCAAAACAAGTAGAGTTTTTCGTAGCATTTGAATAATGATGATCCACACAGTGGGATCATTCAATGTTGAGTGTTTTCATCTCTTTCTCTTTGTTTCCATCACGTGTACTTCTCTTTCTCTTTCTTGCACCAGGTCTGGGGATGTAGATTGATTCCCGTGACCATATAGTATGGGTGCCCATCTTTCTTTGCTTCTCATAGATTAATTGTGTGTTCTTCTGTTACCGCACGTTGGAGGACGTCTCCTCCATAGCTAGTCCCCCATTCCCGACGTCATGCGCCGAGAAAGCGGAGTCGCCTCTTGACTCCAGGATAAGCTCCACCAAGTTGTCACTCCCCCATTCCCGACGTCATGCGCCGGGAAAGCGGAGTCGTCTCTAGACTCCAGGATGTGCTCCCCATAGAAGGGCGAAGGATCTGATGCAGATACCAACTCCCGAATATTCCATACCGTGCGGCCCGAGAGGTTGTCATCCCGGGTTATCTTCATGTTCCACCAACTGAGATTCGCTCTCCATTATTATTCATGAATAGACACCATAGTGGGTGTCATGGTACGTCCTCCATGGTTAGAGAGGAGTTCCCCTTTATAGCATTTTCTTTGTTTTCATAGTTCTCAGTGTTCCATCTCAAATTTCATAAACGCGAAGGGACTAAACTACTGTGTGCGCGCAATGATATACAACAATGATATAAAACTCATACAACGTGATAAACAAGCAATCCAATTTCATGCTTTGATCTTAAGGTCTTTTCACACAGAGCACACAACACACAAGCCGTGTAACACGACAACATACGAACCACACATGTCCATACCTTATTTGAAAGCACGAGTTGTCTTACTCTCGAAGTCCCGGTCGGAGCTCGCTACGGTCCTAGAGTTAGTTAAAACAGTGTGTCAGTTTATTATTTTATGTGACGACACTTTATATCGTATGACATTCCCTAGGTATGTTGTTACATGATTAGTTTACGTTGACTCTTAGAGCTCCACGTGCATTCATTCTAGGCTTAACTTACTCCTAGGATATTTCATATCTTTATTTACATGTTAACCAAGCCCTTTTTCCTTAGTTAATGTCTTAGGGCGTTTTAAGAGGTAATTTTGTAACAAGTTTGTATAACATAGATATGACTTATCTAATGTGTATTCCTTCCTTAGATAAATAGGTGAGTGATATTTTAACCCTTGTAACGATAATATAGATCATAGGATACCCCTAAAACCCACTTATACAGAAGTCCCAAGTTTATGAAAACGCAACATAAGTTTAGCGTTTAATCTTACATTAACCTCTCCTTTAGTATGTCAAGCCATGTTTATTTTTTTCCCAACCGTTTCTTTACACACAGTCAGGTGAATTAGGTCTGTTTTGGGTTCATTAATAAACTAACACCTCACTCATAATATTCCTATAATCTAGCTATACAGAACAGCTATGATATTAGAAACCGAGACAACCAACTCCATGTTTCATTGGGTTTCTTGTTTCTAGTTAGTTTAATTCATGTCTGTTGCTTTCCTATAGTTTTTACCCAACTAGTTATGTGTGTTAGCCTAGGTTTAAACTCAAAACTTTACTCATAAATCACTCACGTAGCTTCTGTAATTAACTACACAGAAACTGCAAGTAAGGTCTGTTGTGGTTTCTTATTGATTCCTTTCGGTTATAGTTTTCCTTCTGTTACAGATCATGTTTGTTCTTTCTTTTGTTTTTTTTCCTCACGCTCAATAACCTAGCTACTTAGTTAGATGTCTCACACAGTTTTAATCCTCACAGCAGATCCCAAATGACAAAGCCCTGCAACCGAACTCGACAATCTGAAACAGAAACTCTTCACAAATCTGCAAACTGATAACCTGATACCAGAAATCTGATGCACGTTTTTTTTTCTTCTGTTCTTCTTCCTTTTTTTTTATCTCAACTCTATCATTGTATTTACTCAGTTAGTGTTTACTAGTTGTTTTAGACCCTCAATACATCAGGAACATAAGGACAGTGCCTCTGAGAAAAAGGTTTCACACCGAACTGAAATTAACAGAAACAGAATGAACTGCTGCATTTCCTTTCTTAGTACCTGTACTTAGTTATTGGGTTAATAATTTTTTTTAGAGCTCAAGATTAATCCTAAAACCAAACTAACCCAAGGAGCAAGTGTTATAACTCGCATAATTCATACCCTATGTTATATCAGTTGCAATGCTATCCTGAGTTGGATTGTTTTATTCCTTATTGACAGTGGGACTTGATCGGCATTCCTTTTAATGACAGGGGCAGGGAAGTCCTTGCATAAAACAATTAAGGTAATTGTTTTTATTAGTTAATAAGGATGGGAACCTTATTTAAATTAGCCTTCTAATTATTTTCTTCACGACAGTTCAATTCAGTCTAATCGTGAGGAGCGTTCTCTATCGTGGTGCTAAGCGGCAGTTTCTCTCTCTTTTCCTTCTCTCTCGATCTTTCCCCTCTGTTGAAGATTCTGGTCCTACTGCTGCAATCAGATTGGTGATCTTCGTTGCGGTGTAGTTTCCTCTTCGTTTTCAGGTTGGTATTGCAGAACCGGTCTCCGTTGTATCATCCGTTCTTGTTCCAGTTTCTAATTGAGGGTTTTTGATTGTGTTCGAATCAGTGGCCGTTGGTTGCGCGCAAGTTGGGATTCTTCTGCAGAGTATTTCGTCTGGTCTCGATTCCAGGTTTGTGATGCAGAAAGTTATACAGTTTGGGAGTTTCCAAGTCTAGGTTCCTTCGAATGTTTTCTGATTTCTGGGCTTGTTTGTGGAATTCCAGTGGCTGTTGGTCTGTATCGGATTGTTGCTCTGCGTGGATTGTGCCTGCGGTTTCAGATCGTTGTTCTTCTTCTGCTAATTGAGGTAGGTGGTTACTCGATTCAGTTTGGAAGCTCAGCCATGGGGTGTTGCAAGGATTGTTGTGGTTTTTTGTGTGATTCTATTAGCGTTTGTTGTGATTTTGGATGGCTAAACCCCCATGGTTTCCTGTTTAATGTCTGATTTGGTGTGTGTGCTTCATTGGCATTTTGAGGCATTGATTTGTGTTGTTTTTTTCTCTGTTCGTCTTCTGGAAATTGCATTTTTCGCACTGTCCGAACTTCCGTCCGAGCTTTGAAGTTCGGACAGTGCGTTTCTGTCGTTCTGATTTGCGAGTTCGGGGTATGTCCGAACATCTGTCCGAACATGGATGTTCGGACACACCCTCAAGTCTTCCCTCTGATTTAAAGTTCGACCTGTGTCCGAACTTCGAAGTCCGGACACAAGGTCGGACCTTCCGCGTGTTCTTCCGTAAAACCGGTCCGAACATCCGTCCGAACTTGGATGTTCGGACATTCTGAAATCCTCTATCTGATTTCAACTCGACTTGTGTCCGAACATTGATGTCCGGACACAAGTTCGGACATTTGGCTTTCTTTGGTTTCTGAGTCTCGACTTGTGTCCGAACTTCGACGTCCGGACACAAGTTTGGACACCCCTCTGTTTTCAACATAACTTCTTCGTTTGAACTCCGATTTGAGTGCCGTTTGCGGCGTTGGTTTCCTTATGATCTGTGCTACTGATTTATGAGTGTTTTGGCATATTTAAATGCAACTTTGCTTCTGTTTAAGCAACCTTTTGTTTTGGGACATTACACATTGTTTCTGAGCCGTGATGGCTGGGTCGAGCTATTCCGTGGTATACCATGTAGACGTCGTTCTGAGTGTGGGTCATTCCCTTTCTGTTCTGTGGGGTTGACGAACCCTTTGGCTCTTTCGAGTCATTTCTGCGTTGCCGAGAGACCTGGTATGGTCTATGGGTCTTCGACCCTTCTGAGTGTGTGCATTGTGTCTTGTCCCCTTTCTGTTTAAGTGCTCTGACTGTTTCTGAAATGGGAACCCTTTGTGTTCCACTCTGCTTCTGTTTCTGAAAGCTTCTGACTATCTGAGAATTGTGCATAAGATGTTTATCTTCTCTTCTTCTGATTTCAATTGTTTTGAGCGACCTTGCTGATGACGGTCGCTGCTTACTGGGCATAGTTGTGTGCTCATTCCCCTACTTCTAACATTTTTGCAGATTGATCAGCGAGGATCATCTTGAGTTCTGGAGCTGTAGTGCTTAGCTCATTTGACTGTTTAAACTTCTGTTATGACGTTGTAGCCTTCGGGCCTTCCTCTGTTTTGAGTTTCTGATTCGGATATGTATTTGGAATCCGTTTACTTCCGCTGTATTTGAATACTTTGGTTTACAATGTTAAGTGAACTCTGTTTTGGGCCTTTATTGCTTTTGATCGTTTAGAGCCTTGCGTTATTGGTAGTAATACGCGGCGTGTAATACCCTTAACTCTTAGGCCGGTTTTAGGGGTGTTACATTTAGTGGTATCAGAGCCAGGTTTGGCTTTCTTTGGTGTCTGTGGGTGTGTTTGCTTGTGTGAGAGTCAGTTGTGACAGTGGTTGACAGTATGAGTTAGTTCTGACAAGTTTTGGATTTGTATATCTCAGAATGGCTCCTCGTAGGACACCAGTGACCCCTCAGGGAGATGCTGCGGATGTAGTGCAGCAGTTTGTGACGCAGTTGATGCAGACGATGGCTGCAGCTGCTGGGGGAGCTGGTGGAGGAGCTGGTGGTGCTGGCCCAGCAGGGGCGAATGCCGTGGGAGGCCGAGTCCGAGCTCTCCAGGAGTTCATGAAGCTAAAGCCTCCATCCTTTGACGGCTGTGGTGACCCTCAGGAGGCGAGCCACTGGATTACAGAGGTCGAGGACCTGCTGAGAGTGATGGGGTCGGAGGATGACCAGAAGGTGGACTTCGCCACGTTCCTCTTTAAGGGGGAGGCGAAGGAGTGGTGGCGCATGGTGATGGGTAGGCATCCCCAGCCTTGGACCTGGGATCAGTTCTGCTTGGAGTTCAACAAGCAGTTCTATCCGGATGTGTACAAGGACCAGAAGATCAACGAGTATAACCGGCTGCGTCAGGGAAGAGATATGACTGTAGAGGAGTATGTGAGGAAGTTTGTGACGCTGTCGAAGTATGCTCCGAGCCGATGAGCACAGGAAGGCTCGTAAGTTCGAGAGCGGTTTGAGGCCAGACATCAGGTCGGCGGTGACACCTCTTCGTCACCGGACTTCAGGGATGTGCGGATGTCGCCTGCTGGTAGAGGCCGACATCAGGGCAGACAGGCTGGCAAGGACCATAAAGGGAAGAGGCGTGCTGAGGAGCCTCAGAAGAAGGAGGCTGCTCCTCCTCAGAAGAAGCAGACCTATGGAGATCGCCGGGGAGCTTCTTCATCTTCGTCAGCTGGGACGAAGTGTGGGTCTTGTGGCCACTCCCATCCTGGTAGGGAGTGCTACAAGAAGACCGGTGCCTGCTTTAAGTGCGGGTCGATGGAGCACCGGATTGCTCAGTGCCCTCAGGCGTCCAGTAGAGGCTCAGGGGAGAGGTACCGGCTCAGATCAGGGGCGAGGTCCGACCAGAAGAAGCCTCAGACTCAGGCCCGGGTTTATGCTATGGCTGGAGAGCGTGATCGAGCGGGTGATCGCGTCATCTCAGGTATTCTCCAGATCCATTCTCGAGATGTGTTTTGTCTGTTTGATTCTGGAGCTACGCACTCCTTTATCTGCTGTGATTTGTTGGGTGACCTTGGACTGACTGCTGTGCCTAGTGAGGTAGACTTGTGTGTGAGTAGTCCATTAGGTGGGGTTGCCCCTTGTGTGCTGGATTCTGTGTGTAAGGCTTGTCCCATAGTAGTTAGGGACAAGACTTTCTTTGCTGACCTCATCCCGATGCGGATGACCTGTTTTGATGTGATTTGGGCATGGATTGGCTAGCAGAGCACCATGCCCATATAGATTGTGCAGCGAGGAGAGTAGTATTTGATCTGCCAGGCGGGTCTCGTTTTGCCTTCTCTGGGAATGCAGTTCCATGTGCGCCGGTGATTGTGTCAGCGATGCAGGCAGCCAGTTTCTTGAGGAAGGGCTGCCAGGGCTTCTTATGTTATCTGCCAGAGGTGCGTGAGGGATCTAGCTTGGAGAGCATCCCGATTGTCAGAGAGTTTCCTGAGGTCTTCCAGGACGACGTGCCCGGACTCCCCCAGTGCGAGAGGTGGAGTTCACCATCGATTTAGCGCCAGAGACTCAGCCCATCTCTAGGGCCCCTTACCGTATGAGTCCGGCGGAGTTGAAGGAGCTGAAGGTCCAGCTTCAGGAGCTGTTAGATAAGGGCTTCATACGCCCTAGTGTTTCGCCTTGGGGAGCGCCAGTGCTGTTTGTGAAGAAGAAGGATGGGACCTTCCGTTTGTGCATCGACTACAGGGAGCTGAACAAGGTGACCATCAAGAATCGCTATCCCCTTCCGCGCATAGATGATTTGTTTGACCAGTTGGCGGGTGCCACAGTGTTCTCGAAGATAGATCTTCGTTCAGGCTACCATCAGTTGAGGATTAAGGCCGAGGATGTGCCTAAGTCCGCTTTTAGGACTCGTTATGGTCATTACGAGTTCCTAGTCATGCCCTTTGGTCTGACTAATGCTCCATCAGTATTCATGGACATGATGAACCGGGTTTTCAAACCCTATTTGGATCAGTTCGTAGTGGTCTTTATAGATGATATCTTGGTGTACTCCAGGAGCGAGAGGAGCATGAGGAGCATCTGAGGATTGTTTTGCAGACTTTGAAGGATCGTGAGCTGTATGCTAAGTTGAAGAAGTGTGACTTCTGGCTTGATCGTGTTGTGTTCTTGGGACATGTGGTCTCGAAGGACGGTATCTCAGTGGATCCTGAGAAGGTTAGAGCTTATGGAGTGGGCGAGGCCCACGAATGTTGCTGAGATTCGCAGTTTCCTTGGGTTAGCTGGGTACTACAGGAAGTTCGTTGAGGGGTTCTCTAAGATTGTATCCCCGCTGACCCGTCTGTTGAGGAAGGAGATCAAGTATGAGTGGAGCGAGGCTTGTGAGCAGAGTTTCCAGGAGATTAAGAAGAGGCTGACGACGCACCGATTCTGACTTTGCCTTCTGGGACCGAGGGGTTCGAGGTCTTCTGTGATGCGTCCCATAAGGGACTGGGATGTGTTTGATGCAGCAGGGTAAGGTAGTGGCTTATGGCTCCCGACAGCTTAAGCCCTATGAGAAGAACTACCCTACCCACGATCTGGAGTTGGCAGCTGTAGTGTTCGCGCTGAAGATTTGGAGACATTATTTATATGGAGCGTCGTGTAAGGTTTACACGACCACAAGAGCTCAAGTATTTGTTCACTCAGAAGGAGCTGAACTTGAGACAGAGGAGGTGGTTGGAGCTACTTCATGACTACGATTTAGAGATCCTCTACCACCCGGGTAGAGCGAATGTTGTAGCAGACGCATTGAGCCGGAGAGGTGCTCCGGGTGTAGCTTGTGCCTTGTCAGGAGTTCAGAGGTCCGCCTTAGAGCTTCAGCGTATGGGAGTTTGGGTAGTCAGACCAGCCAGTGCCAGTGTGATAGCAGCGCTTCAGGTGCAGTCTTCGTTGGTCGACAGGATCCGGGTTGGTCAGGAGGCAGATCAGCTTTGTGTCGGATCAAGAGGGGCTGTCTTCAGATCAGGTTCAGATTTCAGTGTCTCCAGTGATGGTGTCTGCGTTTCAGAGGCCGTGTATGTGTGCCAGACGATGCAGTGCTGCGCAGAGAGATCCTTCAGGAGGCTCACGGAGCGCCATATTCAGTCCACCCAGGAGGGGTGAAGATGTATCGAGACCTCAGAGAGTCATTCTGGTGGTCTGGGATGAAGCGTGATATCTCAGAGTTTGTTTCGAAGTGCCAGACCTGTCAGCAGATTAAGGCTGAGCACCAGAGGCCAGCGGGTTTGCTTCAGCCCCTTCCCATTCCTGAGTGGAAGTGGGAGAGTGTGGGGATGGATTTCGTCATGGGTTTGCCCAGGACTCCTTCGGGTTGTGATGCTGTTTGGGTGATAGTTGATCGTCTGACGAAGTCTGCTCATTTTCTGCCGGTGAAGAAGACCTTCAGTTTGGAGCGCCTAGCTCGTTTATATCTGGATGAGATAGTGAGACTTCACGGTGTGCCTACTACTATTGTGTCTGATCGTGACCCTCGTTTTGTTTCGAGATTTTGGCGCAGTTTGCATAAGGCCTTGGGTACGAATTTAGCGTTCAGTTCAGCTTACCATCCTCAGTCGGATGGCCAGACGGAGAGGACTAATCAGATTTTGGAGGACATGCTTCGCGCATGTGTCCTGGACTTTGGAGGTAGCTGGGAGCAGCATGTGACTCTGATTGAGTTCGCCTACAACAACAGCTTTCAGGCGAGCATTGGTATGGCTCCGTTTGAAGCGTTGTATGGTAGGAGGTGCAGGTCCCCATCTGTTGGGATGACCTGAAGGAGAGGGTCTTGGTTGGCCCGAGCTGGTGCAGGGAGCAGTGAGAAGATCAGGGATCGGAGCGTTTGCTGTTGCTCAGAGCAGAAATGCTATGCAGACCAGAGGCGTAGGCCGCTTGAGTTTGATGTTGGTGATCATGTCTATCTGCGAGTGTCGCCGGTCAGAGGCGTGTCCGGTTTGGGAAGCGTGGGAAGCTTAGCCCAGGTTCGTTGGACCGTTTGAGATTCTGGAGAGGATTGGCCCTGTGGCTTACCGTTTGGCTTTGCCCCTGCTTTGTCCTGTCCACGTTTTCCATGTGTCTATGTTGAGGAAGTATCTGCATGATCCGTCTCACGTGATCGACTACAGCCAGCTTCAGCTGAGAGAGGATTGCAGTTTCGAGGCGGTGCCTACTCGCATTTAGCCAGGGACGTCCGTCAGCTTCGTAGTAAGACCCTGCCTATGGTGAAGGTCCAGTGGTCTGATCAGTTAGAGAGTGAAGCTACGTGGGAGCTCGAAGATGAGCTGCGTGCCAAGTTTCCCTCCCTGTTCGAGCAGTAAGGTGAGTTAATCTCGAGGACGAGATTCTTTTAAGGGGGAGGTGATGTTATAACCCGCATAATTCATACCTTATGTTATATCAGTTGCAATGCTATCCTAAGTTGGATTGTTTTATTCCTTATTGACAGTGGGACTTGATCGGCATTCCTTTTAATGACAGGGCAGGGAAGTCCTTGCATAAAACAATTAAGGTAATTGTTTTTTTAGTTAATAAGGATGGGAACCTTATTTAATTTAGCCTTCTAATTATTTTCTTCACGACAGTTCAATTCAGTCTAATCGTGAGGAGCGTTCTCTATCGTGGTGCTAAGCGGCAGTTTCTCTCTCTTTCCTTCTCTCTCGATCTTTCCCCTCTGTTGAAGATTCTGGTCCTACTGCTGCAATCAGATTGGTGATCTTCGTTGCGGTGTTTTCCTCTTCGTTTTCAGGTTGGTATTGCAGAACCGGTCTCCGTTGTATCATCCGTTCTTGTTCCAGTTTCTGATTGAGGGTTTTTGATTGTGTTCGAATCAGTGGCCGTTGGTTGCGCGCAAGTTGGGATTCTTCTGCAGAGTATTTCGTCTGGTCTCGATTCCAGGTTTGTGATGCAGAAGTTATACAGTTTTGGAGTTTCCAAGTCTAGGTTTCCTTCGAATGTTTTCTGATTTCTGGGCTTGATTGTGGTATTCAGTGGCTGTTGGTCTGTATCGGATTGTTGCTCTGCGTGGATTGTGCCTGCGGTTTCAGATCGTTGTTCTTCTTCTGCTAATTGAGGTAGGTGGTTACTCGATTCAGTTTGGAAGTTCAGCCATGGGGTGTTGCAAGATTGTTGTGGTTTTTGTGTGTGATTCTATTAGCGTTTTGTTGTGATTTTGGATGGCTAAACCCCCATGGTTTCCTGTTTTAATGTCTGATTTGGTGTGTGTGCTTCATTGGCATTTTGAGGCATTGATTTGTGTTGTTTTTCTGCTCTGTTCGTCTTCTGGAAATTGCATTTTTCGCACTGTCCGAACTTCCGTCCGAGCTTTGAAGTTCGGACAGTGCGTTTCTGCCTGATTTGCGAGTTCGGGGTATGTCCGAACATCTGTCCGAACATGGATGTTCGGACACACCCTCAAGTCTTCCCTCTGATTTAAAGTTCGACCTGTGTCCGAACTTCGAAGTCCGGACACAAGGTCGGACCTTCCGCGTGTTCTTCCGTAAAACCTGTCCGAACATCCGTCCGAACTTGGATGTTCGGACATTCTGAATTCCTCTATCTGATTTCAACTCGACTTGTGTCCGAACATTGATGTCCGGACACAAGTTCGGACATTTGGCTTTCTGTTTTCTGAGTCTCGACTTGTGTCCGAACTTCGACGTCCGGACACAAGTTCGGACACCCCTCTGTTTTCAACATAACTTCTTCGTTTGAACTCCGATTTGAGTGCCGTTGCGGCGTTGGTTTCCTTATGATCTGTGCTACTGATTTATGAGTGTTTTGGCATATTTAAATGCAACTTTGCTTCTGTTTAAGCAACCTTTGTTTTGGGACATTACACATTGTTTCTGAGCCGTGAATGGCTGGGTCGAGCTATTCCGTGGTATACCATGTAGACGTCGTTCTGAGTGTGGGTCATTCCCTTTCTGTTCTGTGGGGTTGACGAACCCTTTGGCTCTTTCGAGTCATTTCTGCGTTGCCGAGAGACCTGGTATGGTCTATGGGTCTTCGACCCTTCTGAGTGTGTGCATTGTGTTTTGTCCCCTTTCTGTTTAAGTGCTCTGACTGTTTCTGAAATGGGAACCCTTGTGTTCCACTCTGCTTCTGTTTCTGAAAGCTTCTGACTATCTGAGAATTGTGCATAAGATGTTTATCTTCTCTTCTTCTGATTTCAATTGTTTTGAGCGACCTTGCTGATGACGGTCGCTGCTTACTGGGCATAGTTGTGTGCTCATTCCCCTACTTCTAACATTTTTGCAGATTGATCAGCGAGGATCATCTTGAGTTCTGGAGCTGTAGTGCTTAGCTCATTTGACTGTTTAAACTTCTGTTATGACGTTGTAGCCTTCGGGCCTTCCTCTGTTTTGAGTTTCTGATTCGGATATGTATTTGGAATCCGTTTACTTCCGCTGTATTTGAATACTTTGGTTTACGATGTTAAGTGAACTCTGTTTTGGGCCTTTATTGCTTTTGATCGTTTAGAGCCTTGCGTTATTGGTAGTAATACGCGGCGTGTAATACCCTTAACTCTTAGGCCGGTTTTAGGGGTGTTACAGCAAGGGTACACCAACGCAAATCAATCTGAAAAACTGAAACCAGAATTCAGAAAATCAGCAACTAGTGGTTTTATTCTATGTTACTATGAATCTGGCTACCATTTTAACTGTGAGTAATTACTTGTTTAGTCTAGGGTTCACTTCTTATTTTAACCCTCAATAACTCAGGAGCATATGGACAATGCTTCTGAAACCGAAATTTCACACCAGAACTGAAACCAGGAGTTATTTCATAACTGATAAGAAAACTGGTGTCTAGTTTGATTCTGTTGTGTCTTTCTTTTCTTTCTAGTCTGACCTTCAAATTCTTTTCCAATTCGTGTAGTTTCCTTGTAGATGTATTAGGAATTCCTTATCCTCATTTTAAACCTATACAACACTCAAACCCCTCACCTGTGACAGAAACCCAAAACTAACTTTTCAAACCAGAAACCTGAACTGATCTTTCTTTTCTCTTCTATTTTCTTTTCCTTATTGTTCCTTGATTATGTTTTTACCTCTACCCAATTATCCTCAGTTACGTAGTTATATGTGTTATTATAGTTCTAGTTCTAAGACAACCCAAAATAATGTGGCAAGCTCACAGAAGCTACTACTGAGGTAAAACTTCAGAAACTGAAATTTGAGCTGATGCATTCCTTTTTCTGTCATTG
Organism: Limonium bicolor; assembly: GCA_023374045.1. Classification (NCBI taxonomy): domain Eukaryota; kingdom Viridiplantae; phylum Streptophyta; class Magnoliopsida; order Caryophyllales; family Plumbaginaceae; genus Limonium; species Limonium bicolor. The sequence continues at coordinate 241,986,040 of CM041781.1, forward strand.
TTTTCTTCTTCTGTTTTATTCCTGTTTTCTTTCCTAGGCTTACTTACAACTCCTCCCACTTGTACTACTTAGTTAATGTTTTGTCAACCCCTATAACCCCAAGAACAACCCAGAGTAACCTTGTCAATACTCTATACGAGTTTATAGTGAAACCAGAACTAGAAACAGGAGCTGCAAACCTGAAATCACAGAACCGATCATTCTCCTTTCTGTCACCTCTTAACCTGGTTCTTCATTTGTTTCTTTCCTTTCCAAGTTCCCTAGTTGCTTAATTAGAATCTTAGTACGGGTTATACTCTCAGAGCTAACCGAACAAAACCCAAGACACATGGTTTAACCACTAACTGCACAGAAACAGGAGGTATTTATATACAGAATGTTACATGGTTTTATTGTTTTGTTAAGATGTTGTTGTTTCTGTCTTTTTTTTTTCTTTTCTCCCATAGCCCTTTAGTTGCTTATCTAGTTAGTGTAATGTGATGTTACTCTAGAAGAAGCCCACTACATCTCTGACTGTACTCGGAGAAACAAATATACAGAAGCACAACATTTTCAGAATTGAAACAAAACTGTCACATCTCCTTCTGTTTTCCTCTCTACTAGTATCAGGTTAGTTTTCTGTTTTCCTTTGAACTACTCTCACCTTTGGATAACTCAGTATATGTGTTCATAGTGTTGTAAGTATCATTATCCAATACCACCCCAGGACAGTAAGAGGACTGAGAGTCATGTTACAGAAATGAAATATTGACAGATGAGTTTTATTTTGTTTTTTCTTTCTGATCAGGACATGGGTTTAGGAGTAACTCACCAGTTGAGTTGCTTGGCTGATTCTTGGGTGTAGTATGGAACTTCCAACCCTTGCTTATTTGACAACAACTGAGGGCATTTACCCAGGGGTTAGGCTTGGCAAAAAAAAAATCAGAGAAGGGAATGACAAGAATAAAAGGATCAGTCTGTTTCAGAACCTCACCTTCCAGCTAGAGTTTGTTTTCTTTCTGAAACGGTGGTGGCCTGTTGCTCATGGAATTGGTGCACCCTTCAAGGCTAGATTCCCAGACTGATTCATGCACAGATGGAGAGGCAGTTAGTTAGACAGTTGATGGATTCTCAGCATGAAAAAGAAGGGGTTAACAGAACAGGATCGCAAGGTATATTTTATTTCTTTCTCTGTCACTCACAGTCTCACCTTAACAGCTCCTCGAGGAAGATCTGACTTTTAAACGTTTTACCCCAGGACTCCAGCAGTGATGGCTTGCAGGAGGCTTGCGTGAGACAGAAAGGAGTTAGAGTAGTTTATGCTTGTATTATCGACAAGGAAACTAACCAGAAGGACAGAAGGAAGCCCAGCAACACTAACCTTGTGTATTCGAAACGGAGAGAGTGGAAGAAGTCCCTGCCCATGCAGAAGATGCACAGCAGGAGTGTGGAGGAGGGGGTTTGTGAGTTTTTTGAATAGAATGGCACAAAGCACAGGGGGACAATTACAGTGCGTGGAAATTTGAAAAAGATATGGCTCTGGTGCATAATGCTTTGGTACAGAAACGGGCTCTGTCCTTCGACTGAAACCAAGAAAGTGCAGTGGGTAATTGTGGACTTGTACAGGTTATCATGTTTGTTCTCGATGCTGCAGAGAGTAGAAGTGGAGGATGGGAATTTATGCTGGGTATTGAAGTGCTGGTTCCTGGTTACAAGGTTTGGCGTGATGCCTGTCATTATTCATATATTTTTTTATTCAGGGTGTGACAGGGGACCGAGAGGCATGGCATTCAGAAGAGAGTGATGCTGAGTGATCTCCAGTTACAAGGAAGACATGGGCATTGGGATAAATTAATGACTGTCGCCTAAGATTCCCCTGGTTGCTATTGTTTTTTTTTTCGTTCGATCTGGTTATAGTGGGGAAGAAGAAGAAGAACTCGTTATTGCCACAGGGATACGTTTGGTTCTTCCTCTCTTTTGTAGTTAGCTTACCAGACTAGATACTAGTATTAAGTGGTTGGTATAAATTACCGAAATCGAGCATAGCTCAACCGGTTAAGCACTTGGGGAAGGTACGGGAGGTCTCGGGTTTGAACCTCAGTGGGAGCGTCTTTGCTCCTTTTTCTTTCTTTTTTTTTTGTATGTTATACATGTTTATTTATGTATGTAAGACCATATAATATATGGCGTTATATTTATTTATTTACTTGTTACCAAGTTATGCGACACTATCATTTTTATTACAACGTTACAATATCGTAACGTTACATACGTGTATTTTCGTACTCGTACATATATATATATAGCTTTGATTGTTCGTTCGTTATTTTATGTCCATATTATAGAACACGTTATGATTTTATGCGTTTAATACTTAGGGGTATTTCAGATCCGCACACTGGTAGTGTGTTTTATTGGTACTGGTTGTTATATGATCGTATTCTCTCCATAATTTTATTTTGTATGATTTAATATATACAACGTAAACTGTTAGTCACAAGTTTCTTTATTTAATATCTTATTGCTAAATTGTTGCTAGTTGTTTGTAACTAGTATACTGCAGTTTTGTTTGTCCTGACTGTAAAAAATTATGGCAACTTGTGAAGAGTCTCAGGAGTCATCCGACCCTGGCGTGATCAGCACTAGTGTTGAACTAACCCTCCACCCCAATTTGTGGTTGGTTTCCCTTTATCCCCGGGAATCAAGTTTCACCTTCCACTTCCAATTCAGCCATTAAATGGTTTGATAATTAAATTATGTTATCTTGGATCTTAAGCCGGTGTCATTTAATTCGTTCTTGTTTAGTAGTTATAATTCGTTATGGGTTGGTGTGCCCTTTTTATTGCATTAGTCGGACTCGTCGGGTCCTTCAGAGGTTGCAGGTCTCGTATCTTAGCGGTTTATTGCAACAATTGTAGTTCTGTAGTTTATATTAGAGTTGTACATTTGTTTGGTGATTATTGGTAGCCATGGCGTTGTACCACTGGTCTACACGGTTTACAGAATTCGTTTGTAACGACAATAGCAGTTGTAACTACAGTCGTAGTTGTTTGCAGCACTTGTAGTAGCAAGTGCGCGGGGTAGACGGAATTATTGGCACCTTGTTTAAATCAGCGCTTGCAGTGGCAAGCGCGCCATGCAAGTAGAGTTGTCGGTTTCCGACTTGTTTGTCTTACTGCCGTATTGTTTGCTTAAGTACCGTTAGAATGATTGTTCATGAAAAAGATGGTATTTGGATTGGAAAATTTTCCTAACCACTTTGTCACTAAAATAACCAAATCCTCCCTCACATTAGATTTATAATAGCATAAACGCTCGGAATTTGTTTCTCCATAGGCGTCGTCACGAAAAGGTTCTAGCGTCACGGTATTATGTGTACACAAGATTAGGATTGGAATTTGAACATAACCGGACGGTATACTTACAAATTTTTTTCCCACGTTCTCACTATAATCTCTTTTTACTGTTTGGTATCACGATACAATGGTCTGGTGGTTAAGGGTCCTCATTACGGGCGACGGTCTCGTGGAGTTCAAGGTGCTCCCGGTTCGCTTGCCCTGATGTTTTGGGTGATCTTTTCCACGACGTTACGGTAGTAGTGGCGCTCGCCTCTGGCGGTGCCTATTGGTACAACGCTTGGTCGTTAATGGAGGTATGGTATTGAGTTCCCTAGTTGCTTAATTAGAATCTTAGTACGGGTTATACTCTTAGAGCTAACCGAACAAAACCCAAGACACATGATTTAACCACTAACTGCACAAAAACAGGAGGTATTTATATACAGACTGTTACATGGTTTTATTGTTCTGTTAAGATGTTGTTGTTTCTGTCTTTTTTTTTTCTTTTCTCTCATAGCCCTTTAGTTGCTTATCTAGTTAGTGTAATGTGATGTTATTCTAGAAGAAGCCCACTACATCTCTGACTGTACTCGGAGAAACAAATATACAGAAGCACAACATTTTCAGAATTGAAACAAAACTGTCACATCTCCTTCTGTTTTCCTCTCTACTAGTATCAGGTTAGTTTTTTGTTTTCCTTTGAACTACTCTCACCTTTGGATAACTTAGTATATGTGTTCATAGTGTTGTAAGTATCATTATCCAATACCACCCCAGGACAGTAAGAGGACTGAGAGTCATGTTACAGAAATGAAATATCGACAGATGAGTTTTATTTTGTTTTTTCTTTCTGATCAAGACATGGGTTTAGGAGTAACTCACCAGTTGAGTTGCTTGGCTGATTCTTGGGTGTAGTATGGAACTTCCAACCCTTGCTTATTCGACAACAACTGAGGGCATTTACCCAGGGGTTAGGCTTGGCAAAAAAAATCAGAGAAGGGAATGACAAGAATAAAAGGATCAGTCTGTTTTAGAACCTCACCTTCCAGCTAGAGTTTGTTTTCTTTCTGAAACGGTGGTGGCCTGTTGCTCATGGAATTGGTGCACCCTTCAAGGCTAGATTCCCAGACTGATTCATGCACAGATGGAGGGGCAGTTAGTTAGATAGTTGATGGATTCTCAGCATGAAACATAAGGGGTTAACATAACAGGATCGCAAGGTATATTTTATTTCTTTCTCTGTCACTCACAGTCTCACCTTAACAGCTCCTCGAGGAAGATCTGACTTTTAAACGTTTTTCCCCAGGACTCCAGCAGTGATGGCTTGCAGGAGGCTTGCGTGAGACAGAAAGGAGTTAGAGTAGTTTATGCTTGTATTATCGGCAAGGAAACTAACCAGAAGGACAGAAGGAAGCCCAGCAACACTTACCTTGTGTATTCAAAACGGAGAGAGTGGAAGAAGTCCCTGCCCATGCAGAAGATGCACAACAGGAGTGTGGAGGAGGGGGTTTGTGAGTTTTTTGAATAGAATGGCACAAAGCACAGGGGGACAATTACAGTGCGTGGAAATTTGAAAAAGATATGGCTATGGTGCACAATGCTTTGGTACAGAAGCGGGCTCTGTCCTTCGACTGAAACCAAGAAAGTGCAGTGGGTAATTGTGGACTTGTACAGGTTATCATGTTTGTTCTCGATGCTGCAGAGAGTAGAAGTGGAGGATGGGAATTTATGCTGGGTATTGAAGTGCTGGTTCCTGGTTACAAGGTTTGGCGTGATGCCTGTCATTATTCATATATTTTTTTTTATCCAGGGCGTGACAGGGGACCAAGAGGCATGGCATTCAGAAGAGAGTGATGCTGAGTGATCTCCAGTTACAAGGAAGACATGGGCATTGGGATAAATTAATGAATGTCGCCTAAGATTCCCCTGGTTGCTATTGTTTTTTTTTCGTTCGATCTGGTTATAGTGGGGAAGAAGAAGAAGAACTCGTTATTGCCACAGGGATACGTTTGTTTCTTCCTCTTTTGTAGTTAGCTTACCAGACTCGATACTAGTATTAAGTGGTTGGTATAAATTATCGAAATCGAGCATAGCTCAACCGGTTAAGCACTTGGGGAAGGTACGGGAGGTCTCGGGTTTGAACCTCAGCGGGAGCGTCTTTGCTCCTTTTTCTTTCTTTTTTTTGTGTGGGTTATACATGTTTATTTATGTATGTAAGACCATATAATATATGGCGTTATATTTATTTATTTACTTGTTACCAAGTTATGCGACACTATCATTTTTATTACAACATTACAATATCGTAACGTTACATACGTGTATTTTCGTACTCGTATATATATATATATATATATATATACTAGCTTTGATTGTTCGTTCATTATTTTATGTCCATATTATAGAACGCGTTATGATTTTATGCGTTTAATACTTAGGGGTATTTCAGATCCGCACACTGGTAGTGTGTTTTATTGGTACTGGTTGTTATATGATCGTATTCTCTCCATAATTTTATTTTGTATGATTTAATATATACAACGTAAACTGTTAGTCACAAGTTTCTTTATTTAATATCTTATTGCTAAATTGTTGCTAGTTGTTTGTAACTAGTATACTGCAGTTTTGTTTGTCCTGACTGTAAAAAATTATGGCAACTTGTGAAGAGTCTCAGGAGTCATCCGACCCTGGTGTGATCAACACTAGTGTTGAACTAACCCTCCACCCCAATTTGGGGTTGGTTTCTCTTGATCCCCGGGAATCAAGTTTCACCTTCCACTTCCAATTCAGCCATTAAATGGTTTGATAATTAAATTATGTTATCTTGGATCTTAAGCCGGTGTCATTTAATTCGTTCTTGTTTAGTAGTTATAATTCGTTATGGGTTGGTGTGCCCTTTTTATTGCGTTAGTCGGACTCGTCGGGTCCTTCAGAGGTTGCAGGTCTCGTATCTTAGCTGTTTATTGCAACAATTGTAGTTCTGTAGTTTATATTAGAGTTGTACATTTGTTTGGTGATTATTGGTAGCCATGGTGTTGTACCACTGGTCTACACGGTTTACAGAATTCGTTTGTAACGACAATAGCAGTTGTAACTGCAGTCGTAGTTGTTTGCAGCACTTGTAGTAGCAAGTGCGCGGGGTAAACGGAATTATTGGCACCTTGTTTAAATCAGCGCTTGCAGTGGCAAGCGCGCCATGCAAGTAGAGTTGTCGGTTTCCGACTTGTTTGTCTTACTGCCGCATTGTTTGCTTAAGTACCGTTAGAATGATTGTTCATGAAAAAGATGGTATTTGGATTGGAAAATTTTCCTAACCACTTTGTCACTAAAATAACTAAATCCTCCCTCACATTAGATTTATAATAGCATAAACGCTCGGAATTTGTTTCTCCATAGGCGTCGTCACGACAAGGTTTTAGCGTCACGGTATTGTGTGTACACAAGATTAGGATTGGAATTTGAACATAACCGGATGGTATAGTTACAAAATTTTTTCCCACGTTCTCACTATAATCTCTTTTTACTGTTTGGTATCACGATACAATGGTCTGGTGGTTAAGGGTCCTCATTACGGGCGATGGTCTCGTGGAGTTCAAGGTGCTCCCAGTTCGCTTGCCCTGATGTTTTGGGGGATCTTTTCCACGACGTTACGGTAGTAGTGGCGCTCGCCTCTGGCGGTGCCTATTGGTACAACGCTTGGTCGTTAATGGAGGTATGGTATTGAGTTTTTTTTTTGTTAGTGTTACAGGAGTAGGAATTATTCATTTGGTGCGAATGCATTTAGACGGTTTGTTGGGCTTGGTAGCCCTCATCCCTATATTCGGGGTTTATATTCCTCAGCTGTATTATACTCATTGGGCTGTGGCGGGAGGGGTACTGTCAGCGGTAGTCCGTACTGGACTTCCACATGAAAGTGGATTGTCGCCAATGTACTCATGACGTTTGTGCCTCCTCCTGGTTGGGCTCTCAGCCGGTCCATAACGGGGATAATATTCCCGGGCCTTTATGCCCTTGGCCAGCATCCTGGCTCACATCACCACTAGACTTCGGTACTACCATTCGTCTTCTCAATAACACATCATATTACAATCAATTCGTTTGTGCGCCTCAAGGGCTAACACTTGCAAGCCAGAGGCTTTGCTAACACATAATTCCATTAAAGCAAAGACGTTTCATACCTCACAACCGTTTCCCATGTTTCCCAAGTCCTAAGCTCACTGTCTTAACCTAGTATCTTGTCATCAGAGCGGTACTCTGCTCTTATACCACTTTTGTAACACCTCTCTCAATAGACACGTAACAATCACTCACGTTAACAGATAAATAAAACGTCTTACTGTAACACCCCTCTCAATAATCACGTAATAATCTCTCTCGTAGCAATAAATAAAACGTCTTACAGCGGAAGAATTAATAACAAAAATAATACTCACTCGGGTGTCACCGGCCATTACTCGCCCATGCGAGCAACGAAGCCAACTACATCCAACTTCCAACATAACAAACTGCTAACCGCCGTGATAACGAGAAAACTCCAATACATCATACTAAGTCCATACTTGTAACACCCCAACCGTTAATCTCGTCATTACCTCTTAAACCGTTACTAATTACTCCCACTCACGCAGCGGAACTCTAATTACAACGAGGGGTGAAACAACGCCGTTAGCCACCCATGTGGCTAACCAGGCCTTTCTTACATACAGTAACGGTCTGATGAACTGGAACAACCGAGTATCTCATACAAATACAATACTCAATTCATATCTCTACTATACCGAGTCTACGATATACGGATGCCGATAACATACTCAGACTTACACCTCTTCCAAATGCATTAGTAATTACTATCTAACTACCCATGCTTCATAGCAGTCCCCGTCCTACTCTCTCGAACGGTGGTCAGCTTCAAGTACCTGCACACTAAAAACGTTCCCCCTAGGGGGTCAGCTTACGCTGCGCATGAAATTCGCATATACCGCGTGCTAACCGCGGTACGCCGACTACTTTGGGTCGGATATACATGGAGTTCATTTTAATCAAACAACATGCATCATGGCAATACAACATATATGTATATCACACAAGGAATCTACATCCAATCACGGAACACGATTCCTAATTAACATAACAATGTTGTTAGTGGTAACTGATTACTCTTAGGCATTGAGGGTTATTCCTCACTATGCCTTGTTTACTTATTCAATACCTCACCCGCTCTCTCGGGTTACTTATTCATATACACACCCATTCTCTTGGGCTACTCATTCTTATACTTACCCATTCTCTCGGGTTACTCATACATATACTCACCCCTTTCTCTCGGGTTATTTATACTCATTATCTCACCCACACTCTTGGGTTATTCATACTCAAGCTCTTGTAGATTCTCGAGACACTACAGGTCTCCTACGTCACGCTTGTTACTCTTATTACATACTTAAGCCAAAACTCATGGCTCTCTAGCATAGTCTTACTTCCCCGGTTTCGACCCTACTCTGGGTCTCGCATGGTGGGAAGGTTCAACTAGCTCACGGAACTCTCTCTTAGTTCCTATCTCTTTTACTTAGGTCCGACTACTCTCGGACTACTCTCGTTCCCATACACTCCTCTCTCGGAGTTATAGTAATATCATGTATATTAGTCTAGAAGCATCATTCTCGGTGTTTCTAATGACTTTGGGAACTTTACTTAAATTCGGGTAATCTTAGGTTTAAGGGTTACCCTCACTATCATATGCTTGTACATTCGGATATTTTCTTATACCGGGTAAAATCCTCATTTAGGAGGTCGACCGTGTCTCAAGGAAACCCCATAGTCCCTTAGGTCTCTTTTACCTTTCTTATATATTCACATCATTGGACTAACTTCAATCCTCTCGATGGAGGTTCATTTATCTCTCCACTCATATTTATTTCGTGGATTGTTTCAATAAGGTTTTCTAACCGTTATCGGGTATTTACTCAACCCGTACATCTCCTCACATTCTAGGGAGTTCATATGTTTACGATATCGTTATACTTTAATCGATAGTTTATGTGTGTTTGCATATTTCCATTGCTTATGAGACTACCCGTACTACGGGTTATTAGTCAATCAATACTCACTATGAGTCGGTCTAGGCACTCTGTTAGACCACACCGGCATACAAGTATGTTAGCTCATACAACATACAACAATGCATGCATAATCAAACAAGGGATTATTTTCATGCTTTAATCTTGATTAAGCCGGCACACAAACACACAAATCAGAGTAACTCGGTTAGCATACGGGGCATGAGAAAATCATACCTTTCACCGGGATTTTACTTTTACCGTGTCATCTCACCTTGCTCGGGTCACCCACGATCCTCTGATAATGTTTCAAACATTATTGTTAATACTAAACTCATACGGAACATAATTAAATGTTACTCCCGTGGTTACCCCGTTATCTCGTTATCTCGGTTTCACTTTTGTTACTTTAAGCTCTCACTTCTCAAGCACTTCTAACACTTTCTAACACTTCTTAGGGCCTTTACATCTCACCAAACAAGGCCTTAACATCTTATAACATCATTAACATTCAATCCCCCATCATTTAAACCCTTTAAAACACTCTTTGTAGGTTTCTGGGGGTGGTCCGGGACTTGGTCCTTTCCCTAAGTCCCGGACCAATTGCAAACTTAACTCTCGGGTGAAATTTACACCTGGTCCGGGACCTTGTCCTGGAGTATAGTCCCGGACCAAAGCAGGGGTGTACTCTCGGCATAAAAACAGGGGGTGGTCCGGGTCCTTGTCCATGGACTAGGTCCCGGACCCTGCTAAAACCTGCAACTCACATTGTTTTTCAACCCCATTTCAATCCTTAATCCACCTCCAACCTTTCCCTAATCTTTCCACAATATTTCTACATGTTTAATCACCTTAAAACATGCTCTAAAACTCATCAATTCATGGGTGAAACCCTTACCCAAATTCTTACTCAAAATCACTTACACTTTCATAACTAGTTTTCTTGTTTTCCAAAGCTCTTGTAACAGATTGGGCACTCTCTTCTCAACATTCAAACCTCACCCACTAATGCCATTCCTAGCACTTCAATTGACATTATTTATACTCCTCCTACACACTTCTCCTTAGTTTGGTTTCCAAATCATTAACCACCCACTTGGATCTCCTTAACACACCTAGCTCCTTCCTTTAATAAAACACTCAAGTCCATAAACTCCTAAACAAATTTTGACAGCACTTGGCTACTTCTTTAGCTTATTCCCCACACTTAAATCAACTCATACACCATCTTCACTCCTGTTTCATCAAGCATCAACAACCACAATACACCAAATTCCACTTGTTCACACATATGTACTTTTGGACTCAAGCTTAATTCCCACACATAAGCAACATTAAAACAGCTTCATTCATCATTAAATTGTAGTATCTCAACTACACTAATACAAGATCATCCACACCACTTACAAAAATCTGTTTTGCAAGAAGATAAACCAACTCAAGGTGAGTTTTTACCTTGTTTGTTTTCTGTTTTTTTTTCCTTTCTCTTCTTCCTCTTCCTTTTCTCCATCTTTCTCTTCTTGTTTTCACACCAAACAAGGAGCATAGATTGCCAACTACAATCATATCCCCATACACACATAACAACCTAATTAATTCAAATCCTCCACTCAAAAACTAGTATTTCAAGCACTAGTTTTTAGGCTCTAGCTTAGATATTACCTTAGAGTATCCAAAAGGAGAGCTTGGCAATCAAATGGAGCATTTCCAACACTCCACAAGGTCAAGGTGTTCACGGCTGAAACGGGAGAAGATTTTCAACGTGAGGAAAATTTTCCCCAAATGGCAAAAACAAGCTTGAAATGGCCAAAGCTCTTACTAATTATTACCTCAAGACATTAAGGAGGTGGAGGAGAGCTAAAATCAGCTCTTGAAGCTCCAAAAGCTCCAACATCCATGGAAGTGAAGATGGAGGAATCAAGATTTTGAGGGGTGGAAAATGTGGCCCTCGCCGATACGAATCTAACGGTGCAATTTTTGTGCGATTCGGTGGAGAAATGAGTAAGTTAGATGAGATTGAAGATGGAGGTGGTGAGCTTCTTCTTCAATCGGGAATATTAACAGAGAGGAAGAAGAAGAAGGTAGCCAGGGGCTGGGCTGCGTGAGAATAAAGAAAGAAAGGTAGGTGAGAGAGTGTATTTATGTTACTTTTAACTATTTCACTATTTGCTTTACTTATTTACTTGTCTTTTTATTTCTAAATAGCTAGCAAGCTATTAATGTGTGTGTACACACTAATTAAAAACCGGCCCACATTAATTAATAGCCCGGGTCGTTTTCCCCGTTTTTCGAATTAAACGCGTTTTATCTCCCGGTTATGACACTATTCACTTACCGGGTCCGTTTTCCGGAATTTTCTCGTTTTATTTATTTTAATGGTTATTAAGCTTCCATTAATACTTAATTATAGTTATTTAATCAACTATAATTTTTACGGGTCCGTTTGACCACTTAAAGTCACGTTTTCGGGTTTTCTCGAAAAACGTGCTTTAAAACTCCGTTAGCGTTTTAATCCATTATTTGGATCCGTTTTCTTCGGGAATCATTCCCGTACACTTGTTAGGCCTAACTAAGCCTTAGGAATCCATCTCGGACCCTCTCGAGATCATATATCTCATATACTCATTTAACGCGCATTTTAGCGTTTTTCGCTTTTCAAGCGTTTTCTCTTTTCTTTTGGTTTTATTTTCTTTACCAATACACTTTAGGCACCATTAGGCCTTTAATAATCATATTAGAGTAATTTAATCACCATTATTAGTCCGGGGTATTAAAATCTACCCCCCTTAGGAACTTTGTCCTCAAAGTTGGTGGATCTAAATGGTTACTCTCATGGCACTCTATGCCAAGGTTATAATACATGTATAACCTTACAGACTCCACAAGTCAGTCACATTACATACTACACATACACACATATCACAGCATGTATAGCAATCAAAAATACTTTTGTTCTCTCTCCATGGAATCGGTCCGAAGACAAGAAGGCACTACAGTCCTCGAATCCATGTTGAGTGATATACTACTGATCCCTCAGGTACCGGTCACGTTGAACACTTACTCTTTCCTTTCTGGTTCACGGCCGTTTCATGACAAATGGGCACTTACTCTCTCTGGCCCACGGTCCCTTCGGTTCTGATCAAAACATTACACATATACATATCCTCAGGCACTCTGGTTGACTCACTCAACACAGGAACATCTCAGGGTACTCTCCCCGTCCCGCTGCCTTTGGAAAAAATCACACACTGACACCGCCCCAATCGGTCACTTAGGACCGCCGCACGTACGGTGCAATGGTTTCAAAACTAATACTCGCCCACCGTTCTACCGGTCATCAAGACCTAAGGCTCAGCCATCGGCGGGTGATAGCGGTTTCAAAACCAGTTTTCATTTCCATCTTCATACTTGAAGAAAATTCTTTTCCAAAATCTGTTTGAAATTTATTTTTAAAACATCACACAACTCCAAATCCGGTTTATGGTAGTTGTATCCTTTATTAGCGTGATTACTTGTGACCACTTATAGGGAGCTTCAAGAATCATCCAACCCTGATGTGATCAGCATCAGTGTTGAACTATCCTTACACCCCAATTTGTGTTCGGTTTCCCTTGATCGCTAGCAGATCAAGTTCCACCTCCCACGTCAGTTTCAAACAATCAGATAGTCAAACATTTTCGTTTTCTATCTTTTACTCTTTCTAGTCGTATTCATAAAACAATCTGTTTCAATTTATCTTTACCATGGAACTTAAGTCATCCATTATTCTCTATTTGTTTCACTTACCTTGCCTAGGCATTCCATATTTGTGGCCTCCTTAGTCAAATTATTACTCAACTTAAAACATACAACATACAACTCCAAAGGATGGAACTCACTCCATCAATCATTCTCAAATAAAATCCCCTAGGGAACTCACTCCCTCTTAGGTTACACATCGGTTTCATGCCGATTCATACTCATCATAACTCATGTCTAATCTCACTAGACATATACTATAGGGATTCTCATTCCCTAGGAGTCTCTCTACTCCTCTTTTCATAAATATTACATACTCGTTACTTGCATCACTCATGCACAATCATTATTACACAATGAATGGGTACATATGTTTATGTAACATAAGTTCCAATCATCAAAACAATTTCTTTTGTGCTATGCACATAGTAGTTTACGCACCAATACGTAAACCATACTCTAAGCGGTTTCTCGCCCTACCCCCTTAAAAGGGGTTACGCCCGCGTAACCAACCATATGTTATACTGAACATTGGTTCTTAATTCGGTATTATGAAGTGTTTAACTTCAGTACGGTTAATTAACTCATAACCGGGTTCGGTTCTAGCCTCTAAGGCTTCAAGGGGTTTATGATATATATATAGTTAACCCTGAATCACGGTCCACAAGCTTCTGCTGCGTGACCTGATAACTAGAGCTTAACTCGCTCTTTGGTATTCTCAATGTATTTAATCGTCGCTTGGTATCTCTTACCGTATGCGAATTCGATGAGTTATAGATTTTCTCTCCAACTCTCTGGAAATCTATTTGTATAACTCTGTATACCTTTGTGATTATTCACTTATTTTTCCCGACTTGTTGTCGGTTGAGGTCAAGCTACTACTTAGCATGTAGTGCTTCCTCGTTTAATAGTGGCTTATGGATTATGTTTGTTTCTTGGTTCTGTGCCAGAGTTCTTCATTCATACTACTCTGCCTTTTTCCACATATCGATCCTCGGCCCTGTGGGTTACTGCCCATATTCTTTGTGCATCTTTAGCCAATGGCCGCACGGTTATCTCTCTAGATTCTCATTCAACAGGCTTCGTTGACATTTTTCAATTCCTGGCTCTCCCACTCGATCATTACCGCACAAGTGCAATACCAAAACACTCAGTCATACAGAGTGCAGAAGCGTAAACCCTTGACAGTAAATCTCTCATGAGATAGGAATGATCATGTCTTCTTTACTACATTTCCTTATCAGCTTCATATCACTCACCGAATATACTCTTACAATGGTCGCTTACTGCGTACCTTATTCTACTCGTTACAACATTCGCTTATATGGCATCCGCTACTACTTTAGCTTCCGCTCATGTGTTCTCGCCATTTACACTATGGCTTGCCATTCACTTGGCTCAACAATATATGCTATTCTTTAAATCTCTCTTCGTTTCTTGCGCATTGTTTACTCTGTAATTCACATTGCACACATACTGTGTTTGTTTCTCAACCGATTGCTCTCTCGGTTTCCTTCCATTGCTATCAAAGCCTTTCTACACACTATTTGTGTTCATATACTCCTTGGCAATATACACATGCTCAGGTTTCACTACTCCGCTTAGCGGTTTCACATTACATACTTAGGTGGTAGCCTTCTCTGGAGGATTCACGCAAATGCCGCTCCATAGGCCCCATAATCACAAGTGGTATCCCCACTCTAAGGTAGTGGTTCATTCACCACTGTTTCTCTTATGCCTTTATGCATATGTTTTACAACGTTTGGATCTACGTATTGTAGTTGGTTTTATCGGCTTACAAGTCACCTTGCCTCGAGTCATGCTCCATGGGCTGTTTATATAGGTTTTTGCTTCTCCGTATACCATTAAATGGTTTGGAGGTATTACTGGGTTTTTCGATAAGGTTGTCTCAACACTCTTCCATACATGGAAGGCCCTTAAGTAACTTGATATTTGTTGATGCCCTCTGGCAATCTAGGGTATCCCGTGTACCGTGGGATCCCTTCGGGTTCTACCCGAGTGTTTGCTTAAACACTTGTGTTCTCAACACGATATTTCGTTCAACTACTGTTGACTCCGGCACCCTTCTCGGATTGCTCCTGGGTGTTACTGAGTAATGCCATTACATTTGGCTTGTACTCATGGTTATGTTCAGTTGTGACTTCGTCTTGCGGCTATGTATAACTCAAACTATCCCGTTTAGGGTTGTAATGTCTCCCATTCTTGGGTAGATCCTTGGTACCTTCTAATACCTTCTGGGTCAGGTCATTATTTTTTTTTCAGTGAGGTATAAAGTGGGAATTCTATCCCGTTTATCGTACATTAATAAGTTCATTTAGGCATTCGCCGTATTATTTACGCTGGTATTCACCCAGTTATCAGGTATTTCCTGAGACATATCCAATGTCTGTACTTAATACTCTGTGCTTCTCGCACTTCTTAACGTTATGTTCTTAGCTCCATCATCCTACTGGATTCTTGACTCCTTTAGCTTAGTAAGCTTCTTTGTGTTCTTCGATCATTCGAAGTGTCCAACTGTCTCGGTTTGAATTGGCTCTTTCGTCCGTAGTATGGAGTGGGCTACTTCCCGTGTACCGTACTCTACTTGTATACATACATGGAGTATCTTATTGATACGTTACCACTTACCCAACTAACTCATAATTGGTCTGTCAGGCCCGCAAGCTCCTTTGGAGTGCGGTTGTTCCATGTCTCGTTTGTGTACACTTGTAGTGTCGGTCACGCCTAAGTGAAGTATTCTGTTGCCAACTCCTCTTATATGGTCCTATAATAACTTATCGTGGTTCACTGGTTTGGTTTTAAAACTTTGGGGGTTTTTGGAAAATTTCATGTTTTGAAGAAAAGTTTGAGTCTTGAAAGTAAACTCTTTGCGGCATTTCAATGCCGGTTGCTTCTTACCAGGTCTAGCCTCTTGCTGACCGGTATATTCTTTATACAGTGGTCAGGCCTTTAGGCCTTTTCAAGGTTTCGTTTCAGAATTCATTAGGGTTTGTGGTGCTATATTGGCTTCTCTTGCCGTCTTGGTACTTACTAAGTACTGGTCGCTTGTCAAAGCTCTTCTTATTGGTCCCGCTATTACTGCACTTGCCGTGGCAAGTGCGCGGTACTGGCGGTTTTTAGGTTAACTCATACCGGTCACGGTATTGTTCACATTGTATCTGGTAGCCTAGTCGGCTCTTACTTGATCCCGTAGTTGGATAACTGCTCCTTGGAGCTGATTCTCATTCCTCTTGACATGACTGTCATTCATTTAGGTGCTCCTCCACTCTCGGAGTTCCTTAATTACTTTAATTCTAGGCTTTACCTCGTTGCTCGTCCCACGTCTTTACTGTGGTTACCGAGGTTTAACTTATTAGGTACTACTTCTGTAGTCCTATTCGGGTATATCCCGTAGCTATGCTCGTAGCTGTCTAAGCTGTATCAGTTAAGTGTTGCAACCTCTTTGGGTGTGGCAGGGTGGGTGCCTCTACTCTTGACTAGATTCTTAGTCGGTTAGTGTACCGATGTTGGTATTACTTACTATGGCGGTCCGTAGACTTGTGTCCCGGTTCCCGTTAGTTTTCATAAGTCCGTCTTGTCGCACGATTGGTGCATCCTTCTCACTGCTGCTCGACCAGCTGGGTTCTCGCGACTGCTAAGCCTGTCGCCCCAAGCTGCCACAAATTCTGGTCTCCTTGGATTAGGATGTCTCGACCTTCCGTCATTGCATGCAGTTTTTGTCATTTCAGCGGGATCCGTCTCCGGGATTTCCGGTTCTCGGGATCTACCACATGACAAGCTCTAGTTCATATTGAGATATTAAATAACTGCCAGATTGGGTTTCCCCATCTCTCTGGCGTTCTTCCCCAAGCTTTCAATACGGGGGTTGTGGAGGGCGGGTATGGTATTGTAGGTATCCAGATCATACTGGAAGTTCCTATCTAGCGCATCTCTCACGCTACCACTCAACCCTTAGCCCTAAGTCTCTATATCCTAACTCGGTATTTCCTAAGATCGGTATTTCCAGTCATCAGAGTGATACTTCGCTCTGATACCATTTTTGTAACACCCTAACCGTTAATCTCGTCATTACCTCTTAAACCGTTACTAATTACTCCCACTCACGCAGTGGAACTCTAATTACAACGAGGGGTGAAACAACGCCGTTAGCCACCCATGTGGCTAACCAGGCCTTTCTTACATACAGTAACGGTCTGATGAACTGGAACAACCGAGTATCTCATACAAATACAATACTCAATTCATATCTCTACTATACCGAGTCTACGATATACGGATGCCGATAACATACTCGGACTTACACCTCTTCCAAATGCATTAGTAATTACTATCTAACTACCCATGCTTCATAGCAGTCCCCGTCCTACTCTCTCGAACGGTGGTCAGCTTCAAGTACCTGCACACTAAAAACGTTCCCCCTAGGGGGTCAGCTTACGCTGCGCATGAAATTCGCATATACCGCGTGCTAACCGCGGTACGCCGACTACTTTGGGTCGGATATACATGGAGTTCATTTTAATCAAACAACATGCATCATGGCAATACAACATATATGTATATCACACAAGGAATCTACATCCAATCACGGAACACGATTCCTAATTAACATAACAATGTTGTTAGTGGTAACTGGTTACTCTTAGGCATTGAGGGTTATTCCTCACTATGCCTTGTTTACTTATTCAATACCTCACCCGCTCTCTCGGGTTACTTATTCATATACACACCCATTCTCTTGGGCTACTCATTCTTATACTTACCCATTCTCTCGGGTTACTCATACATATACTCACCCCTTTCTCTCGGGTTATTTATACTCATTATCTCACCCACACTCTTGGGTTATTCATACTCAAGCTCTTGTAGATTCTCGAGACACTACAGGTCTCCTACGTCACGCTTGTTACTCTTATTACATACTTAAGCCAAAACTCATGGCTCTCTAGCATAGTCTTACTTCCCCGGTTTCGACCCTACTCTGGGTCTCGCATGGTGGGAAGGTTCAACTAGCTCACGGAACTCTCTCTTAGTTCCTATCTCTTTTACTTAGGTCCGACTACTCTCGGACTACTCTCGTTCCCATACACTCCTCTCTCGGAGTTATAGTAATATCATGTATATTAGTCTAGAAGCATCATTCTCGGTGTTTCTAATGACTTTGGGAACTTTACTTAAATTCGGGTAATCTTAGGTTTAAGGGTTACCCTCACTATCATATGCTTGTACATTCGGATATTTTCTTATACCGGGTAAAATCCTCATTTAGGAGGTCGACCGTGTCTCAAGGGAACCACATAGTCCCTTAGGTCTCTTTTACCTTTCTTATATTCACATCATTGGACTAACTTCAATCCTCTCGATGGAGGTTCATTTATCTCTCCACTCATATTTATTTCGTGGATTGTTTCAATAAGGTTTTCTAACCGTTATCGGGTATTTACTCAACCCGTACATCTCCTCACATTCTAGGGAGTTCATATGTTTACGATATCGTTATACTTTAATCGATAGTTTATGTGTGTTTGCATATTTCCATTGCTTATGAGACTACCCGTACTACGGGTTATTAGTCAATCAATACTCACTATGAGTCGGTCTAGGCACTCTGTTAGACCACACCGGCATACAAGTATGTTAGCTCATACAACATACAACAATGCATGCATAATCAAACAAGGGATTATTTTCATGCTTTAATCTTGATTAAGCCGGCACACAAACACACAAATCAGAGTAACTCGGTTAGCATACGGGGCATGAGAAAATCATACCTTTCACCGGGATTTTACTTTTACCGTGTCATCTCACCTTGCTCGGGTCACCCACGATCCTCTGATAATGTTTCAAACATTATTGTTAATACTAAACTCATACGGAACATAATTAAATGTTACTCCCGTGGTTACCCCGTTATCCCGTTATCTCGGTTTCACTTTTGTTACTTTAAGCTCTCACTTCTCAAGCACTTCTAACACTTTCTAACACTTCTTAGGGCCTTTACATCTCACCAAACAAGGCCTTAACATCTTATAACATCATTAACATTCAATCCCCCATCATTTAAACCCTTTAAAACACTCTCTGTAGGTTTCTGGGGGTGGTCCGGGACTTGGTCCTTACCCTAAGTCCCGGGCCAATTGCAAACTTAACTCTCGGGTGAAATTTACCTGGTCCGGGACCTTGTCCTGGAGTATAGTCCCGGACCAAAGCAGGGGTGTACTCTCGGCATAAAAACAGGGGGTGGTCCGGGTCCTTGTCCATGGACTAGGTCCCGGACCCTGCTAAAACCTGCAACTCACATTGTTTTTCAACCCCATTTCAATCCTTAATCCACCTCCAACCTTTCCCTAATCTTTCCACAATATTTCTACATGTTTAATCACCTTAAAACATGCTCTAAAACTCATCAATTCATGGGTGAAACCCTTACCCAAATTCTTACTCAAAATCACTTACACTTTCATAACTAGTTTTCTTGTTTTCCAAAGCTCTTGTAACAGATTGGGCACTCTCTTCTCAACATTCAAACCTCACCCACTAATGCCATTCCTAGCACTTCAATTGACATTATTTATACTCCTCCTACACACTTCTCCTTAGTTTGGTTTCCAAATCATTAACCACCCACTTGGATCTCCTTAACACACCTAGCTCCTTCCTTTAATAAAACACTCAAGTCCATAAACTCCTAAACAAATTTTGACAGCACTTGGCTACTTCTTTAGCTTATTCCCCACACTTAAATCAACTCATACACCATCTTCACTCCTGTTTCATCAAGCATCAACAACCACAATACACCAAATTCCACTTGTTCACACATATGTACTAGTTTGGACTCAAGCTTAATTCCCACACATAAGCAACATTAAAACAGCTTCATTCATCATTAAATTGTAGTATCTCAACTACACTAATACAAGATCATCCACACCACTTACAAAAATCTGTTTTGCAAGAAGATAAACCAACTCAAGGTGAGTTTTTACCTTGTTTGTTTTCTGTTTTTTTTTTCCTTTCTCTCTTCCTCTTCCTTTTCTCCATCTTTCTCTTCTTGTTTTCACACCAAACAAGGAGCATAGATTGCCAACTACAATCATATCCCCATACACACATAACAACCTAATTAATTCAAATCCTCCACTCAAAAACTAGTATTTCAAGCACTAGTTTTTAGGCTCTAGCTTAGATATTACCTTAGAGTATCCAAAAGGAGAGCTTGGCAATCAAATGGAGCATTTCCAACACTCCACAAGGTCAAGGTGTTCACGGCTGAAACGGGAGAAGATTTTCAACGTGAGGAAAATTTTCCCCAAATGGCAAAAACAAGCTTGAAATGGCCAAAGCTCTTACTAATTATTACCTCAAGACATTAAGGAGGTGGAGGAGAGCTAAAATCAGCTCTTGAAGCTCCAAAAGCTCCAACATCCATGGAAGTGAAGATGGAGGAATCAAGATTTTGAGGGGTGGAAAATGTGGCCCTCGCCGATACGAATCTAACGGTGCAATTTTTGTGCGATTCGGTGGAGAAATGAGTAAGTTAGATGAGATTGAAGATGGAGGTGGTGAGCTTCTTCTTCAATCGGGAATATTAACAGAGGAGGAAGAAGAAGAAGGTAGCCAGGGGCTGGGCTGCGTGAGAATAAAGAAAGAAAGGTAGGTGAGAGAGTGTATTTATGTTACTTTTAACTATTTCACTATTTGCTTTACTTATTTACTTGTCTTTTTATTTCTAAATAGCTAGCAAGCTATTAATGTGTGTGTACACACTAATTAAAAACCGGCCCACATTAATTAATAGCCGGGTCGTTTTCCCCGTTTTTCGAATTAAACGCGTTTTATCTCCCGGTTATGACACTATTCACTTACCGGGTCCGTTTTCCGGAATTTTCTCGTTTATTTATTTTAATGGTTATTAAGCTTCCATTAATACTTAATTATAGTTATTTAATCAACTATAATTTTTACGGGTCCGTTTGACCACTTAAAGTCACGTTTTCGGGTTTTCTCGAAAAACGTGCTTTAAAACTCCGTTAGCGTTTTAATCCATTATTTGGATCCGTTTTCTTCGGGAATCATTCCCGTACACTTAGGCCTAACTAAGCCTTAGGAATCCATCTCGGACCCTCTCGAGATCATATATCCATATACTCATTTAACGCGCATTTTAGCGTTTTTCGCTTTTCAAGCGTTTTCTCTTTTCTTTTGGTTTTATTTTCTTTACCAATACACTTTAGGCACCATTAGGCCTTTAATAATCATATTAGAGTAATTTAATCACCATTATTAGGTCCGGGGTATTAAAATACTCATAAACATCGACAAGTGAGCGTCTACCCAAACCTGAATATACATAACCGTATCATATTACAACTCCATGTGCGGTATTTAAAATAAACTCTAATTACCCTGTTCCCGCACTTCGGCTTCGGCGATAATCAACAACCTGCATATGGTGTAGTATCAGCGATAGACGCTGAGTATGCCGGGCCTGGACCCTAATGGTCACTTAGTCATTTTAACCATCTTATTATTAGATTGGTTTCATGCTTTACCATTTTACAGTTATAATCAATACTGTAATAAACTTGCATAATATGCATAACCATCCATCCAAATATTCATAATCACATAACCATCCATCCAATCCAAACATTCATTTAATATCACAAACCACAATTGTATATCGAACGTATCGAATAACCAAAGTATAATGTACAATGTACAACCGCCGTAGCGTACAGTTTCCAGTATGATGTACAATGTACAATCGCCGTAGCGTACAGTTCCCTTAGTTAATTTAATTTGGCCTTTAAGGCCCCATCCATCAAACCATGTTTATTTAATACCAGTTGGGCGTCATGTTAAGACAACCCGATAACCTCACCATGGACAGTAGTCCTCCCGTACACACAAAGGTGCTCATTTCGCCAGAGGTCCGGAGGCCCCTGACTATTCTCTTATGTCTCGTAAGACGTCCATATAAAGGACGTAGCCACCTGACCCATGATCCAGTTTGGGCTCGTTGGGTATAAACCTGGAGCGGAATCCAATCGGAAACCCCTCAGTGATCACAAATGCGCAACCAAGTAGTTCGTAAACCACCGGGATTCCTCACCTCAACTCATACCATCTCTTTCTCATAATGTTTAAGATATGCTCTTAGTCTTATGGAGAATAATTATTAATTAGCTGCCCAATGGGTCTCACGCATACCTAGAAGTAATCTAGGTTATATTCATGTTCGAGATCCATGCTCTAGAGACCGACAATGTCGTGACTCGTCCCTAAGTATTTTACTTAGGCTACCATATACTTAATATTAATACTATGGTATTATATCAAGTAACTGTCATGTCATCACAATAACGTATATGTATGTTTATATAAGTCGATCTATAGTCGACGTAGTGTTAGTCCCGTAGGACGCTCGTGCATAAATAATTAACGCAGTAGCACACAATCACATACATGTATCCAAAACACTTAACACACAAGTGATATCAACCAAATCTGAGCCCAAGGAATTCCTTAGGACAACCCGGATCAAACCCCTTTTACATACCGTTCACCAAGACCTAGGATGCGCAGTGTAGACCACTAGCTCGTCAAGCGTCCTTATCTGAAGTATAATCTAAACGGTATTAAAACTATAAGTCAGTCTCCATGACTAACTACATCCGGTACTTCCGAATAACAAGTGACCCCGACAGTTCATCCCTGTTTTCTCCAGTTGTTTGTTACGGGTTTCTCTAAACCGGTCGGCTTTGTTACTAAAACTCGTATGTCAAAACATTTCGACTGTTAAGTTTAATTCATTATATTTCTTTAATCTCATCCACCATTAAATCTAGGTATATAACCTATAGTTGCATGTATGCATGCATTATTATATTATATTGTATTATTTTCCCACCATCCATTATAATACATTGTATTATATTATCCATTATCTTAGCAAATTATATTTGCATCCAAAAACTTATACCTTATAGTTCGTAACTATTTTTCATGTAATAACCACCACCATATTATATGGTTTCCAACCATATATATACTCATCCTTATATACATTATTCTTGTGTATGTATATATTTACCACGTAGGTAAATTCCGTGAGTTTAATAAACTCTTATATTATATGTTACATTTTATCATCTTATATTAGATGATTATTCCCTTTAGTTGTATTATATTATACAACTTATATTAAGATTATTATCCTAATATTATGTAACATTTTATGTTGTAATATCTACAACTCCTAAGGTTTATTCAATAAATACCTTAGTTTATAAATCTTATTCATTTATAGTTTGTCACATTATTTAATGTGAGTATCCTTCTTTATTAATTCCATTAAAAACCACCTTATACCATGTAATTGTTATAACATTTATAACATTATAGAACATAGTCTAAAATTCATTTTCCAACTTTATTATTTTCGGTACAGCCCTTGAAATTATTTAAATTCTATTTGACCACATAACATTATGTAATGTTATACCATATACTAATATCATATAATATGATATTTTTATTCCCTTTTATTTATAACCTATAGTTTTTATACAAAACTATTATATATTGCCGCATAGGCACATATATTAAACCTTATTCTTTTCCATAAACCATAGTTTCCTTTATTTACAAAATCACCCCATTATTTATACCATTATATATTCCATATAATATAACATTTTTTTTAACTTATAAAATGGTATAACCTATGGTTATTTTTTGTAAATTCCGAACAAACCTTGTTCTGTTTTATAATTGCCATTTGACCCTATTTATAACATATAGTTTTATTATATCATTAAAACTATATATTATACACATATCTTAATAAATACTCTTATATTATTTTAAAAATCACCAAATTTCACCAAAGGGTTATAATTATTATTACTTACCTATATACCTTCGGTTATTACCATTCCACCACATATATTTATCCAAAGTGTCTTAATGACATAATAACTATATATTATACATATATAGTTTATCTTAATTCCAAAGTCAACCCAATAAATTCCTAAAAATTGCTAATAGCCCATGGGTGTTTATAATATCATTATACACCCCTTATTTTCAGTAATAACATATTCACCACATATGTTATAAAATTGTTACAATTAAATACTTATCTTATTATAAAACCTTAAATAAGTTATCTAACTTATTTAATTTGGTCAAAACCTAGCATATGGTCAAGGTTGACCACCTTAATATTTCCTTGACCATTAATTCCTTAAATTACGGTTTATAACCATATTTTTCAGAAATTACCATTTAACCACCAAAACTTTATAAAATCTTATAATTTTTATATAAACTCATTTAAACCTCTAATTTTCGGCTTTATTATTATATAGCCCCCAAATTTAATTTAGTTATGGTTTAGACCCTTATAATATGCGGTAATGCATATATATCACCTAAACTTAAATAAAACCTTATAAATGCATAAATAAAATGGCCTAAAGTACATGGCCTTATTACAAACATTGGCTTATAAAATAAATTACACATAAATGTCCAAAGATGCATTAAACTCTCGGCCCTACACATATTTTTCCATATTTACCAATTTTCCACATAATGTCTTAAATTTGACAATTATGTTAATTAATTAGTTAGATAAATTTACCAAACCATTCCTTAATCACCTAAGGTCAAAATAAGACCTTATTAACCCATTCACTCACGGTACAAATTATACACATATGTATAATTACATATTAATATACCAAGTGAAGGTTTAAGTGATTTATACCTTGTTTTTGCCTAGTTTAGGCCTTGTTTGATTTCGGCTGCTGAGGAATAAAATTTCCACAGCTTCTTTTACATGTTTTCAAACAGCAATTAAGGTATAGTTAGTCTCCAAGCATGATCTAACCATAAGAAGTGTTTTAATGTATATTTCAAGGTAAAATTTACCTTAGAACAACAAGGTGACCAAGGGTTGTCTTCGACCTAAATTTACAGAAGCAAAAGAGCATCAAAAGAGCTACTAAACCAAGGCTTAAAAATGGTATAACTTAGATTCAAAGATGGCTAATTGTTACCTTGTTTAAAATGCCAAAATGGTGTTTTTGGCTTGGATCTGGCTATACCTTGAAGCTCTTGATAGATCCACTAAATAAGTATGTTAAAAAGAAGATTATAAGGCTAGGAGAACAGGTTTTACAACCGGATCTAAAGAGAATCAAAAGATAAGTGCTTAAAGCACATTTTTGTACCTTAAGAACAAGATTAGCTTTCTCCACCTTATTCCCTTGTTAAGGCCGAGATTTGCCCTTCATTTAACCTCCAAAACAACCTAGATCCATGGATGGAAATGGTTGATGCCTAGATCCACCGAAAGAGGAAAGATTTGTGAAGAAATTGAACATAAAATGGCTTAATAAGCTTACCTATGTCAGTTGGTGTTCTCCTCTGTTCTTGGCATGTTAGCCACGTTTGAAGAAGCAAAGAGAGGATGGAGGAGCCTTGGTGTCGGCTGGGAAGCAAGGCTAATGTAACACCCTGGATTTTGCCTTAAAACATAGGTAATAAAATAACAAAGCTAACGGTGAAAACGGCTTCGAAAACGGACTCCAAACGAGCCCTAAAGGTGCAAAACAAGCTTGGTCCGAACTTGTGTCCGGACATGGGAAGTTCGGACACAAGTCGAGAAAGTTAAACCACAGAAATCCATTTGTCCGAACTTGTGTCCGGACATTGATGTTCGGACACAAGTCGAAAGTTAAAAGGTCTGAAAACCAAAGGCGTCCGAACTTGTGTCCGGACTTAGAAGTTCGGACACAAGTAAGTTTGAAAAGTCCGAGAAATTTAACGTGGCGTGTCCGAACATCGACGTTCGGACCGAAGTTCGGACACACCAAAACAGAGAGCCTCTAGAACATTCGGGACCTGTCCGAACATGGATGTCCGGACGGACGTTCGGACAAGTCCTGACGGGCATCCTTTCCAGCGCAAACAGAAACAGATTAACATCAAAATCAACCATAAAACTCAGTAATCAAAGGAGAATCATTCCAATAACTTAGTACCTCAAATGATAGCAAAATATACCATTGCAAGATCTCATACACAATAAGTATCTCTTCATTAAATCCAAGACTTCTTAAAGAATTATTCGAGTAAAACACATCAACTAGATAGCAGCGGAATAGCAAAATCCTTAAGGGCGTTACCGCCACACTCTAACAAAGAGTGCTCAGGCTTAAACCACTAACCAAAACCAAAACGTTTCCAAAACTTGTAAAACATAACAATTCCAAAACATAACTCAACTTGTTCCAAACGTAGCAATTATTCAGTCATCCTAAGCTATGTGGCAGCGTATCCCCAATCCCCAATTCAGCCATGAGTACCTGCGATCATAAAACAACAATGGAAAACGCGAAGGGATCGCGCAAATCAGTGAAACTGAGTAAACATTGTCTCAACCTGTAAAATACATTTTGAAACCCAATTTACATTTGTAAAACATTAACTCACACCATAATATTAACCAGCTTTACCAACACCAAAACACCATTAGAAAAATTGTTTCGGGGGAGAACTTTCCAAGAATTAAATCAATGGTTTACACGGACGACCCCAATCCGGGTCGCATTAATAAGAATCCCACCTCACTCTACGTCCTTAAGTGTGCAGACCCCCCAGAAGGTAACTTATGACCCAAAGGAGTAGATCATTAGAGCTTAACTGCAAGTTATGTCTGCAGGCAAAAGTAATAAGAATATCCACGGGGTACACAGTACCAATAGTTACACGGAGCGCCACAAGGCACCAATAATTTACACGGAGCACCAGAAGGTACCAATCAATCCAATAATCAATTCAAAGAAAGTCTCCCAAAACGTTAATCAACCCTTTCACAAAACATCACACCAGAAAACACACGGGGAAAATAAATCCCAAACTTCCACAATCTCAAAACTACAGTGAATCCAAATCATCGATATTCACAAGACACAGAGGTAAGGATGTTGAGCACAACATTTACCTGGATACGCTCACAGCCACCGAATTACTCAGCAAGGTCAGCAGTAGCGTTCGTCAGGGAACTCGGTGTCGAGAATCGCAAGCAGAAATACAATCAGGATCTACTCAAACCAAAGAATTAAAAACCTAACCTTACCAATGGATTCCCCTTACCCTTCTACACGAACTGGCACCAGAGAAACAGCCTAACGACGATGGAAAATAAGAGCGTGAATTCCAAAGAGCTTGAGAGCTTGAAGGAAGAGAGAAGAGTGGAGGCAGTAGGTTGAAGATGGAAGCGATCGTGATAGCGATCGTGGTATTAAATAGAAACAATATGGAAATAATTAAAGGATTAGTTTTTAACTAATAAATGTATTTAGATTAGTGAGAGGAAAATTTATAAGTAAATGTTGTAAAATAACTTGAAATGAGTTTTCAAATAAGTTCCCAATTTAAAAGCCATTGAATAACGTCAAATCTTGGAAGGATCTAGATTCGAGATTAAAGAGATAATTAAATATTATTTAGTTAAAATAGAATAGAAGTTAAAATAGAATAGAAGAAGGCTGATTTATCGCTGGGGAAGAATGAGAAGAATTATCTCAACAATCAGATAAAAGAATAAATACATAGCAGCTGAATAAATTAGGAAGAGGAAATTATTTTAGGGAGAAGTAAAATCAAATTTGTATTCTTGAACATAATAAAGTTATCTGAAATGAACGTTAATATATATATATATATATATATTGTTTCTCTGGGCTTTTATTACTCTTACCAATAACATTCTCGACTATATACTAATTTAATCCTAAGCCAGAATTCACGGGTATTTCAGCTAATGAGAGAGATAAGTCAAATTTCTCTTAAAACACATTTTTGACTTGTTTAATGATTTTAGTGTGTGATGACTCACCATAGATGGGTGGCATCGATTATTTGAGGGGCTGAATGGGGTCTCACACGTTTTTTGAAGGCTGAATCAATCAAGGAGTCAAAAAGTGTGATATATAGACTATAATATGATAAAGGTAAAAGTAGTCCCTTAATTTAAGGAATGTGTTGGAACCTTGTCCCTTGAGCTTGCAAGTGGAGAAAATAGGCTCCCCCTGATTGTGGCTGTGGAATCCATGGGGTCCAAGGGGTCAAACTTTGACCTCTTGACCATTCTTAGTCAACATTGACTCAAACGGGCCCCTTTTTAGGGTTTTATTAATATTTTAATATTAAATTTGTAAAAATTTGTAAATTTCTGGAATTAAATTCCTAATATGATATAATATGATATATTATCATATTTAAAGGTAATTATAACCTTTAAGCCCATTAAAAACCAATTTAGAAGGCAATTACACAAAAACGTGCTTTAAGGTGTTTTAGTGCACATTTTGTGTCGCAAGGTGTTTCTGAGCTCTATTTTCTTTGAGAACGGTTTCATTGTGTTCCTTAGATGATAAGAGATCTTAGGAATCCAATTTTATATAAAATAGAGGTCTTTAGACCTTTAAGGTTTCCTTAGAGCACATTTTTGCCCTACTTGACCTTGAAGCATGTAAATGCTTGTTCTTTGTGTTGGAGTGTTGACCAACGATTATAATATGTTTAGTTATATGTTATAATGCTTAGGACAAAGTTTTAGGTCCTAAGAAGTTCATTTGGGTATTTATTTACCCTAAACGGTCAAAGGGTGCAATATCTTGCTTTGTGTTGACCACTGTTGTTCTCAATTGACTTTTAAGGCATGTTTAGGCCTTAATTAATGTGATTAGATGTTTAATCCATGTTTTATTAGTTTGGGGTATTTCAATCTACCCCCCCTAAAAATACTTCGTCCCGAAGTCGCTTAATCAAATAGGTCTGTATATAAATATATAACTACCCATTATTCCCATAATGTATATCTATGTGATATATCATTTACACACATCGTATTGCGCTTATACAGCACATAGCCATCACTCTGTGGCGTTAGTTCAATCATATATGGATATAGGTGATCCATCAGCACCATCATTTCCTATCAATTCTACAAACCCTGACAACCTCCCCGAGGTGTCCATAACATACCATCGTTCCACATTCCATATCTAATGATTCATTTCGTATCTAAGCGATACCATATGTAATCATTCTACAAAGCAATATAAATATATATATCACAAGTAGCATAAGAAAAGTATTACACACATGGGTGTATATACATCAATCATACAGGTATCTCATAAGATACATACATACAAGTGCACATCACACACAAAACAAACCAACAACGTACGCCCCGCGTACCAAACATAACCAACAAAACATCGTATGCCCCGCATACCACCAATTCACTGTATGCCATGCATACGAAACAAACAATAAACAAACCTCGTATACCCCGCATACCACAACAAAACTTAGTGCACACATGTGCACAGCCAAAAGGCTCTACCCCCCTTAAAAAGGGTTACGCCCCCGTACCCCACAAGTATACAACAGCCGCTCAACAAGGAGCGCTAGATACTTGGCTCTCAAAGAGTTCTCCAACTCGCGGATTATCCTCATATCAGAGAGACGGGTATGGCTATAGCCCTTATGGGCTCCACAATACATAAAGATGAGGCACTAAACTATTTGTGCTCTCTCCCAAGTTCGTTCTAATGGGCCCACTCGCTCCGTATGAGGTGCAGACCCATGAACATAGGCTCTATTTACCTCTTTTCATTGCTGGGTATCCTCTCATTTGGATCACTAGCATACATGCGTGTGTCTTCTCTCACTGATATTCAGCTTGTGGTATAATATGATATTGGCTATTGTTAGTACTTAGTGCTCTTTGCACTTGTCTTTGTAATACTAAGACGTACCAGCCTATATGTCTACGGAGATGGTGATTGTCATCCGTGTCTCCTGGTGGTTTTGTTCCGAAGTAACACACTGTTGTAGTTCTTGATACACACTCGTGTTGATATCCATTACATCTTTCTGTATTCCCACTAGACTAACAACTGCACAAGTGCAATACCAAAACACTTAGTCCTACAGAGTGCAGAGGCGTAAACTCTCAGCAGCTAATATCTAATGAGTCCAACAGATAAGATGAGCGAATTATCATGTGAGTGGTACATTCCAAATCCATTGTTCCTTAAGCAAGGTATCTGCTATTATATTAGCTTTGTCTCTCATCATTGCGTAGTCACGCGTTTATGTCCACGTCATCTGGTAGATTTCCTCTGGATTGCAAAAGTTTGCTTGATCCCTATGAGGATTCTACATATTATTCATCCATAATAGGTTTTCATGTTTCTTTCCTTCGGTTCACGTCCTTGAAAGGTTTCTCTGTCTTCACTGTATACTGTCTACTGCTCTGTGTGTTGAAGGTTCTTGATTCCTCTAGCTCGTTAGTTTAACTGCGGCTCTTCTCGTCCATCTTCGAGGTAATCTGCATCACTGTCCGTAGTATGGAGTTGACTACTTCTCGTGTTCCTAACACTACTTGTCTACTTGCATGGGGTACCGTACTGATACATTACTACTTACCCGACTAACTCATAAATAAGTCTGTCAGGCCCACATGCTCCTATCGGAGTGCGGTCGTCCCATGACTCATTTAGTAAACTAGTAATGTCTATCACACGGGTATTGTGAAGTATTCTGTTGTCAATCTCCCTTTGATGGATATTTTTTTTTCTTTTTTCTTCTTTTTCTTTTTTTATGTTCACTAGTTCGTGTTGCTGGTTATCTTGTTGTAAATGCTATTGCCCTAGTGGCATCCATGGTACTTTGTGCCATAAGCCAGCGTTATTCAGCTCGGTATAAGTAAAAATTCGTGCTATTTAGCAAAATTGGTCCTCCTATTTCGATCTCATTGAATGCACACATATTCCTTTTCTCCCTGTTTATCATTATCATAACTCATCCATAGTTCATATTCATTCCCTCATCCGTTTAATTGGATGTATTGCAGGTTGCATAATAGCTTGAGCAACTTGGCTCCTCACTTCCCAACCATCCTCACTGACGGTGGTGCATCTACAAAGGGTATGCTTGTCCATAAGGACTAAACATTCATCACTAGTAGTGATTAGCATTAAATGCGGGTATACACTGATGGTATTTGGCTAATAAGCCCTGTCTGAAAATTCCCGAATGGTTAAACTGATGTGGTTTACAATCACAGTGGCTGTATAATTTCACCAGTTGCAGTGGTTGGACTAACGGTCCTTCCAAAGTTGCGTAGGTTTCTAATCTTAAAGGTTTGTAGGAAAAATATGAAAATATTTTTTATATATATAATAAAAGATTAAAAGTTAGTAGTTGCAGTTGCATTTGCAATTGCTGTTGCTGTTGCTATTGCTGCACTTGCTGTAGCAAGTGTGCAAGGCAGATGGAAATTTCAGCGGTTTACTTGTCATAGCACTTGCAATAGCAAGTGCGCCATGCAGGTGGAAATTCTGATTCAATAATCACCAGTCTCATTGACTCTGCGTCGTCGAGTATGGCTACATGATAATGTAAGCATTAACATCCTGTTCATATATATTATCCGTCAAGGTTTAAAACTTATCGGTACTGAGTACACACAACTAATCCCAAAGTCTTACAAAAGGCGAGTGGTCAATGACACACTCCCACATATTTATAACATATTTCTGTCTAACATCCAAAGTAGGTACACGACATAGTAAGCAAAAGTCTTCCACCAGCGGTCTCATGGAGCTCAGGGTACTCATGCCCTATCTACTCCCTTGCCTCTCTGGGCTCCAGCATCAGTAGATGTCTGGCCATCCTGACCGCCTCGTGGTACTCCAGATCCTCCAGCTGAGGTCTTCTGAGTATTCCTTGGCGGCCTGTAGTTACGGCTCTTAGGGTTCATCCAGCACTCGAACTCCCGGTGGCCCTCTTTCTTGCAGTACCGGCATTCAACTTTGCAGCCATTGCAGTCGACCCCAGGATGATCCTTCCCACAACGCTTGCAATAGAAATGGCGCTGGGGCTGTCCGGTGCCTAATGGTAGCATTTAGTTTAAGTTAGTACCTGATGATATAAAGGTTAAGGTTACAATTGAATTTAAGAGGTAGGTGTTCTCACCCTTAGGAGGTGCAGATCTCAAAGGCTGAGCATCTATAGCTGGGCCGGTCAACCGAAGGACAGGCTCTTTTCCCTTTGCTCCCTGGTGACCCTGCTGCCCTTTCTTTTGAAAAAATTTCTTGTTTAAGGTTTCGGGTCAGCATTCATAAGGTATTTAATATGATACGTAGTTAAGAATGGGATAAGTCCTTACTTCCCCTTCTTCTGGCTATCGCCTGAAGATGCTCCTCCACCCTCAGACTCTCCCTCAGGGTTCTTCCTTTTCTTTGTCTCGAGAGTCTCTTCCCGAGTTTGGAGCATTAGCTCCGTCCTCGAGGCAGCATCATAACACTCATGGAATCTCATTGGTAAGTTCTCACAAAGTTAATCGGTAATGTAGTAAGTAAAGAATTTATGGCTTTCACGTTAATACCTGAATGGTAGTGTAGAGGGTAGCACCCATCGCCATCTGGATGCGAAACAACAATCCTCCCCGGAACTTCTCGACCTTCACGGTCTCTGAGTAATCTACTCCGGGGATGAAGTCCAGCAGACCAATGAATCGAGCGTAGTACTAATCCATGGTCAGACCTCCCTGAGATAATGTCTCGAACTCATGGCGCTTCTTCTGCTTAAGATGTGCCGGGTAGTACTTCCCCCTCAGTAACTCGACAAAGGCAGCCCACGAAAAGTCGGGCGTAGCCAGGTGATGGTCCTTGACCAACCTCCACCAAGTGCTGGCTGCATCCTTTAGATGGAAAGCAACAATGACAACCTTCTGGTTAGCAGGTACTTGTAAAGCCTCGTAGGCCTTCTCATGTTCAACTATGAATCTCTCCAAAGCTACGGGGTCTGGCTCCCCTGAATATGTAGGTGGTCGGGTCTCGGTCACTGATTTCAGCCAGTTCGTTTCCCTGGGCTGTGGCGGGTGGGCTGGTGCTCCTCTAATCTGAGTACCCAGCTGTGCAAGAACAGCAGCAATTGTCTCTGCAACTCCTGGGTTCGCGGGGTCACCGCCTCCACCTCAACCAGTACCACGCCCTCTAGTTCCTCCAGACATCTGTAGTACAGTATGTCACATAATTATTCGGTAATTTACCGTACACAACCAATAGATATTGAATTGCCCTTAAGGCTAATATGTCACGCAATTTGCGTTACTAGACACAATATCTTTTAAGACGAGTCGTCTCGTACCTCACAAATGTTTCCCGTAATTTCCCAAGTCCTAAGCTCACTGTCTTAGCCTATTTCCTCGTCATCAGAGCGGTACTCCGCTCTGATACCACTTTTGTAACACCCCTCTCAACAATCACGTAATAATCTCTCTCGTAGCAATAAATAAAACATCTTACAGCGGAAGAATTAATAACAACAATAATACTCACTCGGGTGTCACCGGCCATTACTCGCCCATGCGAGCAACGAAGCCAACTACATCCAACTTCCAACATAACAAACTGCTAACCGCCGTGATAACGAGAAAACTCCTATACATCATATTAAGTCCATACTCATAAACATCGACAAGTGAGCGTCTACCCAAACCTGAATATACATAACCGTATCATATTACAACTCCATGTGCGGTAATTAAAATAAACTCTAATTACTCTGTTCCCGCACTTCGGCTTCGGCGATAATCAACAACCTGCATATGGTGTAGTATCAGCAATAGACGCTGAGTATGCCGGGCCTGGACCCTAATGGTCACTTAGTCATTTTAACCATCTTATTATTAGATTGGTTTCATGCTTTACCATTTTACAGTTATAATCAATACTGTAATAAACTTGCATAATATGCATAACCATCCATCCAAATATTCATAATCACATAACCATCCATCCAATCCAAACATTCATTTAATATCACAAACCACAATTGTATATCAAACGTATCGAATAACCAAAGTATAATGTACAATGTACAACCGCCGTAGCGCACAGTTTCCAGTATGATGTACAATGTACAATCGCCGTAGCGTACAGTTCCCTTAGTTAATTTAATTTGGCCTTTAAGGCCCCATCCATCAAACCATGTTTATTTAATACCAGTTGGGCGTCATGTTAAGACAACCCGATAACCTCACCATGAACAGTAGTCCTCCCGTACACACAAAGGTGCTCATTTCGCCAGAGGTCCGGAGGCCCCTAACTATTCTCTTATGTCTCGTAAGACGTCCATATAAAGGCCGTAGCCACCTGACCCACGATCCAGTTTGGGCTCGTTGGGTATAAACCTGGAGCGGAATCCAATCGGAAACCCCTCAGTGATCACAAATGCGCAACCAAGTAGTTCGTAAACCACCGGGATTCCTCACCTCAACTCATACCATCTCTCTCTCATAATGTTTAAGATATGCTCTTAGTCTTATGGAGAATAATTATTAATTAGCTGCCCAATGGGTCTCACGCATACCTAGAAGTAATCTAGGTTATATTCATGTTCGAGATCCATGCTCTAGAGACCGACAATGTCGTGACTCATCCCTAAGTATTTTACTAAGGTTACCATATACTTAATATTAATACTATGGTATTATATCAAGTAACCGTCATGTCATCACGATAATGTATATGTATGTTTATATAAGTCGATCTATAGTCGACGTAGTGTTAGTCCCGTAGGACGCTCGTGCATAAATAATTAACGCAGTAGCACACAATCACATACATGTATCCAAAACACTTAACACACAAGTGATATCAACCAAATCCGAGCCCAAGGAATTCCTTAGGACAACCCGGATCAAATCCCTTTTACATACCGTTCACCAAGACCTAGGATGCGCAGTGTAGACCACTAGCTCGTCAAGCGTCCTTGTCTGAAGTATAATCTAAACGGTATTAAAACTATAAGTCAGTCTCCATGACTAACTACATCCGGTACTTCCGAATAAGTAACCCCGACAGTTCATCCCTGTTTTCTACAGTTGTTTGTTACGGGTTTCTCTAAACCGGTCGGCTTTGTTACTAAAACTCGTATGTCAAAACATTTCGACTGTTAAGTTTAATTCATTATATTTATTTAATCTCATCCACCATTAAATCTAGGTATATAACCTATAGTTGCATGTATGCATGCATTATTATATTATATTGTATTATTTTCCCACCATCCATTATAATACATTGTATTATATTATCCATTATCTTAGCAAATTATATTTGCATCCAAAAACTTATACCTTATAGTTCGTAACTATTTTTCATGTAATAACCACCACCATTATATTATATGGTTTCCAACCATAATATATACTCATCCTTATATACATTATTCTTGTGTATGTATATATTTACCACGTAGGTAAATTCCGTGAGTTTAATAAACTCTTATATTATGTTACATTTTATCATCTTATATTAGATGATTATTCCCTTTAGTTGTATTATATTATACAACTTATATTAAGATTATTATCCTAATATTATGTAACATTTTATGTTGTAATATCTACAACTCCTAAGGTTTATTCAATAAATACCTTAGTTTATAAATCTTATTCATTTATAGTTTGTCACATTATTTAATGTGAGTATCCTTCTTTATTAATTCCATTAAAAACCACCTTATACCATGTAATTGTTATAACATTTATAACATTATAGAACATAATCTAAAATTCATTTTCCAACTTTATTATTTTCGGTACAGCCCTTGAAATTATTTAAATTCTATTTGACCACATAACATTATGTAATGTTATACCATATACTAATATCATATAATATGATATTTTTATTCCCTTTTATTTATAACCTATAGTTTTTATACAAAACTATTATATATTGCCGCATAGGCACATATATTAAACCTTATTCTTTTCCATAAACCATAGTTTCCTTTATTTACAAAATCACCCCATTATTTATACCATGTTATATATTCCATATAATATAACATTTTTTTTAACTTATAAAATGGTATAACCTATGGTTATATTTTTTGTAAATTCCGAACAAACCTTGTTCTGTTTTATAATTGCCATTTGACCCTATTTATAACATATAGTTTTATTATATCATTAAAACTATATATTATACACATATCTTAATAAATACTCTTATATTATTTTAAAAATCACCAAATTTCACCAAAGGGTTATAATTATTATTACTAACCCATATACCTTCGGTTATTACCATTCCACCACATATATTTATCCAAAGTGTTTTAATGACATAATAACTATATATTATACATATATAGTTTATCTTAATTCCAAAGTCAACCCAATAAATTCCTAAAAATTCCTAATAGCCCATGGGTGTTTATAATACCATTATACACCCCTTATTTTCGGTAATAACATATTCACCACATATGTTATAAAATTGTTACAATTAAATACTTATATTATTATAAAACCTTAAATAAGTTATCTAACTTATTTAATTTGGTCAAAACCTAGCATATGGTCAAGGTTGACCACCTTAATATTTCCTTGACCATTAATTCCTTATAATTACGGTTTATAACCATATTTTTCAGAAATTACCATTTAACCACCAAAACTTTATAAAATCTTATAATTTTTATATAAACTCATTTAAACCTCTAATTTTCGGCTTTATTATTATATAGCCCCCAAATTTAATTTAGTTATGGTTTAGACCCTTATAATATGCGGTAATGCATATATATCACCTAAACTTAAATAAAACCTTATAAATGCATAAATAAAATGGCCTAAAGTACATGACCTTATTACAAACATTGGCTTTTAAAATAAATTACACATAAATGTCCAAAGATGCATTAAACTCTCGGCCCTTACACATATTTTTCCATATTTACCAATTTTCCACATAATGTCTTAAATTTGACAATTATGTTAATTAATTAGTTAGATAAATTTACCAAACCATTCCTTAATCACCTAAGGTCAAAATTAGACCTTATTAACCCATTCACTCACGACACAAATTATACACATATGTATAATTACATATTAATATACCAAGTGAAGGTTTAAGTGATTTATACCTTATTTTTGCCTAGTTTAGGCCTTGTTTGATTTCGGCTGCTTAGGAATAAAATTTCCACAGCTTCTTTTACATGTTTTCAAACAGCAATTAAGGTATAGTTAGTCTCCAAGCAAGATCTAACCATAAGAAGTGTTTTAATGTATATTTCAAGGTAAAATTTACCTTAGAACAACAAGGTGACCAAGGGTTGTCTTTGACCTAAATTTACAGAAGCAAAAGAGCATCAAAAGAGCTACTAAACCAAGGCTTAAAACCGGTATAACTTAGATTCAAAGATGGCTAATTTTTACCTTGTTTAAAATGCCAAAAATGGTGTTTTTGGCTTGGATCTGGCTATACCTTGAAGCTCTTGATAGATCCACTGAATAAGTATGTTAAGAAGAAGATTATAAGGCTAGGAGAACAGGTTTTACAACCGGATCTAAAGAGAATCAAAAGATAAGTGCTTAAAGCACATTTTTGTACCTTAAGAACAAGATTAGCTTTCTACACCTTCTTCCCTTGTTAAGGCCGAGATTTGCCCTTCATTTAACCTCCAAAACAACCTAGATCCATGGATGGAAATGGTTGATGCTTAGATCCACCGAAAGAGGAAAGATTTGTGAAGAAATTGAACATAAAATGGCTTAATAAGCTTACCTATGTCAATTGGTGTTCTCCTCTGTTCTTGGCATGTTAGCCACGGTTTGGAGAAGCAAAGAGAGGATGGAGGAGCCTTGGTGTCGGCTGGGAAGCAAGGCTAATGAGAGAGATAGGTCAAATTTCTCTTAAAACACATTTTTGACTTGTTTAATGATTTTAGTGTGTGATGACTCACCATAGATGGGTGGCATCGATTATTGGAGGGGCTGAATGGGGTCTCACACGTTTTTTGAAGGCTGAATCAATCAAGGAGTCAAAAAGTGTGATATATAGACTATAATATGATAAAGGTAAAAGTAGTCCCTTAATTTAAGGAATGTGTTGGAACCTTGTCCCTTGAGCTTGCAAGTGGCGAAAATAGGCTCCCCCTGCTTGTGGCTGTCGAATCCATGGGGTCCAAGGGGTCAAACTTTGACCTCTTGACCATTCTTAGTCAACATTGACTCAAACGGGCCCCCTTTTAGGGTTTTATTAATATTTTAATATTAAATTTGTAAAAATTTGTAAATTTCTGGAATTAAATTCCTAATATGATATATTATCATATTTAAAGGTAATTATAACCTTTAATCCCATTAAAAACTAATTTAGAAGGCAATTACACAAAAACATGCTTTAAGGTGTTTTAGTGCACATTTTGTGTCGCAAGGTGTTTCTGAGCTCTATTTTCTTTGAGAACGGTTTCATTGTGTTCCTTAGATGATAAGTGATCTTAGGAATCCAATTTTATATAAAATAGAGGTCCTTCGACCTTTAAGGTTTCCTTAGAGCACATTTTTGCCCTACTTGACCTTGAAGCATGTAAATGCTTGTTCTTTGTGTTGAAGTGTTGACCAACGATTATAATATGTTTAGTTATATGTTATAATGCTTAGGAAAAAGTTTTAGGTCCTAAGAAGTTCATTTGGGTATTTATTTACCCTAAACGGTCAAAGGGTGCAATATCTTGCTTTGTGTTGACCACTGTTGTTCTCAATTGACTTTTAAGGCATGTTTAGGCCTTAATTAATGTGATTAGATGTTTAATCCATGTTTTATTAGTTTGGGGTATTTCACTTACAGCGGAAGGATAAACCACAACATTAAAACTCACTAGGGTGTCACCTGCCATTACCCGCCCATGCGAGTAACGAAGCAGAAACTAAATCCAACAACTAAACTAAACCGCGGTTACAACGAGATAACTCCTATACATCATACTAAGTTCATAATCATAATCATCGACAAGTGAGCATCTACCCAAATCCTAAATAAGCACAACCGTACCGTCATACATTCACAGACTGATATCGTTATACAAATAAATTTCTTACACAATAATTAAAGTAACCCTAGCTACCCTGTTCCCGCACTTCGGCTTCAACGAAGATCAACAACCTGCACAATAAGTGTAGTCTCAGCGATAGACGCTGAGTATGACGGGCCTGGACCCTATTGGTCACTTGTCATTTTTAACCATCTTGATATTAGATTGATTTCATGCTTTACCATTTTACAGATATAATGAATACTGTAACAACATACATGATTATATAACCATCCATCCAATCCAAACAGTCATTTATAAATATACGCAGCATAGTCATACATCATACAATACAATAGCATTGATAACTCATACGTCGTATGTTAACATTATAACGTATTACAACACTCGGCCCCCGGGCTCTCACATATCATTTGATTTGGTTAGCACTGTCGGGCGTCAATTATGACAACCCGAAATATACTCACTTGGACAGTAGTCCCACGTACACACAAGGTGCTCACTGCCCTGATCATCCGAAGACTCCGGGACTGTTTCACTTTGCCTTTGTAAAGGCGTTCATTTAGGTGGCCTAGGGCCTGGTGCCAACGGTAGCACACTCCGCCTGACGATCTATCTAGGTTCATTCAGGATTAACTAGGGTAAACTCGACACAGGATAACCCAAGAGATCTCTACGCGCGACCAGCAGCCAGTGACTGTCTGGATTAAGGTACATCATCACATTCATTCACACTCCACTATTAACTTCATTAGTTAGGTAGTCAGTTACAGCTTTAGTTATGGAGAACATCACTTATTTTGTTGGTTGCCCTGTGGGTCTTACGCATGCCTAGAATGATTCTAGGTAGTATTTATGTTCGAGTTGAAGCTCTAGGGACCGACAATGTCGTGTCCCATTCCTAAGTGTTTTACTTAGGTTATAACTACATACTTGTAATACCTTAGTGTATTAGGTCAGGCAACGGTAATTCCAATCACACGTCTCGCATATGTAGTTTTATATAAGTCGATCTATAGTCGACGTAGTATTAGTCCCGTAGGACGTTCGTGCATAAATAAATAATGTAGTAAACACAGATATCCATCACACACATAATCACATACATACATCCACACAAGTTATTTATCAAACAAATCCGAGCCCGAGGAATTCCTCAGGATAACCCGGATCAAACCCCTATACATACCGTACACCGTGTCAAGGTCGCGCAGTGTAGACCGCTAAGGCTATCGAGCGTGCACGTCTGAAGGGCGATCTAGAAATACAAGGAACGCTAAGTGTCAATCCACATGACAGTATGATTCGGTATTTCCGAATAACGTTTGTAATCCCAGTACTATAACCCCGGATTTCAACTGTTACTAGCTAAAGTATCGTTATCTTAAAAAAAAACTCCTTACTCGTAGTGTGAGTTAATACTCGGTTTACAATGGAGTATGAAACCTTACATTATACACTTGTTATTTATCATTCAAGGTTTATTTATCATACCAAAATCATATATTAACCCTCAGAAGCTTCCCACGTGTTAACCTTAGGTTTATCTTACCCCTAGGACATTCACATTGTCAACTCACACGTTAACTAAGTCCTTCCCTCTAGGTAATGTTTTAGAGTATTCCAAGCACCAACATGTAACAAGTTTAATCAAGAAGGATCTTAATTGGTCTAAGGTGTACTCCCACCTTAGCTAAATAGGTTTGCAATTATCATAATAATATATTCTTTAAAATACCCCCTAAAAACTATTTATACAGAACCCCAACAGTTCCCAAATCTGAAATACAATTCCCATGTAATACCTTATCTAACTTCACTTTTAATGTAGTTAATTGATGTTTAACCTTCTCAACAAGTTTCGCTAACCCAGCTATATTTATTAGCTATTATTTGGGTTCATTATTGAACTA
Organism: Limonium bicolor; assembly: GCA_023374045.1. Lineage (NCBI taxonomy): Eukaryota > Viridiplantae > Streptophyta > Magnoliopsida > Caryophyllales > Plumbaginaceae > Limonium > Limonium bicolor. Next base: position 242,027,044 of record CM041781.1, read on the forward strand.
GAATCACACTTATAATTCTTTTGAAATTCAGTTATACTGAAACACAAATCAGAGAAAACTGAAGCACCAACTCTAAGCATACTCCCACTCAGCTTCTCATTGCACTGCATTACATTGATTTCCTATCTTGCTCAAGTATCTCCAGACCTAATTAAGTGCATTGGCTTGGTTTTAAGTTCATTATCAGGCCAGCACAATTCTCATAACCCACTTGTATCACCGCTATACAGAGGCGCCCAAAATTCAGAAAACTGAAGACATAAATCTATGCATAGCTTCTTCCTCTTTTTTTTATAGCTTAAACTGACTGCTAACTTGTAAATGTATATGTCAGCTTAGTTCCCTCTTTTAGTGATGTCTTTAGTTCATTGTTAGACCACTACCCCCCTCTTAACATATCTGTAACCAGTTATACATAACTGGTGAACCGAAAAGAAAACTGCAACCTAGAACCTAGTATCTTCTCTTCTAGCCTTTCTGTTTGCTCACCAATGTAACTTCCTGTTTCTCCCAAGTGTTTACACTCTTAGCTAAGTCACTTAAAAGATTCTAAGTTCATTCTCAATCCATTAACACACCAATATAACTCATGTACTCAATTACACAGAAACAACCTGCTTCAATTGGTGTATCTCTATTCTACTCCTTCAGTTAGATTATTAACTGATTCTAATACTCCCAATGGACATGTCCACCTAGTAGAGTATTTTAGCAACATTTTAGATCCCATATAAAGTCACTTCAACTTCTTTAACTCCCCTGAAAACTCTTTACACAGGAGGCTCAAACTAGGCCTGTCAAAAGGGTTATCCGTTCGGGTTTTGGGTCATATTTTTTCAGGTTAATATCCGTTCGGGTCATTAAACTTTCAGATCATTTCGGGTTCAGGTTATTTGGGTTCGGGTCATTTTGGGTTCGGGTTGTAATAGTGTTAGATAGAATCGGGTTTCGGTTATTTCGGGTCATTGTTAATATTTTTGGAAAAAATAATAATATAAACAAATACCTAATTTCTATAAGAATATACAACATGTAGATTACAAAACATTCAATACAATGGGTCATTCAGATTTGGGACAATTTATGGTCACTATTATTTCATGTTATTCAGTTTAGTTAATTTTTAATTACTATTATTTCGGGTCATTTCGGGTTCAGGTCAGTTTCGGGTTATAAATTTTTCAGGTCATTTCAGGTTCGGGTCATTTCGGGTTTTACCCAATCGGGTTTTGGGTTTATTATATTTCAATATTTTCGGGTTTCGATCAGGTTTCGGGTTCGGATAAAACGGACGGGTTTTTTGGTTGGGTCAAATTTTGACAGCTCTAGCTCAAACCTGTCCAAACTGTGACCTGATCTGGTATGATTTTATTTTCTTCTTGTCTGTTTGTTTTGTCCCTCGATCTGGTTTCTACTTCTTCCTAAGTGTTTGCCCACTTACTAAGCATTTTATCAGTAGTTTTAAGTCCGAGACAACCCAAATAAACACTCATGTAACTCCTCTACAGGGATCTGAAAACTAAAACAGAAACCTGTAAACCTGGAACCATGAAAGATATACATATATATATAATATATATAATATTATATATATGCTGTTTTAGTATGTCAAATGACTCCCCTAGGTTTTCTATCCATCTAATTACATGTCTTAACATTGTTTTAACTTTAAAACAACCCCAAACAACTTTGCAAGTGTTACAGTATCATCCTCATACCAAAACTAGGAAACTGAACAACCTGAAGCAAAACTGAAACCTGAAACTGGTATTTCTTTCCTCTTCTGTTTTTCTTTTCACCTATTGATCTGGTTTTTACTTTCCCCCTCATTACCTAGCCACTGGGTTGAGTGTTTTATTAAGGTTTCAGTCTCAAAGCAAACCCAAAACAATATTGTTAATGTTACAGAAATCCAAATACTAAACTGAGAAGAAGCTGAAACATGAAACTGATGAATTTTCTTTTGTTGTTTTGTTTCTGCTATCTAACCCATCTCCTATCTTCCCAACTTGTTTAGTGATTCGTTTATGTATCTTAATACAGTTTTAAGCTCTTAAACAAACCTTTACAACTCTCTTATCCTCTGTAGCAGAGTTATACAGAAACACAAAATTTTTAAAATTGAACTAAAGTCAGAAACTGACACTTTCTCTTAATTTGTTCTCTGTCTGTTTTCTAAACTTATTCACAACTCCTCCTACTTGTTGTACCCACTCAGTTATCGTCTTATCAAGACTTTAAACTTAAGAACAAACCCAAAGCAGCTTTGTTAATGCTACTGAAACGTGTAACAGATCTGAAACTTGACAGATTTTGTTTCTGTTTCCTGATCATGAAACTAGATTTAGAGATTGCTCACCACTGTGATATCTTAGCTGCCTCCCCTTTTTGATCTTTGGCACACTACGGAACTCTCTTCACCAAGTTATACAGAAACATACTCTTAGAAAACAAAACATAAAACTGATAATTCTCTCTTCTGTTTCTTTTTTGTTGGGTATTAATCTGTCTTTTGATCTGTCCCATGTACTTACTTGATTGGTTACGTGTTTTTAACAATGTCTCTAACTCACAACAGACCCACAAAACATTGGCTATACCCATGAGAGGTTGATATCCGGAAAACACCAATATTTAGAAACTGAAACTGATGTTTCTTTCTTCTGTTTCATTTCTCTTTTGCTCACCAGTTTGCTTTTCAATTTTCTTGCCCACCCATCTGCCTACTTAGCTATATGTTTTAATACTGTGTTAGTTTTAAGACAACCCAAAGCAATCAAAGACTACATCATTGAAACATATCTATACAGAACCTAAAAGATTCAAACTGATAATCAACCCTTGCATTTTCTCCAGTTGCCTATTTCTGTTTCAATAGGTTGACTGTTTTTCCCACACTCTCAGGTTAGTTACTACTTAGTTAAGTGTCTAACGTAGCCCTAAACTCAAAACAGGTTCACAACAATGTGTACAACACTTCAGGATTTTGTTATGCAAAAACAAGTTCTACTGAATTCGAAACACTTAATAACTGAAGCTTGACAGTTTTGCTGTGTGTTTCTTTTTTTATCATGCAAATCGGTTTAGAGCTAGCTCACCTCTTGAGTGTCTCAATTGTTTTCCCTGGGTTAGCCTTCGGTACATCCTGATATCTTTTCACAGCTGGACAAAACCCAGATGCCATGTTCAGTCGTTGCTTGTTTTAGTGTTGTTAGCAAGTGTAGAGAAGTACAGATTTTAACAGTTTTTCTTACCTTTATCAGGGGCTAGTTTGCTGGAGATTTGGGCTCACTCCTAGAATGATCTCACCAGGGGAATTTAACCACTAGAATAGAGAAGACAGAGGGAGTCAGTCAGTAGGAAAAATATTCTCGGGTATGAGAACAGAAAAGAATGAAGGGACTGAAACAGCAAGATTTCCTTTGAACTCATAGCCTCACCTTAGCAGTTCTTGAGGAGGATGTAGTTTAGTGATTACCCCAGGGCTCTAGCAGTAGGTGGCATGCAGTGTTCTTGCGTGACAAAAGAAGAAGTTTAGAGGAACTTGTGTGTGAGAACTCAGATGAAACTAATCAGAGGAGGAACACTTGCTACAACCTTACCTGTTAGTTCTCTGGACTGAATTGCTCCAGTTTTTTTCAGGAAACTTGAGCCTCAGATCGAGAGAGACCAAGGAGTTGGAGTTCACTTCACGCAAGGGGATAACAGAGGCACTTGAGTTGTTGCTGGCGTGAGCATGCAAGTGAGGAGGGCAGAATTTAGTAAGAAAATTAATCAGGAGACAAAGGCAGGAGAAGACTGAATGCAGAAGCTAAATTAATCTGTTAGTGGGTGAGAGTTTCAAGAGGGAATTTGTGGGAGTTGGTGTGCCTAAACTTCCACGCTAGTTGTTGCCTTCTTGACTAATTTCCTAGCGCATGGGAAACGCAGTGGAGCATGGGTTGACTGGTTTTAAATTGCATTGGACATCCTACTGTAAAAGAATTGTTGGAAGGCACATACTGTGTTGCCGTCCACTCTCTCTGAATAAAACAAACGGCCATGGAGCCTGACTTGTCTGGCCTTGGAGCGTGGGCAGTATCATACTGCAGAGAGGGAACTTAGAGACTGAAGTCCTGGTTTCAATGCAAGGCATGTTCTGGTGGTCGTTGTTATCTCAAGTTACAAGGTAATGGTGTGGCATGAAATTTCAAGAATCTGAAGTGAGATTCTTGTCGCCTTTGCTACTGAAACAAACTGGTCTGTGGTTCTTCTTGTTTTTTTATCGGGAGTAGTACCGAGGAAAAGCAAGGTTGTTCCTGTTTAAATTTTGTTCTTTTCTCTCAGACAGAACCAAGAAACATGTGGTGATCTGTTATTGTTATTTGCTTCCTGATTTAGAGGGGATTACCGAAATCAGATGAGAGGAAGAGTGTGTTTGTTTCTTTTTTTTTTCTAGTGACCTTTGTAGTCTCGCTACTAGTTTTAATTCGTTAGTGTCTATTACTGAATTCGAGCATAGCTCCACCGGTTAAAGCATTCAGGGAAGGTATGAGAGGTTCCGGGTTCGAATCTCGGCTAGAGCAGGTTTGCTCTATTTTTTTTATAAGTGTATATTCATGCCTATTTTATCGTTGTTACATACATATACGTATAAGCGACTATTTTATCTTGTCACGTTATTGATTATACCTATATATATATATGTACGACTATTTTATTTTGTCGTGTCTTAGTTATATGTACCTATGCGACTATATTATCATGTCGCGTTATTAGTTATACATACAACGTTGTAATATTGTAACATTGTGTATATGTATGTATATATATATACGTATATATATAAGTACGTGACCGTATTAATATGTATCGTTGTCATGTTTTCGGACATGTATATGCCCGTACTAAATTTAATTGTTCGTTTGTTCACAAGTTGTTACATGCTCATAATAATGTACCACATTCCCCTTAATTTAAACCTTACGCCATAAGGTTTTTATATGCTTAATTGTTTAGGCCTTAATGTAATTAATTATATGTTTAAATAATGTTTAATTATTTAGGGGTATTTCAAGTACTCCTTCTCAAGGAGAACCAAGGCCACCGTAGAAGAAGGTTAGATTGAACCTCCTTCCCCATTTCATTCAAGACCGCTAAGTGAGAATGAGTATGATCTTTATATGGTGATGGGTCATTGTTTCCTTAAGTATATGGCTTAAGAGGTTGTTCCGGTTTTGAGATGGTTGTTCAGTTTCATTCTTAGGTTGTTGGTCAGTCGTAACAATGGTAAACTCCTTTTCCCTTGGTTGGATGAATACAGTGTTTCTTTGTTTCATACTTCGCATGGTTTGCAAAAATACCACTAGTGTGTGAGTGAGAGCAGCATGGTGCCTTATTGATGCGAAAGAGACATGGAAGTAATTGCTTGTGGTTAGGAGTTGGACTCCTAAAGCAAGAAACAAGGAGCTATTCATCACCTCATGTGTAGTTATAATCACGAAGGGAAAAATGAAAAAGAGGTTAGGTAGGTACCCAAGCTCAGTTGAGGGAGCTTAACTATCCATCTAAAGTTGAGGAACAATTGGCAATATCAAATTGGGGAAAGTAAGTGGCAAGTTGGACAAGCATGTCCTAGAAGACCCTAATTTCCCTTTGGAGTTGTATTTGGGACACAAGGCTGGGAATTAGAGGGGCGTTCATGTGAGTCATGATGAAGGTTGGAGTAGTCATGGACTTGGTGTCAAGGTGAAGCCCTAGCGGATCAAGTGTGGATCAAGGATCCAAGTGAGGTCCTAGGAGTCGGGGCTTGTCGCACTACGATGGCGCGGTGTCAAAGACGAGGTCATGGTACGCGAGGCGTCCCAAGGATCGATGGCATGGGCATGCTAGGCGTGCAGAGCATTGACAAGAATGACAAAGTCTTGACAAAGAGAGGCGCGCGAGGTGCGAGACGTTGGCATGATCGAGCGCAAAGCGTAGCAAGCGCAAGGCCATGTGAGGATTGGTGCGAGGCGCTGCGGGCGCAAGGCTTGATGGGTGATTGCGCTTGGCGCAAGGCACCGAGACACGCATGCCTGAGGTAACAATTCTAGATACTTTGTGACTATGTATTGGTTGATGTTATGCTTGTCTATGAGTGATGTAGGACTCACAAAGATAGACAAAAGAGACATTGAAGATACTGAAAAATGAAAGAATTGCCAAGCCATATGAGGAGACTGGTGAGGAGTTTCCAAGAAGATGGTCTTGCCCGAGAAGGCAAACTTTCATGGCTTACTAGGATGTGATTGGCCAAACTTGAGGAGTTGAAGGCCATCCTATGTGGAAAGTTGTGCTCACTTTCCCAGGGGGATGAGTGTGTAGGCACAAAGGAAGCGTGGTGGACATATGGCCATGGGATGTCACCAAGCTAAAATTCAAAGGTATGACGATACGCTTTGTGGCTTAATTATGATTAAGCTAAGTTGTTTTGATGGTTGCTAGGCTAGAGCAACAAGGGAGGCGTGAGGGCGCCGCATCATACAACTTGTGATGGAAAATACTTGGGGTTCAATGTCCCTGAGTCCAAGACCACTCGAGGCTTTGCGAGGACATCAAAGCTTGGTTAGGGGAGGATGTCATAATCCAAACTCCAGGGGTGATAGCGCTTATCCCTCGCCCCCCAACGATCAAAGGAACTCAATGGTTGTGATGATCACCGAGTGTTACTCAATGCAAGGAGGACTTGGAAGTTGGGCTTGCCGAGTTAGCATGTGGGTGTCTTGGGGCTACGCACACTAAGGTGCGGGATTTGTCATTGAGAGCTGGCCATGACACGCGGGAGACAAGTGATGGTTTCAAGGCCCAGGCACTTGGTCAGAACGCAGAGGTAACCTGACGAGGTTATGCAAGTAATGGGTTTGAGGCCCCACTAGTAGAAAAAATGTTTTTAATGACGGCGTTTAAACCACGGTTAAATGGAAAACCGTGGTTTAAAGTTTATAAACCACGGTTTTAATAGAAACCGTCGTTTAAGGTGAATACCAGAGCGCATATACCACGGTTTTCCGGAACCGTCGTATATAGCTTAGTTATATACCACGGTTTGCAGGGGAACCGTGGTATATAGTACATGCCGGAGTGAATATACCACGGTTCTTCAAGAACCGTCGTATATAGGGTACCTATATACCACGGTTCCTAGGCAACCGTCATTTATATTGCACATCTTGCTATATTAAACCACGGTTTTTTGATCAACCGTGGTATATAATCGAGGCGGAAATTTTAATTTTCGGCCGAAATTTAACGCGGCGCTTTCTCTCTATTCTCATATATGTCGACTTCTTCTTCATTCTCTTCAATTTTGTAGACGTTATATCGTGAGTGGTTAAACTGGTGTAAAATTAAATGAAAAGAAATTAAAAACTCAAAATAAACGTCGGGCTGCAAACAAATCCCGGTCGCAGTAGTATAGTGAAAATGTAAGCGACCGGATATCGAACCGCGGGACTAATGTACATATTATAGTACCTAAGCGTGTCACAAGAGGGGGGATTAATTGACTTGTTTTTATAAATAAAAAGGGAAGATTAAATAAACTAAGTTAACAGATAAACTAAACGGGACTCCGGTTCAGATTAATATTATCTGCTCTTTCATGCTAGGTCTACTGGTTTAATTATAACTGTTTGGCAAGATTCCTGATATTTTCTTAAGGTCCGATGAAAACTCATAAGAACTCGTTCACCTGTAATGCAAGGTCCGATGAAAACTCAAGCAAAAGCCTGCAAACGGCAGAGGAGTGTTGAGGGATTACATTTGCAACTGAGTACTAACTTAAACGATGAAAATAAGTTTCCCCCAGTTTTACGGCTTAATCAACCCATCTGTTTCCAACCGATGAAATAAAAAACAGACTTAGTAAAGCATTTTAACAAATTCATGAGGTTTATTAAAAAGATGCGAGAAAACCTTTAAACGTAACAAACTTTATTAAAATTAAAACCAGTAAAACATATTGCATAATTAATACAGATACATAATAATTATTCCCAGAGTATACGTAAACTAATGAAATGAAAAGAAAACAAATGGAGAAGCGGGAGATTAGAGATGAAAATGAACGAGTGAGTGAAAGTGTAGTGGTACGAAGATGGAATGATGGTGTGAATTGGAACTCCAGGAGGAACCACGGACGGAACCTCCCGAAGGACACTGGGTAAGGTAACTGAGCGTTGTATTTATAGAGGAAGAAGAATCAGCAGAGGAGCAGCTCATTGATTGAGCTCGTTGATTGAAGCCTCATTGATTACAGGGGACAGGAACAACGCGTGAGTAATTTCTGGTAGGCGCCGACTGTAAAGGATAATGGCGGAGTCAAGTTGCAGAGCGAGTCGGCGAAGAAGATAACCCGTCGCGCGCTTTATTTCATGTTGCATGGGTCACGTCCGCTTTGTTACCTCTCTTCCGTCCGCTCAATTAAGGGGCGGTATACTCTCAGAGTTGTCCGCCTACTATTGAGGCGGTTGCCTCTACTTCTTCTTGTCTCTTGTCCGCCTCGTATGTGCGGTTGTATTTAGAGTTGTCCGCCTAAACAACAGGCGGTTGCATGAGTGTTGTCCGGGCGGACACTCCTCTGCTTCATGCGACCTTGTTTAATCCTTTATATAATATATGTGTTTGTTTGTCATTTTTCCTACATTTTAACACATATAATACATCAGTTAATATAACAACATAAATACAGGAAAAACCCAAGATAAGTGACAAACATTACTAAAAATGCTGCAAATTATAAGGTAATTAAACCTTAATAAGTCTATATGTTTTGCACTTATCAAACTTCCTCACACTTGACTTTTGCTTGTCCTCAAGCAAATAAGGAATATAATTATCTCTAAGCCATAATAATATAACAAGATTAAATAAGTGTAGAAGGGAATTTAGACAGAGTGACAATTGAAAGAATAATTCTGCTCTTAGAAGTAGGTTTTTATAAACAGTGAAGAAGAACAATTTAATAAAAGCATAGAAAAACTAAACTGCAGAAAACAAGTTAGATTAACCTGGGATTTCCAACCAATTTCATTCTCTAACCCGGGATGACAAGGGGTGTGAAGTAATTCCTTATTCCGCAATACCTTTCAACACCACGTACTCATGTTCATAAATATAAATTGCAATTTATTATCATTTTTTTTAATGCAAAAATTGTATATACAAAACATCCAATTTTTTTTTAAAATTGCATTATTTTTCTGTACCCCAGACTTTTCTCTCTATCCTTGTAGCGGTGTTGGGTCTTCTATCCCAGATCACGAGACCTTAGGTAGATAGGTGTTAAAGCACCCCAAAGAACTTAATAACCGGATAAACGAGGCCTGTTTTGGTTTAGAAAAATTCATAAACAGCGGAGTACCTTGTCTTTATCCTTTTCTTTCCTTGACTTTCCACATATTTCCATAATCCCAAGCTAAACTAAATTGATTTTTACAATTAGCAGATCTATCATATTTTGAGTGAAAATAGAGTATTTTGAAGGAAAATAATTTTATACAAACTCCTTTAAATAAAACCATCTTTCAGTTGTCACTTGACATAATTTCAGACACTTCTACAATTATTTTATCTCATTTTTATCAATTTTTTTTAAATTTAGGCAGTTTAGAGTAGCAAAAAGTGAGTGTGGCATTATCGAACTACTGTCATAATTTCAGGGAAAGGTCTCTCCTCATTTTGCAGACGTTATATCGTGAGTGGTTAAACTGGTGTAAAATTAAATGAAAAGAAATTAAAAACTCAAAATAAACGTCGGGCTGCAAACAAATCCCGGTCGCAGTAGTATAGTGAAAATGTAAGCGACCGGATATCGAACCGCGGGACTAATGTACATATTAGAGTACCTAAGCGTGTCACAAGAGGGGGATTAATTGACTTGTTTTTATAAATAAAAAGGGAAGATTAAATAAACTAAGTTAACAGATAAACTAAACGGGACTCCGGTTCAGATTAATATTATCTGCTCTTTCATGCTAGGTCTACTGGTTTAATTATAACTGTTTGGCAAGATTCCTGATATTTTCTTAAGGTCCGATGAAAACTCATAAGAACTCGTTCACCTGTAATGCAAGGTCCGATGAAAACTCAAGCAAAAGCCTGCAAACGGCAGAGGAGTGTTGAGGGATTACATTTGCAACTGAGTACTAACTTAAACGATGAAAATAAGTTTCCCCCAGTTTTACGGCTTAATCAACCCATCTGTTTCCAACCGATGAAATCAAAAACAGACTTAGTAAAGCATTTTAACAAATTCATGAGGTTTATTAAAAAGATGCGAGAAAACCTTTAAACGTAACAAACTTTATTAAAATTAAAACCAGTAAAACATATTGCATAATTAATATAGATACATAATAATTATTCCCAGAGTATACGTAAACTAATGAAATGAAAAGAAAACAAATGGAGAAGCGGGAGATTAGAGATGAAAATGAACGAGTGAGTGAAAGTGTAGTGGTACGAAGATGGAATGATGGTGTGAATTGGAACTCCAGGAGGAACCACGGACGGAACCTCCCGAAGGACACTGGGTAAGGTAAACTGAGCGTTGTATTTATAGAGGAAGAAGAATCAGCAGAGGAGCAGCTCATTGATTGAGCTCGTTGATTGAAGCCTCATTGATTGCAGGGGACAGGAACAACGCGTGAGTAATTTCTGGTAGGCGCCGACTGTAAAGGATAATGGCGGAGTCAAGTTGCAGAGCGAGTCGGCGAAGAAGATAACCCGTCGCGCGCTTTATTTCATGTTGCATGGGTCACGTCCGCTTTGTTACCTCTCTTCCGTCCGCTCAATTAAGGGGCGGTATACTCTCAGAGTTGTCCGCCTACTATTGAGGCGGTTGCCTCTACTTCTTCTTGTCTCTTGTCCGCCTCGTATGTGCGGTTGTATTTAGAGTTGTCCGCCTAAACAACAGGCGGTTGCATGAGTATTGTCCAGGCGGACACTCCTCTGCTTCATGCGACCTTGTTTAATCCTTTATATAATATATGTGTTTGTTTGTCATTTTTCCTACATTTTAACACATATAATACATCAGTTAATATAATAACATAAATACAGGAAAAACCCAAGATAAGTGAAAAACATTACTAAAAATGCTGCAAATTATAAGGTAATTAAACCTTAATAAGTCTATATGTTTTGCACTTATCAAACTTCCTCACACTTGACTTTTGCTTGTCCTCAAGCAAATAAGGAATATAATTATCTCTAAGCCATAATAATAAAACAAGATTAAATAAGTGTAGAAGGGAATTTAGACAGAGTGACAATTGAAAGAATAATTCTGCTCTTAGAAGTAGGTTTTTATAAACAGTGAAGAAGAACAATTTAATAAAAGCATAGAAAAACTAAACTGCAGAAAACAAGTTAGATTAACCTAGGATTTCCAACCAATTTCATTCTCTAACCCGGGATGACAAGGGGTGTGAAGTAATGCCTTATTCCGCAATACCTTTCAACACCACGTACTCATGTTCATAAATATAAATTGCAATTTATTATCATTTTTTTTAATGCAAAAATTGTATATACAAAACATCCAATTTTTTTTTAAAATTGCATTATTTTTCTGTACCCCAGACTTTTCTCTCTATCCTTGTAGCGGTGTTGGGTCTTCTATCCCAGATCACGAGACCTTAGGTAGATAGGTGTTAAAGCACCCTAAAGAACTTAATAACCGGATAAACGAGGCCTGTTTTGGTTTAGAAAAATTCATAAACAACGGAGTACCTTGTCTTTATCCTTTTCTTTCCTTGACTTTCCACATATTTCCATAATCCCAAGCTAAACTAAATTGATTTTTACAATTAGCAGATCTATCATATTTTGAGTGAAAATAGAGTATTTTGAAGGAAAATAATTTTATACAAACTCCTTTAAATAAAACCATCTTTCAGTTGTCACTTGACATAATTTCAGACACTTCTACAATTATTTTATCTCATTTTTATCAATTTTTTTTAAATTTAGGCAGTTTAGAGTAGCAAAAAGTGAGTGTGGCATTATCGAACTACTGTCATAATTTCAGGGAAAGGTCTCTCCTTCCTCACACTTAAGAGGAGCAATGTCCTCATTGTTCAGAATTAATTTCAAGAAAATGACCTTTCAAATTATGACAGACTCATTGTAACACCCCAACCGTTAATCTCATCATTACCTCATAATCCGTTACTAATTACATTACTCACGCAGCGGAACTCTAATTGCAACGAGGGGTGAAACAACCCGTTAGCCACCCATGTGGCTAACCAGGCTAAACTTACTTACCGTAACGGTCTGATGAACTGGAACAACCGAGTACTTCATACAAATACAATACTCAATTCATCTCTACTATACCGAGTCTACAATAAATGGATGCCGACAACATACTCGGTCTTACACTTCCTTCAATACATAAGTAATTAAAACTACTACCCATGTAACCCACCGACCCCGTCCTACTCTCGAACGGTAACATCTTCGGTGTACCTGTAAAATAAAAACTCGCCCCTAGGGGCTCAGCTTAACGCTGCATATGAAATTCGCATACCCCGAGCGCTAACCGGGGTACGCCGACCACTTAGTCGGATAAACATGGAGTTCATTTTAGACAAACATCATGCATCATAGCAATACATTAAGTACGTGTAATGCTCAAGGAATCTACATCCAATCATGGAACACAATTCCTAACTAACATAACAAGGTTGTTAGTTGCGGATTACTCTTAGGCCTTGAGGGTTTTTACCTCGCTATGCCTTGTTTACTTGTTCAATACCTCACCCGCTCTCTCGGGTTATTTATTCATATACACCACCCCTTCTGGGCTACTCGTACTATAACTCACCCACACTCTCGGGTTACTTATTCTCATTATCTCACCCATACTCTTGGGTTATTAATACACAAGCTCTTGTAGATTCTCGAGACACTACAGGTCTCCTACGTCACGCTTGTTACTCTTAATACATACTTAGGCCAAAACTCATGGCTCTCTAGCATAGTCTTACTTCCCCGGTTTCGACCCTACTCTGGGTCTAGCATGGTGGGAAGGTTCAACTAGCTCACGGAACTCTCTCTTAGTTCCTATCTCTTTTACTTAGGTCCGACTGCTCTCGGACTACTCTCGTTCCCATACACTCCTCTCTCGGAGTTATAATATTATTATGTATATTAGACTAGAAGCATCACTCTCGATGTTTCTAACGACTTGGGATCATTACTTTAGTTCGGTTAATCTTAGGTTTTAAGAGTTACCCATACATTTACTTTACTCATACTTTCGGTTACTTGCATATACCAGGTAAAATCCTCATGTAGGAGGTCGACCATGTCTCAAGGGAGTTACTAATCCCTTAGGTCTCTTTTACCTTCTTCACTAGTTCACATCTTCGAACTTTCTTAAATCCTCTTGAAGGAGGTTCACTTATCTTTCCACTCTCATTTGTTTCGTGGTTTGTTTCAATGTGGTTTTCTAACCATCATCGGGTATTTACTCAACCCGTACTTCTCCTCTCATTTTAGGGAGTTCATATGTTTGTGTTATCGTTATGCTTTAACGGATAGTTTGTGTGTTTGCACATTTTCGTTATCATAAGCATCGACCCGATCTACCGGTCTCTAGCCAAACGTTACTCACTATGTGTCGGTCTTTACACTATGTTAGACCACACCGGCATAAAGTATGTTAGCTCATTCAACATACAACATGACATACATAATCAACAAGGGATTATTTTCATGCTTTAATCTTGATTAAGCCGGCACACAAACACACAAATCAACGTAACTCGGTTAGCACGCGGAGTATGAGAAAATCATACCTTTCACACCGGGATTTTACTTTTACCGTGTCATCTCACCAAGCTCGGGTCACGCACGGTTCTCTGATAATGTTTCAAACATTATTGTTAATACTAAGCTTATACGGAACATAATTAAATGTTACTCCCGTAGTTACCCCGTTTATCCCGTTATCTCGGTTTCACTTTTATTAAATTGAGTTCTCACTTCTCAATCACTTCTAACACTTTCTTACACTTCCTAGGGCCTTTACATGCCACCAAACAAGGCCTAAACATCATCTAACATCATTAACATTCAAACCCCCATCATTAGAGGCCTTTAAAACACTCTCTATACGTTTCTGGGGGTGGTCCGGGACTTGGTCCCTACCTTAAGTCCCGACCAAAGCTGGTTGTAACTCTCGGGTGATTTTAACAAGTGGTCCGGACCTTGTACCAGACTCAAGGCCCGGACCAATATGGCTGTGTATTCTCGGCTAGAAAATTATATGGTCCGGACTTGGGCATGAAGCTAGGACCCGGACCAACCAAGCAGGCAACTCTCGGGGGTAAAAATAGGGGTGGTCCGGACTTGGTCCTGGACCTAGGTCCCGGACCCTGCTACAGATTTTGCAAATTTTGGCAGTTTCTTCCTCTGTTCAGGTTCAATCTTTCACCATTAATTAACCCAATCTCCACCAACTATAATCCTCATGTTTAAGCACCTATTTACTCACTTAAACCATCTTAAACCAAACACTAAGTACACACCCATCAAGTTAATTTTACTTAGATTCACCCACTTACAAGGCTAGTTATTCTCGGTTATGTTACACTTGTAACAGATTTCAGTCCCCTTATTACACCATTCAAACCTCACTTTCTAATGCCAATAGCCAACACTCAAATGACATTATTTCCTACACAAATTTTGCCATAACTTAACTACACTCTTTGCATTTACACCACACTACAACCGCCACCAAAAATCAGTTTTTCCATCACTGTTTTAACAACATCAAAACCTTTACAGCAGTACACTAATTCCCCTCTGTTATCACATATATAACAGTCCAATCTCATGGCTCTTTCCCCACACTAAAACCTTATTAAACAATCTCATTCATCATCCAAATTGTAGTATCTTAACTACACTGAAGCAAGGTCATTTATTCCCATTCAAAAATCTGTTTTACAAGGAAATAAACCAACTCAAAGTAAGCTCTTTACCTTGTTAGTTTCAGTTTTTTCTTTTCCCTTCTTCTTCCTCATCTTGTTCTTTCGGTTTTCACCCCTCTCCTTCTTCTTTATCTTGCTCTCTCCTTCACTTCTTGTTTTCCACACCACACAAGGAACATGGATTGCTAGCTACAACCACATTCCATCACGTATAACACAAGTAAATTTCAATATTTCCCACATAACCTATATATTTCGAGGAGCTAGTTTTCAAGGTTTAGCTTAGGTTTTACCTTAGAATAACCAATGGATAGCTTGGCAATCCATTGGAAGAGTTTCCATCCCTCCAAAAGAGCAAGATGCTCACGGCTAACATGGGGAAAAAATTCAACGTGAGGGAATTTTTTCCAAAAATTGGAAGAGTTAGCTAGAAATGAAGACTTGTAACTTCCTTTTTACCTTGAAGCATCAGAAGAGGATAGAGGCTCAAAATCAGCTCCTCAAGCTTCAAAGCCAAAACACCCATGGAAGTGAAGGTGGAGGAAACAAGGTTTTTGAGGGGTGGAAAACGTAGCCCTCGCCGATACGAATCTAACGGTATGATTTTTGTGTGATTCGGTGAAGAAACAAGGGAGTTCATGGGGAAGAAGGTGGGCTGTGTGCTCACGTAAGGAATCGCTTTCTACAGAGGAGGAAGAAGATAGTACAGGGCTGGGCAATACGTGAGAATAAGGAAAAAATAAAGGTGAGAGAGTATTTAAGTTCCTTTTTACTATGTCACTTTTTGCTTTATTTATTTACTTATTTGTCCTCTTATTACTTAATAGCTAGCAAGCTATTAATGAGTGTATACATATTAATTAAAACCGGCCCATATTAATTAATAGCCCGGGTCGTTTTTCGTCTTTTCGAAGTAAACGCGTTTCGTCTCCCGGTTATTCACTATTCATTTACCGGTCCGTTTTCCGGAATTTTCTCGTTTAATTAATTTTTAATGGTGATTAAGCTTCCATTAATATTATTTATAGTTATTTAATCAACTATAATTTTTTTACGGGTTCATTTGACCATTTAAAGTCACGTTTTCGGGTTTTCTCGAAAAACGTGCTTTTATGCTTAATTAGCGTTTTAATCCATTATTTGGATCCGTTTTCTTCGGGAATCATTTCCCGTATACTTATTAGGCCTAACTAAGCCTAGGAATCCATCTCGGACCCTCTCGAGATCATCTATATCTTATTTCATTTAATGCGCATTTTAGCGTTTTTCGCTTTTCAAGCGTTTTCTCTTTTCTTTTGGTTTTATTCTTTTACCAATACTCTCTAGGCACATTTAGGCCCTTAATAATTTTATTAGAGTAATTAAATCGCATTTTTAGATCCGGGGTATTAAAATCTACCCCCCTTAGGAACTTTGTCCTCAAAGTTGGTGAATCTAGATGGTTACTCTCATGGCGTACTATGCCAAGGTTATAATACATGTATAACCTTACTGACTCCACAAGTCAGTCTCATTTTATACTACACATACCACACACATATCACAGCACGTATAGCAACTAAAAATACTCTTTTTTACTCTCTCCTGGAATCGGTCCGAAGACAAGAAGGCACTACAGTCCTCGAATCCATGTTGAGTGATATACTACTGATCCCTCAGGTACCGGTCACGTTGAACACTTACTCTTTCTGGTTCACGGCCGTTTCATGACAAATGGGCACTTACTCTCTCTGGCCCACGGTCCCTTCGGTTCTGATCAAAACGTTACACATATACATATCCTCAGGCACTCTGGTTGACTCACTCAACACAGGAACATCTCAGGGTACTCTCCCCGTCCCGCTGCCTTTGGAAAAATCACACACTGACACCGCCCCAACCGGTCACTTAGGACCGCCGCACGTACGGTGTAATGGTTTCAAAACTAATACACGCCCACCGTTCTACCGGTCATCAAGACTTAAGGCTCAGCCATCGGCGGTGATAGCGGTTTCAAAACCAGTTTTCGTTTCCATCTTCATACTTGAGGAAATCCATTTTCAAATCTGTTTGAAAATTCTTTTTAAAACATCACACAACTCCAAATCAATTTATGGTAGCTGTATCTTTTCTTAGCGTGATTACTTGTGACCACTTATAGGGAGCTTCAAGAATCATCCAACCCTGATGTGATCAGCATCAGTGTTGAACTATCCTTCCACCCCAATTTGTGTTCGGTTTCCCTTGATCGCTAGTAGATCAAGTTCCACCTCCCACGTCAGTTTCAAACAACAGATAGTCAAACATTTTTGTTTTCTATCCTTTACTCTTTCTAGTCCTATTCACGAAACAATTCGTTTCAATTAATCTCTAGTTCCTAGTACTTAGGTCATTTGTCATTCTCATCGCTTCACTACTTTACCTAGGTATTCCATACCTATGGCTTCATTTACTCAAATTGTTACTCAATTTAAAACACATAACATACAACTCCAAAGGATGGAACTCACTCCATCAATCATTCTCAAGTAAAATCACCTAGGGAACTCACTCCCTCTTAGGTTACACATCGGTTTCATGCCGATTCATACTCATCATAACTCATGTCTAATCTCACTAGACATACACTATAGGGATTCTCATTCCCCAGGAGTTTCTCTACTCCTCTTTTCATATATATTACATACTCGTTACTTGCATCTCTCATGCACAATACTCATACTTACACAATGGATGGGTACACATGTTTATATAACATGAGTTCCAAACATCCAAACAATTTTCTTGGTGCTATGCACATAGTAGTTTACGCACCTATACGTAAAACATACACTAAGCGGTTTCTCGCCCTACCCCCCTTAAAAGGGGTTACGCCCGCGTAACCAACCATATGTTATCACTGAACATTGGTTCATTAATTCGGGTATTATGAAGTGTTTTAACTTCAATGCAGTTAATTAACTCATGACCGGGTTCGGTTCTAGCCTCTAAGGCTTCAAGGGGTTCATGAGATAGGTATACTTAACCCTGATTCACGGTCCACAAGCTTCTGCTGCGTGACCTGATAACTAGAGCTTAATTCGCTCTTTGGTATTCTAAATGTATTTCAATCGTCGCTTGGTATCTCTTACCGTATGCGAATTCGATGAGTTATAAATTGCTCTCCAGTTCTCTGGGAATCTACTTCGTATAACACTGTATACCTTTGTGATTATTCACTTACTTTTCCCGACTTATTGTCGGTTGAGGTCAAGCTACTACTTAGCATGTAGTGCTTCCTCGTTTAATCATGGCTCATGGATTATTTGTTTCTTGATTCTGTACCAGAGTTCTTCATTCATACTACTCTGCATTTACCATTCATCGATCCTGGGCCCTGTGGGTTACTGCCCACGTTCTTTGTGCATCTTTGGCCAATGGCCGCACGGTTATCTCTCTAGATTCTCACTCAACAGGCTACGTTGACATTTCTCAATTCCTGGCTCTCCCACTCGATCATCACCGCACAAGTGCAATACCAAAACACTCAGTCATACAGAGTGCAGAAGCGTAAACCCTTGACAGTAAATCTCTCATGGGATAGGAATGATTATGTCTCTACACCATATTTTCATCAGCTCATATCACTAACTAGTTATACTCTTCCAACGGTCGCTTACTGCGTACCTTGTTCTTACTCGTTTTCATGGCATCCGCTACTACTTTAGCTTCCGCCAGGTGTTCACGCCATTTACACGATGGCTTGCCATTCACTTGGCTCAATGAAATACGTTACTCTTTAAATCTCTCTGCGCACTTGCGCGCTGCTCATTCTGCAGTTCATACTGTACACATACAGTGTTCCACTACTCATCCGACTACTCATCGGTTTCCTTTGTACTGCCATCAAGGTTCCTCTTTACACACTACTATAGTTATATGCTCTTGCAATATACACATGCTCAAGTTTTATTACACCGCTCTAGCGTGTTTCACATTACATACTTAGGTGGTAGCCTTTCTCTGGAGGATTCAGCAAATGCCGCTCCTAGGGCATCATAATCACAAGTGGTATCCCCACTCTAAGGTAGTGGTTCATTCACCACTGTTCCTCTTATGCTTTATGCATATGTTTTACAATGTTTGGATCTACGTATGTAGTTGGTTTTATCGGCTTACAAGCCATTGCTCGCCATGCTCTGTGCACTGTTTATACAGTTTCACTTCTCCGTATACCATTAAATGGTTTGGAGGTATTACTGGGTTTTTGAATGGTTGTCACATCACGCTTCCATATGGAAGTCCCTTAAAGTTTTTGATATTAATTCATGCCCTCTGGCAATCTAGGGTACCCCGCGTTGCGTGGGATCCCTTCGGGTTCTACCCGAGTGTTTGCTTAAACACTTGTGTTCTCAACACGATGTTTCGTTCAACTACTGTTGATTCGGCACCCTTTCGGATTGCTCCTGGGTGTTACTGAGTAATGCCATTACATCTGGCTTGTACTCATGGTTATGTTCAGTATGATTTCGCCTTGCGGCTATGTCTATTTCAAACTTCCCGTTTAGGGTTGTAATGTCTCCCGTTATTGGGTAGTATTAATACTTTTCCTTTACCTACTTAATTAGGTCATTATTCTCTTAGTGAGATAACTGTGGGAATTCTATCCCGTTTATCTACATTGATATGATCATTAGGCATTCATCTTATTGCTTACACTGGTATATATTCCAGTTATTAGTATTTCCGGAGACATATCCAATGTTGTGCTTAATACTCTGTGCTTCTCGCACTTCTTAACGTTATGTTCTTAGCTCCATTATCCTACTGGATTCTTGACTCCTTTAGCTTAGTAAGCTTCTTTGTGTTCTTTGATCATTCGAGGTGTCCAACTGTCTCGGTTTGAATTGGCTCTTTCGTCCGTAGTATGGAGTGGGCTACTTCCCGTGTTCCGTACTCTACTTGTATACATACATGGAGTATCTTATTGATACGTTACCACTTACCCGACTAACTCATAATTGGTCTGTCAGACCCGCAAGCTCCTTCGGAGTGCGGTCGTTCCATGTCTCGTTTAGTATACCGTAGTGTCGGTCACACGCCTAAGTGAAGTGTTCTGTTGCCAACTCCTCTTATATGGTCCTATATTGACTTACCGTGATTCTCTGGTTTGGTTTAAAAATTCGGGGGTTTTTTGGAAAATTTCATGTTTGAAAGAAAATTCGGGTTTTAAAAGTAAGTTCTTCATGGCATTTCAATGCCGGCTGATTCTTATCCAGTCCAGCTTCTTGCTGGCCGGTATGTTCCTTATACAGTGACTAGGCTGTTAGGCCTTTTCAAGGTTTCATTTCAGAATTCTTAAGGTTCGAGTTGCTATATTGGCTTCATTCGCCATCCTGGTACTTTGCTAAGTACTGATAGCTTGTCAAAGCTCTTCTTATTGGTCCCGCTATTACTGCACTTGCCGTGGCAAGTGCGCGGTACTGGCGGTTTTTGGGTTAACTCATACCGGTCACGGTATTTCACGTCATATTGGTAGCCTCGTCGGCTCTTCCTTGATCCTTTGGATAACTGCTCTTAGAGCTGCTCTCATTCATCTAGACATGATGTCATTCACTTCGGTGCTTCTCCATCTCGGAGTTCCTTATTTACTTGGTTCTTGTTCTACCTCGTTGCTCGTCCCGTCTTTATGTGGTTACCGTGGTTAAGTCATTTAGGCACTACTACTGTAGTCCTATTCGGGTATATCCCGTAGTATGCTCGTAGCTGTTAAGCTATATCAGTGAAGTATTGCAACTTCTTTGGTGTGGCAGGGTGGGTGTACCTACTTGCAACTAGGTTCTTAGTTGGTTAATATACCGTTGGTGGTATTACTTACTATGGCGGTCCGTAGACTCGTGTCTCGGTTTTTGTTATTATCATTGAGTCCGCCTGGTTGCACGGTTGGTGCTTTCTTTTTGCTGTTGCTCGGCCAGCTAGGTTCTTGCGACTGCTAAGCATGTCGCCCCAAGTTGCCACAGATTTCGGTCTCCTTGGATTAGGATTTCTCGATCTCTCGCATTAAGTGCGATTGTTGTCATTCCAGCGGGATCCGCCCGGGATTTCCGGTTCTCGGGATTACCGCATGAGGTTCTGGTTCATATTGGAATATTAATAACTGCCAGATTGGGTTTCCCCGTCTCTCTGGCGTTCTTTCCCAAGCTTTTAATGCGGGGGTTGTGGAGGGCGGGTCTGGTATTGTAGGTATCCAGATCATACTGGAAGTTCCTATCTAGCGCATCTCTCACGCTACCACTCAACCCTTAGCCCTAAATCTCTATATCCTAACTCGGTATTTCCAGTCATCAGAGCGATACTTCGCTCTGATACCATTTTTGTAACACCCCAACCGTTAATCTCGTCATTACCTCTAATGTTACTAATTACATTACTCACGCAGCGGAACTCTAATTGCAACGAGGGGTGAAACAACGCCGTTAGCCACCCATGTGCTAACCAGGCTAAACTTACTTACCGTAACGGTCTGATGAACTGGAACAACCGAGTACTTCATACAAATACAATACTCAATTCATATCTCTACTATACCGAGTCTACAATAAATGGATGCCGACAACATACTCGGTCTTACACTTCCTTCAATACATAAGTAATTAAAACTACTACCCATGTAACCCACCGACCCCGTCCTACTCTCGAACGGTAACATCTTCGGTGTACCTGTAAAATAAAAACATCGCCCCTAGGGGCTCAGCTTAACGCTGCATATGAAATTCGCATACCCCGAGCGCTAACCGGGGTACGCCGACCACTTAGTCGGATAAACATGGAGTTCATTTTAGACAAACATCATGCATCATAGCAATACATTAAGTACGTGTAATGCTCAAGGAATCTACATCCAATCATGGAACACAATTCCTAACTAACATAACAAGGTTGTTAGTTGTATCGGATTACTCTTAGGCCTTGAGGGTTTTACCTCACTATGCCTTGTTTACTTATTCAATACCTCACCCGCTCTCTCGGGTTATTTATTCATATACACACCCATTCTCTTGGGCTACTCGTACTATACTCACCCACACTCTCGGGTTACTTATTCTCATTATCTCACCCATACTCTTGGGTTATTTATACACAAGCTCTTGTAGATTCTCGAGACACTACAGGTCTCCTACGTCACGCTTGTTACTCTTAATACATACTTAGGCCAAAACTCATGGCTCTCTAGCATAGTCTTACTTCCCCGGTTTCGACCCTACTCTGGGTCTAGCATGGTGGGAAGGTTCAACTAGCTCACGGAACTCTCTCTTAGTTCCTATCTCTTTTACTTAGGTCCGACTGCTCTCGGACTACTCTCGTTCCCATACACTCCTCTCTCGGAGTTATAATATTATTATGTATATTAGGCTAGAAGCATCACTCTCGATGTTTCTAACGACTTGGGATCATTACTTTAGTTCGGTTAATCTTAGGTTTTAAGAGTTACCCATACATTTACTTTACTCATACTTTCGGTTACTTGCATATACCAGGTAAAATCCTCATGTAGGAGGTCGACCATGTCTCAAGGGAGTTACTAATCCCTTAGGTCTCTTTTACCTTCTTCACTAGTTCACATCTTCGAACTTTCTTAATCCTCTTGAAGGAGGTTCACTTATCTTTCCACTCTCATTTGTTTCGTGGTTTGTCTCAATGTGGTTTTCTAACCATCATCGGTATTTACTCAACCCACTTCTCCTCTCATTTTAGGGAGTTCATATGTTTGTGTTATCGTTATGCTTTAACGGATAGTTTGTGTGTCTGCACATTTTCGTTATCGTAAGCATCGACCCGATCTACCGGTCTCTAGCCCAACGTTACTCACTATGTGTCGGTCTTTACACTATGTTAGACCACACCGGCATACAAGTATGTTAGCTCATTCAACATACAACATGACATACATAATCAAACAAGGGATTATTTTCATGCTTTAATCTTGATTAAGCCGGCACACAAACACACAAATCAGTAACTCGGTTAGCATACGCGGAGTATGAAATCATACCTTTCACCGGGATTTTTACTTTACCGTGGCATCTCACCAAGCTCGGGTCACGCACGGTTCTCTGATAATGTTTCAAACATTATTGTTAATACTAAGCTTACGGAACATAATTAAATGTTACTCCCGTAGTTACCCCGTTATCCCGTTATCTCGGTTTCACTTTTATTAAATTGAGTTCTCACTTCTCAATCACTTCTAACACTTTCTTACACTTCCTAGGGCCTTTACATGCCACCAAACAAGGCCTAAACATCATCTAACATCATTAACATTCAAACCCCCATCATTAGAGGCCTTTAAAACACTCTCTATACGTTTCTGGGGTGGTCCGGGACTTGGTCCCTACCTAAGTCCCGGACCAAAGCTGGTTGTAACTCTCGGGTGATTTTAACAAGTGGTCCGGGACCTTGTACCAGACTCAAGGCCCGGACCAATATGGCTGTGTATTCTCGGCTAGAAAATTATATATGGTCCGGGACTTGGGCATGAAGCTAGGACCCGGACCAACCAAGCAGGCAACTCTCGGGGGTAAAAATAGGGGTGGTCCGGGACTTGGTCCTGGACCTAGGTCCCGGACCCTGCTACAGATTTTGCAAATTTTGGCAGTTTCTTCCCTGTTCAGGTTCAATCTTTCACCATTAATTAACCCAATCTCCACCAACTATAATCCTCATGTTTAAGCACCTATTTACTCACTTAAACCATCTTAAACCAAACACTAAGTACACACCCATCAAGTTAATTTTACTTAGATTCTCACCCACTTACAAGGCTAGTTATTCTCGGTTATGTTACAAGACTTGTAACAGATTTCAGTCCCCTTATTACACCATTCAAACCTCACTTTCTAATGCCATAGCTAACACTCAAATGACATTATTTCCTACACAAATTTTGCCATAACTTAACTACACTCTTTGCATTTACACCACACTACAACCGCCACCAAAAATCAGTTTTTCCATCACTGTTTTAACAACATCAAAACCTTTACAGCAGTACACTAATTCCCCTCTGTTATCACATAATAACAGTCCAATCTCATGGCTCTTTCCCCACACTAAAACCTTATTAAACAATCTCATTCATCATCCAAATTGTAGTATCTTAACTACACTGAAGCAAGGTCATTTATTCCCATTCAAAAATCTGTTTTACAAGGAAATAAACCAACTCAAAGTAAGCTCTTTACCTTGTTAGTTTTAGTTTTTCTTTTCCCTTCTTCTTCCTCATCTTGTTCTTTCGGTTTTCACCCCTCTCCTTCTTCTTTATCTTGCTCTCTCCTTCACTTCTTGTTTTCCACACCACACAAGGAATATGGATTGCTAGCTACAACCACATTCCATCACGTATAACACAAGTAAATTTCAATATTTCCCACATAACCTAATATATTTCGAGGAGCTAGTTTTCAAGGTTTAGCTTAGGTTTTACCTTAGAATAACCAAATGGATAGCTTGGCAATCCATTGGAAGAGTTTCCATCCCTCCAAAAGAGCAAGATGCTCACGGCTAACATGGGGAAAAATTCAACGTGAGGGAATTTTTTTCCAAAATTGGAAGAGTTAGCTAGAAATGAAGAGCTTGTAACTTTCTTTTTACCTTGAAGCATCAAGAAGAGGATAGAGGCTCAAAATCAGCTCCTCAAGCTTCAAAAGCCAAAACACCCATGGAAGTGAAGGTGGAGGAAACAAGGTTTTGAGGGGTGGAAAACGTAGCCCTCGCCGATACGACTAATCTAACGATATGATTTTTGTGCGATTCGGTGAAGAACAAGGGAGTTCATGGAGGAAGAAGGTGGGCTGTGCTCACGTAAGGAATCGCTTTCTACAGAGGAGGAAGAAGAATACAGGGGCTGGGCAATACGTGAGAATAAGGAAAGAAATAAAGGTGAGAGAGTATTTAAGTTCCTTTTTACTATTTCACTTTTTGCTTTACTTATTTACTTATTTGTCCTCTTATTACTTAATAGCTAGCAAGCTATTAATGAGTGTATACATATTAATTAAAACCGGCCCACGTTAATTAATAGCCCGGGTCGTTTTTCGTCTTTTCGAATTAAACGCGTTTCGTCTCCCGGTTAGTCACTATTCATTTACCGGGTCCGTTTTCCGGAATTTTCTCGTTTAATTAATTTTAATGGTTATTAAGCTTCCATTAATATTTATTTATAGTTATTTAATCAACTATAATTTTTACGGGTCCTTTTGACCATTTAAAGTCACGTTTTCGGGTTTTCTCGAAAAACGTGCTTTAACTTAATTAGCGTTTTAATCCATTATTTGGATCCGTTTCTTCGGGAATCATTCCCGTTATACTATTAGGCCTAACTAAGCCTTAGGAATCCATCTCGGACCCTTACGAGATCATCTATCTCTTATTTAAATTTAATACGCATTTTAGCGTTTTCGCTTTTCAAGCGTTTTCTCTTTTCTTTTGGTTTTATTCTTTTACCAATACTCTTAGGCACCATTAGGCCCTTAATAATTTTATTAGAGTAATTAAATCACCATTTTTAGATCCGGGGTATTAAAATCTACCCCCCTTAGGAACTTTGTCCTCAAAGTTGGTGAATCTAGATGGTTACTCTCAGGGCGTACTATGCCAAGGTTATAATACATGTATAACCTTACAGACTCCCAAGTCTGTCTCATTTTATACTACACATACCACACACATATCACAGCATTATAGCAATAAAAATACTTTTTTTCTCTCTCCATGGAATCGGTCCGAAGACAAGAAGGCACTACAGTCCTCGAATCCATGTTGAGTGATATACTACTGATCCCTCAGGTACCGGTCACGTTGAACACTTACTCTTTCTGGTTCACGGCCGTTTCATGACAAATGGGCACTTACTCTCTCTGGCCCACGGTCCTTCGGTTCTGATCAAAACGTTACACATATACATATCCTCAGGCACTGGTTGACTCACTCAACACAGGAACATCTCAGGGTACTCTCCCCGTCCCGCTGCCTTTGGAAAAATCACACACTGACACCGCCCCAACCGGTCACTTAGGACCGCCGCACGTACGGTGTAATGGTTTCAAAACTAATACACGCCCACCGTTCTACGGTCATCAAGACTTAAGGCTCAGCCATCGGCGGGTGATAGCGGTTTCAAAACCAGTTTTCGTTTCCATCTTCATACTTGAAATTCTTTTTCAAAATCTGTTTGAAAATTCTTTTTAAAACATCACACAACTCCAATCCAAATTTATGGTAGCTGTATCTTTTCTTAGCGTGATTACTTGTGACCACTATAGGGAGCTTCAAGAATCATCCAACCCTGATGTGATCAGCATCAGTGTTGAACTATCCTTCCACCCCAATTTGTGTTCGGTTTCCCTTGATCGCTAGCAGATCAAGTTCCACCTCCCACGTCAGTTTCAAACAACAGATAGTCAAACATTTTCGTTTTCTATCTTTTACTCTTTCTAGTCTATTCACGAAACAATTCGTTCAATTAATCTCTAGTTCCTAGTACTTAGGTCATTTGTCATTCTCATTGCTTCACTACTTTACCTAGGTATTCCATACTTATGGCCTTTACTCAAATTGTGCTCAATTTAAAACACATAACATACAACTCCAAAGGATGGAACTCACTCCATCTATCATTCTCAATAAAATCACCTAGGGAACTCACTCCCTCTTAGGTTACACATCGGTTTCATGCCGATTCATACTCATCATACTCATGTCTATCTCACTAGACATATACTATAGGGATTCTCATTCCCCAGGAGTTTCTCTACTCCTCTTTTCATATATATTACATCTCGTTACTTGCATCTCTCATGCACAATACTCATACTTACAATGAATGGGTAGACATGTTTATACGTAACATGAGTTCCAACATCCAAACAATTTCTTGTGCTATGCACATAGTAGTTTACGCACCAATACGTAAAACATACCTAAGCGGTTTCTCGCCCTACCCCCCTTAAAAGGGGTTACGCCCGCGTAACCAACCATATGTTATCACTGAACATTGGTTCATTAATTCGGTATTATGAAGTGTTTTAACTTCAGTACAGTTAATTAACTCATAACCGGGTTCGGTTCTAGCCTCTAAGGCTTCAAGGGGTTATGAGATAGGTATACTTAACCCTGAATCACGGTCCACAAGCTTCTGCTGCGTGACCTGATAACTAGAGCTTAATTCGCTCTTTGGTATTCTAAATGTATTTCAATCGTCGCTTGGTATCTCTTACCGTATGCGAATTCGATGATTTATAGATTGCCTCTCCAGTTCTCTGGGAATCTACTTCGTATAACACTGTATACCTTTGTGATTATTCACTTTTTCCCGATTGTTGTCGGTTGAGGTCAAGCTACTACTTAGCATGTGCAGTGCTTCCTCGTTTAATCATGGCTCATGGATTATGTTTGTTTCTTGGTTCTGTACCAGAGTTCTTCATTCATACTACTCTGCATTTACCATCATCGATCCTGGGCCCTGTGGGTTACTGCCCACGTTCTTTGTGCATCTTTGGCCAATGGCCGCACGGTTATCTCTCTAATTCTCACTCAACAGGTTTCGTTGACATTTCTCAATTCCTGGCTCTCCCACTCGATCATTACCGCACAAGTGCAATACCAAAACACTCAGTCATACAGAGTGCAGAAGCGTAAACCCTTGACAGTAAATCTCTCATGGATAGGAATGATTATGTCTCTTTACACCATTTCTCATCAGCTCGTATCACTAACTAGTTATACTCTTCCAACGGTCGCTTACTGCGTACCTTGTTCTTTCTACATTTACTATGGCATCCGCTACTACTTTAGCTTTGCCAGGTGTCTCGCCATTTTACACGATGGCTTGCCATTCACTTGGCTCAATGAAATACGTTACTCTTAAATCTCTCTGCGTACTTGCGCTGCTCATTCTGCAGTTCATACTGTACACATACAGTGTTCACTACTCATCCGACTACTCTATCGGTTTCCTTTGTACTGCCATCAAGGTTCCTCTTTACACACTACTATAGTTTATATGCTCCTTGGCAATATACACATGCTCAAGTTTTATTACACCGCTCTAGCGGTTTCACATTACATACTTAGGTGGTAGCCTTTCTCTGGAGGATTCACGCAAATGCCGCTCCATAGGCCCATAATCACAAGTGGTATCCCCACTCTAAGGTAGTGGTTCATTCACCACTGTTCCTCTTATCTTTATGCATATGTTTTACAACGTTTGGATCTACGTATGGTAGTTGGTTTTATCGGCTTACAAGCCACCTTGTCTCGAGCCATGCTCTGTGCAGCTGTTTATACAAGTTTCTACTTCTCGTATACCATTAAATGGTTTGGAGGATTACTGGATTTTTGACATGGTTTGTCACATCACGCTTCCGTATATGGAAGTCCCTTAAGTTCTTGATATTAATTCATGCCTTCTGGCAATCTAGGGTACCCCGCGTTGCGTGGGATCCCTTCGGGTTCTACCCGAGTGTTTGCTTAAACACTTGTGTTCTCAACACGATGTTTCGTTCAACTACTGTTGATTGCGGCACCCTTTTCGGATTGCTCCTGGGTGTTACTGAGTAATGCCATTACATCTGGCTTGTACTCATGGTTATGTTCAGTTATGATTTTCGCCTTGACGCGGCTATGTCTATTTCAAACTTTCCCCGTTTAGGGTTGTAATGTCTCCGTTATTGGGTAGAGTATTAATACTTTTCCTTTACCTACTTAATTAGGTCATTATTCTCTTAGTGAGATATACTGTGGGAATTCTATCCCGTTTATCTAACATTGATATGATCAATTACGGCATTCATCTTATTGCTTACAACTGGTATATATTCCAGTTATTAAGTATTTCCGAGACATATCCAATGTTTGTGCTTAATACTCTGTGCTCTTCTCGCACTTCTTAACGTTATGTTCTTAGCTCCATTATCCTAGGATTCTTGACTCCTTTAGCTTAGTAAGCTTCTTTGTGTTCTTCGATCATTCGAGGTGTCCAACTGTCTCGGTTTGAATTGGCTCTTTCGTCCGTAGTATGGAGTGGGCTACTTCCCGTGTTCCGTACTCTACTTGTATACATACATGGAGTATCTTATTGATACGTTACCACTTACCCGACTAACTCATAATTGGTCTGTCAGGCCCGCAAGCTCCTTTGGAGTGCGGTCGTTCCATGTCTCGTTTAGTATACCGTAGTGTCGGTCACACGCCTAAGTGAAGTGTTCTGTGCCAACTCCTCTTATATGGTCCTATAATGACTTACTGTGATTCTCTGGTTTGGTTTAAAGATTCGGGGTTTTTGGAAAATTTCATGTTTGAAAGAAAATTCGGGTTTTAAAAGTAAGTTTCTTCATGGCATTCAAGCCGGCTATCTTATCCAGTCCAGCTTCTTGCTGGCCGGTATATTCCTATACAGTGACTAGGCTGTTAGGCCTTTCAAGGTTTCATTTCAGAATTCTTAAGGTTCGAGTTGCTATATTTGGCTTCATTCGCCATCCTGGTACTTTGTTAAGTACTGATAGCTTGTCAAGCTCTCTATAGGTTCCGCTATTACTGCACTTGCCGTGGCAAGTGCGCGGTACTGGCGGTTTTTTGGGTTCACTCATACCGGTCACGGTATCGTTCACGTCATATCTGGTAGCCTCGTCGGCTCTTCCTTGATCCTTTGGTTGGATAACTGCTCTTTAGAGCTGCTCCTCATTCATCTAGACATGATTGTCATTCACTTCGGTGCTTCTCCATTCTCGGAGTTCCTTATTTACTTGGTTCCATGTTCTACCTCGTTGCTCGCTCCCACGTCTTTATTGTGGTTACCGTGGTTTAAGTCATTTAGGCACTACTACTGTAGTCCTTTTCGGGTATATCCCGTAGTTATGCTCGTAGCTGTCTAAGCTATATCAGTGAAGTTTTGCAACTTCTTTGGGTGTGGCAGGGTGGGTGTACCTACTTGCAACTAGGTTCTTAGTTGGTTAATATACCGTGGTGGTATTACTTACTACTATGGCGGTCCGTAGACTCGTGTCTCGGTTTTGTTATTATCATTGAGTCCGCCTGGTTGCACGGTTGTGCTTTTTTTTGCTGTTGCTCGGCCAGCTAGGTTCTTGCGACTGCTAAGCATGTCGCCCCAAGTTGCCACAGATTTCGGTCTCCTTGGATTAGGATTTCTCGATCCTTCGCATCAAGTGCGATTGTTGTCATTCCAGCGGGATCCGCCTCCGGGATTTCGGTTCTTGGGATTTACCGCATGACAGGTTCTGTTCATATTGGAATATTAATAACTGCCAGGTTGGGTTTCCCCGTCTCTCTGGCGTCTTCCCCACGCTTTCAATACGGGGTTGTGGAGGGCGGGTATGGTATTGTAGGTATCCAGATCATACTGGAAGTTCCTATCTAGCGCATCTCTCACGCTACCACTCAACCTTAGCCCTAAATCTCTATATCCTAACTCGGTATTCCAGTCATCAGAGCGATACTTCGCTCTGATACCATTTTTGTAACACCCCAACCGTTAATCTCATCATTACCTCATAATCCGTTACTAATTACATTACTCACGCAGCGGAACTCTAATTGCAACGAGGGGTGAAACAACGCCGTTAGCCACCCATGTGGCTAACCAGGCTAAACTTACTTACCGTAACGGTTGATGAACTGGAACAAAACCGAGTACTTCATACAAATACAATACTCAATTCATATCTCTACTATACCGAGTCTACAATAAATGGATGCCGACAACATACTCGGTCTTACACTTCCTTCAATACATAAGTAATTAAAACTACTACCCATGTAACCACCGACCCCGTCCTACTCTCGAACGGTAACATCTTCGGTGTACCTGTAAAATAAAAACATCGCCCCTAGGGGCTCAGCTTAACGCTGCATATGAAATCGCATACCCCGAGCGCTAACCGGGGTACGCCGACCACTTAGTCGGATAAACATGGAGTTCATTTAGAAAACATCATGCATCATAGCAATACATTAAGTAGTGTAATGCTCAAGGAATCTACATCCAATCATGGAACACAATTCCTAACTAACATAACAAGGTTGTTAGTTGTATCGGATTACTCTTAGCCTTGAGGGTTTTACCTCGCTATGCCTTGTTTACTTGTTCAAACCTCACCCGCTCTCTCGGTTATTTATTCATATACACACCCATTCTCTTGGGCTACTCGTACTATACTCACCCACACTCTCGGGTTACTTATTCTCATATCTCACCCATACTCTTGGGTTATTAATACACAAGCTCTTGTAGATTCTCGAGACACTACAGGTCTCCTACGTCACGCTTGTTACTCTTAATACATACTTAGGCCAAAACTCATGGTCTCTAGCATAGTCTTACTTCCCCGGTTTCGACCCTACTTGGGTCTAGCATGGTGGGAAGGTCAACTAGCTCACGGAACTCTCTCTTAGTTCCTATCTCTTTTACTTAGGTCCGACTGCTCTCGGACTACTCTCGTTCCATACACCCTCTCTCGGAGTTAATATTATATGTGTATTAGACTAGAAGCATCACCCTTGATGTTTCTAACGACTTGGGATCATTACTTTAGTTCGGTTAATCTTAGGTTTTAAGAGTACCCATACATTTACTTTACTCATACTTTCGGTTACCTGCATATACCAGGTAAAATCCTCATGTAGGAGGTCGACCATGTCTCAAGGGAGTTACTAATCCCTTAGGTCTCTTTACCTTCTTCACTAGTTCACATCTTCGAACTTTCTTAAATCCTCTTGAAGGAGGTTCACTTATCTTTCCACTCTCATTTGTTTCGTGGTTTGTTTCAATGGTTTTCTAACCATCATCGGGTATTTACTCAACCCGTACTTCTCCTCTCATTTTAGGGAGTTCATATGTTTGTGTTATCGTTATGCTTTAACGGATAATTTGTGTGTTTGCACATTTTCGTTATCATAAGCATCGACCCGATCTACCGGTCTCTAGCCAAACGTTACTCACTATGTGTCGGTCTTTACACTATGTTAGACCACACCGGCATACAAGTATGTTAGCTCATTCAACATACAACATGACATACATAATCAACAAGGGATTATTTTCATGCTTTAATCTTGATTAAGCCGGCACACAAACACACAAATCAACGTAACTCGGTTAGCACGCGGAGTATGAGAAAATCATACCTTTCACCGGGATTTTTACTTTTACCGTGTCATCTCACCAAGCTCGGGTCACGCACGGTTCTCTGATAATGTTTCAAACATTATTGTTAATACTAAGCTTATACGGAACATAATTAAATGTTTCCCGTAGTTACCCCGTTATCCCGTTATCTCGGTTTCACTTTTATTAAATTGAGTTCTCACTTCTCAATCACTTCTAACACTTTCTTACACTTCCTAGGGCCTTTACATGCCACCAAACAAGGCCTAAACATCATCTAACATCATTAACATTCAAACCCCCATCATTAGAGGCCTTTAAAACACTCTCTGTACGTTTCTGGGGTGGTCCGGGACTTGGTCCCTACCTTAAGTCCCGGACCAAAGCTGGTTGTAACTCTCGGGTGATTTTAACAAGTGGTCCGGGACCTTGTACCAGACTCAAGGCCCGGACCAATATGGCTGTGTATTCTCGGCTAGAAAATTATATATGGTCCGGGACTTGGGCATGAAGCTAGGACCCGGACCAACCAAGCAGGCAACTCTCGGGGGTAAAAATAGGGGTGGTCCGGGACTTGGTCCTGGACCTAGGTCCCGGACCCTGCTACAGATTTTGCAAATTTTGGCAGTTTCTTCCTCTGTTCAGGTTCAATCTTTCACCATTAATTAACCCAATCTCCACCAACTATAATCCTCATGTTTAAGCACCTATTTACTCACTTAAACCATCTTAAACCAAACACTAAGTACACACCCATCAAGTTAATTTTACTTAGATTCTCACCCACTTACAAGGCTAGTTATTCTCGGTTATGTTACAAGACTTGTAACAGATTTCAGTCCCCTTATTACACCATTCAAACCTCACTTTCTAATGCCATAGCCAACACTCAAATGACATTATTTCCTACACAAATTTTGCCATAACTTAACTACACTCTTTGCATTTACACCACACTACAACCGCCACCAAAAATCAGTTTTTCCATCACTGTTTTAACAACATCAAAACCTTTACAGCAGTACACTAATTCCCCTCTGTTATCACATATATAACAGTCCAATCTCATGGCTCTTTCCCCACACTAAAACCTTATAAACAATCTCATTCATCATCCAAATTGTAGTATCTTAACTACACTGAAGCAAGGTCATTTATTCCCATTCAAAAATCTGTTTTACAAGGAAATAAACCAACTCAAAGTAAGCTCTTTACCTTGTTAGTTTTAGTTTTTCTTTCCCTTCTTCTTCCTCATCTTGTTCTTTCGGTTTTCACCCTCTCCTTCTTCTTTATCTTGCTCTCTCCTTCACTTCTTGTTTTCCACACCACACAAGGAACATGGATTGCTAGCTACAACCACATTCCATCACGTATAACACAAGTAAATTTCAATATTTCCCACATAACCTAATATATTTCGAGGAGCTAGTTTTCAAGGTTTAGCTTAGGTTTTACCTTAGAATAACCAAATGGATAGCTTGGCAATCCATTGGAAGAGTTTCCATCCCTCCAAAAGAGCAAGATGCTCACGGCTAACATGGGGAAAAATTCAACGTGAGGGAATTTTTTCCAAAAATTGGAAGAGTTAGCTAGAAATGAAGAGCTTGTAACTTCCTTTTTACCTTGAAGCATCAAGAAGAGGATAGAGGCTCAAAATCAGCTCCTCAAGCTTCAAAAGCCAAAACACCCATGGAAGTGAAGTGGAGGAAACAAGGTTTTGAGGGGTGGAAAACGTAGCCCTCGCCGATACGAATCTAACGGTATGATTTTTGTGTGATTCGGTGAAGAACAAGGGAGTTCATGGAGGAAGAAGGTGGGCTGTGTGCTCACGTAAGGAATCGCTTTCTACAGAGGAGAGAAGATAGTACAGGGGCTGGGCAATACGTGAGAATAAGGAAGAAATAAAGGTGAGAGAGTATTTAAGTTCCTTTTTACTATCACTTTTGCTTTATTTATTTACTTATTTGTCCTCTTATTACTTAATAGCTAGCAAGCTATTAATGAGTGTATACATATTAATTAAAACCGGCCCATATTAATTAATAGCCCGGGTCGTTTTTCGTTTTCGAAGTAAACGCGTTTCGTCTCCCGGTTATTCACTATTCATTTACCGGGTCCGTTTTCCGGAATTTTCTCGTTTAATTAATTTTAATGGTTGATTAAGCTTCCATTAATATTTATTTATAGTTATTTAATCAACTAATTTTTTTACGGGTCATTTGACCATTTAAAGTCACGTTTTCGGGTTTTCTCGAAAAAACGTGCTTTTATGCTTAATTAGCGTTTTAATCCATTATTTGGATCCGTTTTCTTCGGGAATCATTCCCGTATACTTATTAGGCCTAACTAAGCCTTAGGAATCCATCTCGGACCCTCTCGAGATCATCTATCTCTTATTTCATTTAATGCGCATTTTAGCGTTTTTCGCTTTTCAAGCGTTTTCCTTTTCTTTTGGTTTATTCTTTTACCAATACTCTCTAGGCACCATTAGGCCCTTAATAATTTATTAGAGTAATTAAATCGCCATTTTTAGATCCGGGGTATTAAACTCATAAAGGATTAAATATAGGTTGAACATTAATAAAATAAAGGAAGAACTGAAACCCCCTTGTATCGTAGATTGAGGAAGGTATCCTCCTCACACTTAAGCTTTGGTAGGGGTGTGACGTTCCTCACACTTAAGTTCGCGCAAGTGTTAAACCAAAGGTATCGAATTTCCTGAGCAACTGAGGTGCTCCTATAGGCGAGTTCAGCTATATGTTGGATATAGAATTTATTCTGAAAAGAAATCATATATAGCCAGCAGAACTCAAATGGCCACCAAAGAAAATAAAAACATAAATAATAATTCATAAAAAGAAACATAAAGTAAACCAAACTGTTACCTTCCTGAATATAACAAAAGTTAGCACAAGGTTCAAACAGAGAGTCTACAAAAAGTCAGAGAAATATAAATAAAATAAAATAAAGATAATCAAAATAAAAATCACTGCGGTGGTGGAGGTGTGCTGGTCCCTGGCTGTCTGAGCGAGGAGACGCTCTAGGAGCTGAGCGGTCTGAGCGGTCTGTGCTGGGGGAGTCACGCGCCTGCGTTCTTCTCTGTCGTCTTCGTCGTGGTCGAGTTTGGAGAATTGGGGAAGAACGATTTGTTGAAACGCAGCGTCGAAGTGGTTTTTTTTCTATAACGAGTCGCGTCCGCGTGGAGATTAGAGCGGACAGAGAGGCGGAAGCGGCTCGTGGCGTCCGCGTGGAGATTAGGCGGACAGAGGGGCGGTGTGGTCTTAGTGATGTCCGCATGGAAATGGGGCGGTGTCCACGCGGACAACCCCCTGTTTCGTTTTTTTATTTTATCCTTGCTTATACAACAACAAAAATAATGATGAAATAAAATAATGGGTTAGTAATAAAAATGACATAAATTATAAGTAGCAATTAGATAACTAAATTATAAGTTAGTAGTTAATTTACATAAAATTAAATGTTAGGGACAATGGAAATTAAAATGTTAGAGACAATGGAAATTAATGTTAAGGACAATGGAATGGAAATTAATGTAATAATATAAGAGTTAGAAGTTAGATGTCAGAAGTCAGATTCCGTAGTCATATGTCCAAAGTCAGGTGTCCAATTAATATTAACATATTATTAGATAATTAATATTAACATAGTATAGTAGATAATTAATATTAACATTTAAGCAAGATATTATAGACATAATATTAACAAATAAGAGAACAAAATATTTATAATTAAACAGGTGAATAATCCGGGGCTTAGGAACTAGAATAAATCTAGTCCCCGGCAACGGCGCCATTTTGCAGACGTTATATCGTGAGTGAATAAATGGTGTAAAATTAAATGAAAAGAAATTAAAAACTCAAAATAAACGTCGGGGCTGCAAACAAATCCCGGTCGCGGTAGTATAGTGAAAATGTAAGCGACCGGATATCAAACCGCGGGGACTAATGTACATATTATGGTACCTAAGCGTGTCAAAGAGGGGGATTAATTGACTTGTTTTTATAAATAAAAAGGGAAGATTAAAAAACTAAGTTACAGATAAACTAAACGGGACTCGGTTCAGATTAATATTATCTGCTCTTTCATGCTAGGTCTACTGGTTTAATTATAACTGTTTGGCAAGATTCCTGATATTTTCTTAAGGTCCGATGAAAACTCATAAGAACTCGTTCACCTGTAATGCAAGGTCCGATGAAAACTCAAGCAAAAGCCTGCAAACGGTAGAGGAGTGTTGAGGGATTACATTTGCAACTGAGTACTAACTTAAACGATGAAAATAAGTTTCCCCCAGTTTTACGGCTTAATCAACCCATCTGTTTCCAACCGATGAAATCAAAAACAGACTTAGTAAGCATTTAACAAATTCATGAGGTTTATTAAAAAGATGCGAGAAAACCTTTAAACGTAACAACTTTATTAAAATTAAAACCAGTAAAACATATTGCATAATTAATACAGATACATAATAATTATTCCCAGAGTATACGTAAACTAATGAAATGAAAAGAAAACAAATGGAGAAGCGGGAGATTAGAGATGAAATGAACGAGTGAGTGAAAGTGTAGTGGTACGAAGATGGAATGATGGTGTGTGTGAATGGAACTCCAAGAGGAACACGGACGGAACCTCCCGAAGGACACTAGGTAAGGTAACTGAGCGTTTGTATTTATAGAGGAAGAAGAATCAGCAGAGGAGCAGCTCATTGATTGAGCTCGTTGATGAAGCCTCATTGATTGCAGGGGACAGGAACAACGCGTGAGTAATTTCTGGTAGGCGCCGACTGTAAAGGATAATGGCGGAGTCA
The DNA here is from genome assembly GCA_023374045.1 of Limonium bicolor. Taxonomy (NCBI): domain Eukaryota; kingdom Viridiplantae; phylum Streptophyta; class Magnoliopsida; order Caryophyllales; family Plumbaginaceae; genus Limonium; species Limonium bicolor. The sequence goes on from CM041781.1 coordinate 242,063,978, forward strand.
AGTTGCAGAGCGAGTCGGCGAAGAAGATAACCGTCGCGCGCCTTATTTCATTTGCATGGGTCACGTCCGCTTTGTTACCTCTCTTCGTCCGCTCAATTAAGGGGCGGTATACTCTCAGAGTTGTCCGCCTACATTGAGGCGGTTGCCTCTATTCTTCTTGTCTCTTGTCCGCTCGTATGTGCGGTTGTATTTTAGAGTTGTCCGCTAAACAACAGGCGGTTGCATGAGTGTTGTCCGGGCGGACACTCCTCTGCTTCATGCGAACCTTGTTTAATCCTTTATATAATATATGTGTTTGTTTGTCATTTTCCTACATTTAACACATATAAACATCAGTTAATATAACAACATCATAAATACAGGAAAAACCCAAGATAAGTGAAAAACATTACTAAAATGCTGCAAATTATAAGGTAATTAAACCTTAATAAGTCTATATGTTTTGCATTATCAAACTGTCACGGTAATTTTGGAACCCAAACGACGAGCTCTGGCAACTTTTCTTCATTCTCTTCAACTCACGATAATTTTGGAACCAAACCGACGAACATGCTCTGCAACTATTCTTCATTCTCTTCAATAGCTCACGGTAATTTTTGCAATCCTAAATCGCGAACAAGGAACATGCTCTTCCTCACTCATTCTCTTGTTTTTCGGTATTTTTTGCAGCTTACACTTGCGAACAAGGAACATGCTCGTCCTCACTCACTCATTCTCACTGTAATTTTCGCAACATAACCGGCGAACAAGGTACATGACCTACGCCTCCGTTCTTCATTCTCTTCAACTTCACGGTAATTTCGCAACCCACCGCGAACAAGGAACATACTACGCCATTCTTCACTCATTATTTTGCAACCAAATCGCAAACAAGGAACACACATGTTCTAGCCTCTCATTCTCTTCTGTGCTGTGTTTGATATTGCGAAGCGGCGCTTCTAATTCGCCGGGCGATTTTGAAAAAATTTCATAGACTATAAACCACGTTATATGTATAACCGTGGTGGTTTATTGTTGATTTTATAGATAATAAACCACGGTTTTGACCTTTAACCGTCATTAAAAGGACTTTATACCACGGTTCTCTCCTTACCGTGGTTTAAAATCGTGAGGACCGCGTCCAAAAAATGGTCTTAAATGACGGTCTTAGCAAACCGTGGTATATAGTATACTTTTATACCACGGTTATCACCGTGGTATATAGACAATTTTCTATATGCGACGGGAGCATAAACCACGGTTCCTAACCGTGGTATATAAGCAAAATAACCGTGGTTTAAAACATTTTTTCCACTAGTGCCCTGATACTTGGCAGTGAGCTAGGCTCACCTTGAATGCAAGTGGGTGGAATCGGTCTTCGTGATTGGGGTTTGACATGTGGTGGTTGGTGCATGAGGGATCATGCAAGTCACAAGCAATACCAATGATGACATTGGGTGTCATAGCCAAAGGACAAGAGAAGGAGAAGCACACGCATAAGTTGTCATACTTCCCAATGTGTTATTGTGGCTTGATCTTGACTGGGTTGAGATAAGCTTACAACGGGGCCAAGTTAACTATGACAAGGCACGACATCCTAAGACACGGGCGCTGGCAGTGCTAGGCACGGGCGTTGGCTGTGACTAGGTTCATGGGGCAACGTCAAGTGACAAGGGCTACGACTCGGTGACAAGGCTAATGACATGTTCTAGGGGCACTGGGTGATGCCAGGCCAAGTCTAGATGTAACACCCCAACCGCTAATCCTTCCATTATCCTCTAATCATCCTCGTAATTACTTTACTCGCAGCGGAATACTTACTTACTTACTTACTCCCGGCGGGTGATACAACACCGTTAGTCATCCAAGACTAACAAGGCTACTACTACTTACGGTAACGGTCTGACGATTAGAATAACCAAATACATACTACTTACTTACAATTGTTGGAAAAATATGTGACTACTTCTTCAACCTAGGCAGTGTACCTATCGTTTTGCGGAATAGGGGATATGTGGGTTGTCGTACTCTTGGGGACCTCGCTGTGGATAACTGATAGTGAAAAATAACTGAGAATTCTATTTAACAGATTTTATCATTTTTAGGGAAAGGATTAATAGCTAACTGATAAGACAATAAAAACAATTAATTAAAACAAAAAAGAAATAGAAATTATGAATCTTTTTGGTTTTAAAGAAGCATCCCGGGTTGTTCTGCTCACCTATTTTATTTAATCATATTAATATAACTTTCTCACTTTAGCAATAAACTCAAGAATCTTAATTAGTTTATTGACCGTTTCCTGTCTAATAAACCCTAATTAATTTAAACAACAAGTGCAAATCTTGCTCAAGTCATAAATAAATTAATCGCATTATTAACAATCCCTATTGGAGATAGATTAACCTATACGGCGAGAAACTCTCGCTTCTAGTCGTTAACCCATTTGACTTCCTGTGTCTAGAACCTTGTCTCAGCACTGCATTTTAACAAAGAACTACAAATATCACTTTAATAATTGTACAAGAGAATTAAAGTGCATTAAGGAGAGGAATCAAAATACTGCTTAAATAAATTATACTGGAAAGCTTATATAACACAATTATATAAAATAGGCTTGCTTCTAACCCGGGAAGCTGGGTTTATTATTCAGACATTATTATACAGTAAAACATACGTAGAAAATAAAATAGCTGGAACCAACGAAGAAGAACGAATGGATAATCGATTCCTTCGTTGGTTCTCTGGAAACTAACAGCATAAGGCTGATGAAGAAAGAAAATAAAATGGAGAAGTGGGAGATAAGAAGATGGAATGGATCGTAGGTGTGAGCGATAGATTATTTACTGGATGGAAGGAATTGATATTTTGAGCAGAAGGCTCGTGGGTTTTTATAAGAGAAGGAGAAGAAGAGGAGGAAGGAAGGAGAAGGAAGAAGACAGAGGGAACAACGGAACACCGCGTGAGGAAATTAAGAAGAGGATTGGGGCGGCTGAACGCGTGAGATAACTGTCAGTAGGCGCCTGATATTGCGGTAGATGGATAAGTTGAGAAGATAAACAGCGGCGAAGTTCACCGCGTTAAAATCTGGATTTTTAGATACGTCCGCCTGTTGTCCGCGCCTGGTTGTGCGGACGTCACACACCCGCTCCTTCCTTGTCCGCCTAGTGTCATGCGGACACTCCCGCGGTCCGCTCCAGTCTTGTCCGCACATAACCATGCGGACGCCTCTGTTGTTGTCCGCCCAGAATGGGGCGGTTGTTTAGGCGGACAAGCTTCAATGCGGACGTGAATTATGTATCTGCTTGTGAGTATTTGAAACAATATAGTATGCGAGATATATGCTCGTGAGTATGTATCTGCTCATGAATATAGTTTTATGTTTGTTTATTCATGTGCTATGCGATATTATATATATATATACCGGTGTATTGTAATTTTCCTGCATTAGACACATAAAATGTATCAGTTCACATCAATACATAAATCTAAGAAAAACATATGATAAGTGAGTAATATTAACGTGAAAGTAAGTAAGTACAAGGTAGATTAAACCCTTAAATGTCTATGTATTTCTCACTTATCAAACTCCCCCACACTTATCTTTTGCTTGTCCTCAAGCAAATCTCTCTGACATAATGTTTAAACAAGTTAAACAGACAATAATCAAGTAAGGAGAGCACAGTAGAGGTAATTGCCAATCTTTTCAGATTTTAAAAGGGTACTAATAACATTAATTTTATTAGATATATTTCTCTATTTCTGAGAATAACTCTGTAGTCCTACAAAAGAAAGAGAAGTAATACCATGAGAATTCTGCTTTTAACCCTGAGCCAATCCACCATTTTCTTTCACATTTCCTTGAACGACAAGGGGCATGAAGTAAAATCTTATTCCATTATACCTTTCAATGCCACATACTCATGATCCATAATGACGATTTTTTTTTTCATTTTTCATTTTTGGTACCGAATGCACAGATACTTCAATTTTGAAGTTCATTTTTCTGTCACCTCAGATTTTTCTCTCCACCCTTGTAGCGGTTTTGTGTCTACTATCCCAGATACCGAGTACCTTAGGTAGCCGGGTGATGAAGCACCCCTGAGAACTTAATAACCGAGTGGACGAGGCCTGTTTAGGATCAGAATATGCCTGTTTGGATCAGAGGAGTACCTTGCCTTGTTCTTTTTCCACCATTACTTTACAAATCAAATCCAGGCTCAAAATCAAAACAAAATTCAAATGATAATTTCCTCAGAATTTTTTAGTAAGGAGCAGAGTGTTTTTTTTTTGTGTACCCTTTAAACCTGTTAATACCAGCATTACTCCCTCTATGGCTCCTTCTTTGATTATTAATCTCTTAACAAATTTAAACATAGTGTCGAAAAAAGAAAACTTAAGAGCAAGCTTTTGATTATTATCTCTCCCCCACACTTGAACCAAAGCAATGCCCTCATTGCATAGAAAGAATTAAAATAACAGGGCATGCAAACTACCTGGGTAGTGATCAAAAAGCATGGTAATAAGAGATATTTAAATTTAAAGAGCAAGGTATGGATATTGTACTCCCTAGAGTTTGGCAGAGTAAGTAGTGTAGCTCCCTCACACTTGAGTTCAGCTGTTAGAATGTGTAAGATGTTCCTGTAATAATTATTCTAAACAGCCAGAAGAACTCAAGTTAATTCTCTTCATTCTCTCTCCTCTCTTTTTTTTATAAAAACATATATAGGAATAATATGAAAGACAAAACATAAAACAGAAATAGTAGGGAAATAATATTTAACCACTGGGTTGCCTCCCAGTGAGCTGCCCGTATTTATAGTCTTTGGCTAGACTCCCGCTTCGTTATCCTGGATCAAAAATAAAAGTAGACAACAGCTTCGCCAGGAAAACGAAGTTAGCAGCAATTAAGAGCAAACCACCTGGATCAAAACAGAACGTTAACTTGGCAAATAAAATAGGAAAATGTATACTCCACAAAACCTGGTGTTTGAGGAGGTACTGCCGGTAACGTAGTTCTAACAGGAGACCAGGTGGTGATGACTTTTCTTCCTCAAATTGGAGGATGTAAACATCCTTCTCTTGTTGTTAAGGCTTATGGAGGCAGGGTGAGAGTTTATGAGAGACTGGTGGTAGCGCTTTCTCCTCAGATTCGAGAATATAAATATCCTCTTCTGGTTGATGAGGCTCACACAAAATATCTTCAAAATTTAATTGCTCCTCTTGTGCTGGGGATGGAGATAGAGGAAAATTGTAACTTTCAGACATTTGCTCCAACTCGGCGTCGGAGAAAAATGTCCTGATAAGTTTCTTTATCTCCTCATCAGAACTTGTAGCTTCAATATTATCTGGCTCGAATTGATCTTCACTCATTGGACTTACCACTGGAATCTCTTCTAGTGGCTTGGTCTGACTCGGGAGGAATTCGTCTGGCCCTTGTGTAGATTGCTGTTCATTCTGATTGAAGTAGCAGTATCCCAACTGAGCTTCTTGGTACTGTGTATTAGCCTGGTCGATTTCCCACCAGTACGGCTCTCGATTTGACTGTTGAGGTGATTGATAATCCTTGACCAACCTTTGATATGAGGATATCTCCTCTTGCATGTGAGTCCATTCCAAATTGATCAACAATCTCTTCACCTCATCGTCGCCGCTCTCCATAATCAGTAACTATCCTACAAAAACCAAAAATAAAAATACCAAGTAGAATAGAACTAAATTGAAGAAAAGAAATACAAAAACAAAAATTAACCAAATAGAAAAACTAAATACGAAATAAAAAAGAGATAAAAGAGAATAGCTAAAATAAAAGGTAAGTAAAATTAAAATTAAATAAAGTGAGAACAAAATAAAATAAAACAGATATAAACAAAATTAAACAGATATCTCAATCAAATTAAAAATTATCAATTAACCTTGCCGGAGTTCCCCGGCAACGGCGCCAAAAACTTGTTGGAAAAATATGTGACTACTTCTTCAACCTAGGCAGTGTACCTATCGTTTTGTGGAATAGTGGATATGTGGGTTGTCGTACTCTTGGGGACCTCACTGTGGATAACTGATAGTGAAAATTAACTGAGAATTCTATTTAACAGATTTTATCATTTTTAGGGAAAGGATTAATAGCTAACTGATAAGACAATAAAACAATTAATTAAAACAGAAAAGAAATAGAAATTATAAATCTTTTTGGTTTTACAGAAGCATCCCGGGTTGTTCTGCTCACCTATTTTATTTAATCATATTAATATAACTTTCCGACTTTAGCAATAAACTCAAGAATCTTAATTAGTTTATTGACCGTTTCCTGTCTAATAAACCCTAATTAATTTAAACAACAAGTGCAAATCTTGCTCAAGTCATAAATAAATTAATCGCATTATTAACAATCCCTATTGGAGATAGATTAACCTATACGGCGAGAAACTCTCGCTTCTAGTCGTTAACCCATTTGACTTCCTGTGTCTAGAACCTTGTCTCAGCACTGCATTTTAACAAAGAACTACAAATATCACTTTAATAATTGTACAAGAGAATTAAAGTGCATTAAGGAGAGGAATCAAAATACTGCTTAAATAAATTATACTGGAAAGCTTATATAACACAATTATATAAAATAGGCTTGCTTCTAACCCGGGAAGCTGGGTTTATTATTCAGACATAATTATACAGTAAAACATACGTAGAAAATAAAATAGCTGGAACCAACGAAGAAGAACGAATGGATAATCGATTCCTTCGTTGGTTCTCTGGAAACTAACAGCATAAGGCTGATGAAGAAAGAAAATAAAATGGAGAAGTGGGAGATAAGAAGATGGAATGGATCGTAGGTGTGAGCGATGGATTATTTACTGGATGGAAGGAATTGATATTTTGAGCAGAAGGCTCGTGGGTTTTTATAAGAGAAGGAGAAGAAGAAGAGGAAGGAAGGAGAAGGAAGAAGACAGAGGGAACAAGGGAACACCGCGTGAGGAAATTAAGAAGAGGATTGGGGCGGCTGAACGCGTGAGAGGATAAGTTGAGAAGATAAACAGTGGCGAAGTTCGCCGCGTTAAAATCTGGATTTTTAGACACGTCCGCCTGTTGTCCGCGCCTGGTTGTGCGGACGTCACACACCCGCTCCTTCCTTGTCCGCCTAGTGTCATGCGGACACTCCCGCGGTCCGCTCCAGTCTTGTCCACGCATAACCATGCGGACGCCTCTGTTGTTGTCCGCCCAGAATGGGGCGGTTGTTTAGGCGGACAAGCTTCAATGCGGACGTGAATTATGTATCTGCTCGTGACTATTTGAAACAATATAGTATGCGAGATATATGCTCGTGAGTATGTATCTGCTCATGAATATAGTTTTACGTTTGTTTATTCATGTGCTATGCGATATATTATATATACATTATATATATATACCGGTGTATTATAATTTTCCTGCATTAGACACATAAAATGTATCAGTTCACATCAATACATAAATCTAAGAAAAACATATGATAAGTGAGTAATATTAACGTGAAAGTAAGTAAGTACAAGGTAGATTAAACCCTTAAATGTCTATGTATTTCTCACTTATCAACAATACTGAATACTTACTTACAATTGATTACCGAGTATCCAAATTATACGAATTACATCCCAATACTACTTCCCAAAAATTAAGAGTTTATACACCTACTCCTTTCCTTCCAATCATGAATTCATTATCCAAAAAGGTGTACCACATGGTACACCGGCTACTAAAAAAGGCCTTAGCCGTGTACAACTCGGTACACTATTTCAATCCTACTAACTACCCAAAAAAAAATTCAGCAAGGTCCTTACTCGACCGTCACGCCTCGCGGGTACCTGTAGAATAAAAACATTCCCCCTAGGGGGTCAGCTTACGCTGAATATGATAACCGCATACCCCTCGCACTAGCGAGGGTACGCCAACTATTTGGTCGAGTACATGCGGTTCGTTTCATTCATCCATACGTACATACATGCTTTATACAATACAATTCAATACATTCCATACACAAGGCATACATACATTCAATACATGCAAGGAAGACATTACAAGTCGATCGTTCTTACTTACCGATTACTTACCGCATTACGGAGATACAATTCTCCATTCCATACAGAAGTCATGTTAGCTTCATTACACACCCGGGTTAATCGGGTGTTCAATACTTCTTACTCATGGTCAATGACTTACAATAGTCAAGACCGATACACATACAATACTTACTTCTTACTTACTTTACTCCAGTTAAGTCGGTATGACCTCCGGGTAGGGATTACTACATCCCACCACCGGGCTTTAGGGTGGCCCACTAATCCAGGATGCTACCCATTCAAGGGATTTGGTCCATAGAAAAGATTACAGCCAGGATTCGGATCCAACCTCTTGTGTTTCCTTATCCTCACGCGTGGCCGAAACTATATCGGACTTCTACTCATTCCTCTTTACTCATTACTCAAGTTAGGAGTTAGAATGTTAGGAATTAGTAGAAGTCAATACTCCTTTCACATACTTCAATACAATACACAAATACACATCATTTACACATACACTTCATTCTCATTCATTCATTTCATGAATTATACAAACTAAATGTTCAAGAGAACACAACAAGAACAATATAGTTCAAACACAACTAAGTGCAGTAAAAGTCCGATTCGTGCATTTATCTTATTGGTGATCACATAAGCACACAAATCGGGGTAACCAAGTTAGGATACAGGGCATGAAGAAATCATACCGTACACTGTCGCTTTCGTACTACCGGTTCCTTTGGAGATCAACTAATTGATTCCTATACATACATGAAGTTGCATGATCAATGATTCAACTTACTCTTCCATTAATACTCCTAATGTATACTTTCTACTCCTTTACATTCATACTTGGTTATAAAACCATCCTTTTCCTTATTACTTCTTAACTTCCTTCCTTACTCATTCACCTACTTTCTTACCATTACTACTTCATTAATGGTGTATTATTACATACATATGCACATATGTGTATAGGCGTATATATATACATATGATTACTATAATCATATAATAAAACATTTTTTTTGTTTTGACTCGACCGAACTTGCAAGTCCGGTCGCAAGTTCGGTCCAAGTCAGTAAGTTACTTACCGGCAAAATTCCAGGCTCGACCGACCTTGCAAGTCTGGTCCCAAGGTCGGTCCATTCCAGTAAGTTTCTTACGTGAAAGTTTTAGTCCGACCGACCTTGCAAGTCCGGTCACAAGGTCGGTCCATTCCAGTAGCTTGCATTACGGGAATTTTTCTGGCCGACCGAACTTGCAAGTCCGGTCGCAAGTTCGGTCCATTCCAGAAGGTTTCAGACGGAAGAATTTTCTGGTCCGACCGAACTTGCAAGTCCGGTCGCAAGATCGGTCGATTCCAGAAGGTTTCCGTCTTTGTAATTCTGGGCTCGACCGACCTTGCAAGTCCGGTCCCAAGGTCGGTCCGGCCCAGTACTTCAGTTTTAAAATCTGTTTTCAGTTGTATTCCTTACCCATTGCTTCCCCAATCTTTACCAATACTTCCCCACATGATTTAGCACTAATTAGGCCCTCTAAATCACCTTGGTTCCTCCACCAACTTACTACTCAATTCCTACATTCACTTACACATTTTCCTCACTTCTTCTCAACACTTATACTAGTCTCCATTTCACTTATTGCTACAGATTTTTGTTTCCCTTCTTATGCTACAGATTTTCATTCAAACTTCTATCCTCCATTACTCCTTCAACTAATGTTATTCTTAGCATCCAAAATACATTACTTTACATCCTATTTCTTCACCTTACCTAAACCCTTTTCAAATCCGTTTCAAGATACTTAACTACTCATTTTTAACCTCTCCAAATACACCTAGTCACTACCTAGGTTACTCCCTCTTCTTAAACCACTAAGTCCTCAAATTCCTAGACAAAATTTGACATAGTCTCCCCTATAATTCTTGCTTTTCTCACACACTATTTCAGCTCAACAATTTGCTCATTCATATACCTGTTTATTCAATGCACTATACACACAATTCAACTCCACTACAACATCATAAATTCCTGCACATACACATATACTACCCATGGTTTTTTTCCCGAGCTTTTAAACCTCCTTTAAAAGGCTTCAAAACTGTTTTATTTCCTTCTCCAATACATTACTACATTACTACTACTCATAACTCAAATTCATTACTCATTTTTACTACTCAAAACTGTTACAATACAATACACAAAACTAGTTCAAGGTAAGAGCCTTTACCTTGTTCTTTCTAGTTTTCTTTCTTCCCTTTCCTTCTCTTCTTTTCTTTCCTTCTTCTTTGTTCTTCCTCACACAATACACAATGCTACAACCACCATACCAATACACACCACCCATTTAGCATTCACTTAGACTAACCCTAGAATTTAAATGTTTTAGGGTTTAGAAAAGAGTATTACCTTCCCACCACCGGATGAAGTTCTTGTCTAGCAAGAGAACAAGATTCCTAGCCCATAAGAGAAGCCAAAATCAGCTGGAATGCAAAGAGCAAAGCAAGGCTTACTTTGAATTTTGTTTTGCAAATGAGGGCTAGAAAAAGATGGGTTTTCTAGGATGTTTTTACCTCAAAATGACAAGGAGGTGAAGGTGCTTCTAATGGTGGTACTCAAGCTTCAAATGCAGCACACCCATGGAGATGAAGTTGGTTGTTTTCGATTTTTGAAAGGAGGAAAGTGTTCTCCTTTGTGAGGGGATTTCAATGGTGAAATTTTTATTGCATTTGGAGGAGATTTGAGTGCTCAAAGAGAGGAGAGAAGGTGAGGTTTTGTGTGGGTTCTCAAGGCACCATAGCCATCGCAGGAGGAGGAGAAAAATTAGAAGAAGGAGGGAGATGGGTGCGTGAGAGGAAGAGGGGGAGTAGGAGAGAGAGTAAATAAAGTGAGGGGGGTTACTTTATTTGTTTTGTCTTTAACAAATAAGGAAGAGGTTAAGAGAGTGAGGGAGGGGGGAGCTGGCCGGCCCACTCACACACACACACTCACATTTTTATTTTTATTTGCAAAGTGGACACACTAACTTTGTTTATTTGTACTCTCACCCCACAACTTCTCGGTTTTGACAGTTTTACTAACCGGAACCCGTTTTCCGGAATTTTCTCGTTTAATTAATTTTAGTGACTATTTAGTTGACCAAAATTGTTACGAGTCTATTTGACCCGCTTAAAGTCACGTTTTCCCGGTTTCCTCGAAAAACGCGCTTTAAGGTTCGTCTATGCTTTTAAACCATTTTAAAGGTCCGTTTTCTTCGGGATTTGTTTCCTCATGTTTATTTAAGTGTAATTAAGCCTTCAAAATTTATAATTAGCCTAATTAATCACTGTTTTTAATTACGGGGTATTTCAATCTACCCCCCTTAAGGAACTTTGCCCTCAAAGTTGCTCAAGGTTTACGGTTTACTGCTTCTACTCATTTGGCAACCCAATTGCCACAATGCATTCTACTACCACCTTACAAGGTGTTCACAGTTCTTACACTACAAATACACAATTCAAATACCACACACCATACTCAGTTCAATTGCCATACACAATACTCAATTCATACTCAATACTCAATTCAAATACCATACCCAATACACCATCCAATTCGCACATTCCACAATACATTCACAATACACTTCACAATGTCATTCGTGTCATATACCGTACAACACAATGCATTACTGATTACATACATACCATACACATACCATACTCGTCGTACTACATACCGAATACTACTAGCACTACTTGTGCCAATACAATACAATTAGCACTACATGTGCCAACAAAATACAATTACAATACATACATACTACGCAATGCCAACCCGAAGCAATGCAAAAGCAAAAAGGCTCTACCCCCCTTAAAAGGGGTACGCCCCGTACCCTCCGTGCTATACGGATACTAGACATCTAGTCTACAAATAGATTCGGGTACTTCGCCTTCATGGTCCTCTAATTCCCAAGTCGCTTCCTCGACGTCGTGATTAGACCACAAGACCTTCACCATTCGTACTGATTTATGGCGAGTGTCTCTTGTCTTTGTATCAAGGATTCGCAATGGAGTCTCGACATATCTCATCGTCGGCTCTAAGGATAGATGTTTGGGTTCTAATACATGAGAGGGATCGGCTATGTATTTCTTGAGTTGTGATACATGAACGACATCATGAACATGCCCCAATTCTTCAGGCAACGCTAGCCTATAAGCCACGGCTCCAATCCTCTCGGTAATGGCATACGAGCCTACAAATTTTGGGCTCAGTTTGCCCTTCTGGCCAAATCGAAAGACGCCCTTCATAGGTGAGACACGCAAGAACACTTGGTCACCCACGGCAAACTCAAGGTCGCATGTCGTACATCCGTATAGGATTTCTGTCTATCTTGGGCTGCTTTCATGTTTGCTCGGATTTGTTGTACCTCAGCTTGTACTTGTTCCAAATACTCCGGTCCTATGATGACCGCTTCACTTGACTCATCCCAACACAACGGGGTACGACAAGGTCTACCATACAAAGCTTGGAATGGCGACATCTTAATCGAAGCATGATAGCTATTGTTATACGAAAACTCGATAAGATGAAGCTTGTCAATCCAGCTCCCCTGGAAGTCTAAGGCACATGCCCTAAGCATATCCTCTAGTGTCTGGATGGTCCTTTCTGTCTGACCGTCGGTTTATGGATGGAAGGCGGTGCTAAGTTTCAATTCAGTGCCCAGCGCTTCCCGTGTTGCTCTCTAGTATCTCGAAAGAAATCTGGTATCGCGGTTAGATACAATGGTTTTCGGGACTCCGTGGTGTCGTATGATCTCCTTGTCAAATAGCTCCGCGAGCTTCGCCACCTTCCTGGTGTCCTTCATCGGTATGAATCGGGCAACCTTGGTGAGGCGATCGACTACTACCCAGATCATGTTGAGTCCTCCCCTGGCAGGTGGGAGTCCAACAACAAAATCCATAGAGATATCGTGGAATTTCCACTCCGGAATGGGCATGGATTGCACCATTCCTCCTGGTCTTCGGTGCTCAAACTTCACCTTCTGGCATGTGAGACACCTCAGAACATACTCAGTCACGTCAGATTTCATTCCTGACCACCAGAAGTACCTCTTCATGTCTTTGTACATTTTAGAGGCTCCCGGATGGACATGCAATGTCGAACAATGTGACTCTCGCAGAATGCGATCCCTTAGCTCAGCATTGCTTCGGGGGACGCATAATCTGCCATTCAATCAGATCAAACCATCTTCATGCAATTTGAAGTCGTACTTTCGGTTCTCGAAGGTACCCTCTGTGATTTTCTGTCTGATCTCTGTGAAGTAAGGGTCGCTACTGAGCGTCTCGCACCTCGTCAACCAAGCTAGAAGAAGCGAGTAGCGAATGGAGCGAGTGTGCTCGACGACTCAGGGCGTCGGCTACAACGTTTATCTTCCCTTCTTTATACTGGAGGTTGATGTCGTAATCTGAGAGGAACTCCATCCACCTCCTCTGTCTTAAGTTCAATTCCTTTTGTGTGAATACATACTGTAAACTTGTATGGTCGGAGTAGATGGTGATGCTTACCCCATAGAGATAGTGTCGCCATATCTTCAAAGCGAAGACAATGGCTCCTAACTCTAAATCATGTGTCGGGTAATTCTCCTCATGTTTTTTCAGCTGGCGGGAGGCGTATGCTACTACCTTGCCATGCTGCATGAGTACGCATCCCATGCCCTTGCCCGATGCATCACAATACACCTCAAATCCCTCTGTGCCCTCTGGAAGTGTGAGAACTGGCGCTGAGGTCAATGAGTCTTTTAGGCTCTGGAAGGATACCTCGCACTCGTTTGTCCATACAAACGGTGCATCTTTCTTCGTCAATGATGTCATGGGCTTAGCGACTTTTGATAAGTCCTTTACAAACCTCCGGTAATAACCGGCTAAACCAAGAAAGCTCCGGATGTCGGTAACAGTCTTAGGTCTAGGCCATGATCACACTGCTTCGATTTTGGATGGATCTACTGAAATACCCGCGCTCGAGATGACATGACCGAGGAATGATACCTGATCTAGCCAAAACTCGCATTTGGAGAACTTCGCATACAGCTGGTTCTCGCGCAGTGTCTCAAGTACTTTTCTCAAGTGGTTTTCATGCTCTTCGGTGACTTCGAATACACAAGGATGTCGTCGATGAATACTACACTGAAGTGTCCAGCTGATCACTGAATAACCGATTCATTAGGTCCATGAATTTGGCTGGTGCGTTAGACAAACCGAATGGCATCACCGTGAATTCGTAGTGGCCATATCTTGTTCGGAATGCTGTTTTCTCAATATCTTGCTCTTTGATAGCAATTTGGTGATATCCGGATTGGAGATCAATCTTAGAAAAGACCGAAGCTCCCTTCAACTGATCGAACAGGTCGTCGATGCGTGGCAATGGGTATTTATTCTTCACGGTGACCGCATTTAACTCGCGGTAGTCGATGCAGAGGCGGAGACTACCGTCCTTCTTCTTCACAAAGAGGACCGGTGCTCCCCAGGGTGATACGCTCGGGCATATAAACCCTTTGTCGAGTAGATGACGTAGTTGCTCTTTCAACTCTGTCATTTCTGCTGGTGCCATGCGGTATGGTGCCCTAGCAATGGGACCAGTACCAGGTACAAGGTCAATTTTGAACTCTACTGCTCTCTGTGGTGGCATACCAGGTAGCTCCTTCGGAAATACATCAGGAAATTCCGAGACTACTGCTACATCATCACTGAACTCTGGATCTCTCTCCAGGTCTTGCACGTGGCATAAATACACTTCATGGCCTTTTCTGAGCTCCCGGTACATTGCCATAGCGGAGATGACTGTAGTTGAAGGCTCTCTCGGCCTCTGGCGGTATGAAACAGTGACCCCAGATGGACTCTTGAGCAGCAAGCGATGCTCGGCGCATAGGATCCTCCCCTTGTTCCGCTCCAACCAGTTTATTCCAATTATCAAGTCGAATCCCAACCCGTTAAATTCAATGAATGAGATGGGAAACGCTTCGCCTTTGATTTGAATTGTTGTGGCGGTGTGGTAATACTTAGTACACTTTACTCGCTCCTTCGACGGGAGAGTAACCAAGAAATTGGTACTCATCTGCGTCTAGCCCCAACCTTGTAGCGAATGATGGCGATACAAAGGTGTGAGAGGCGCCGGAGTCGAATAATACTGAGGCTTCGATGCCGTTACTGGGAATGTTCCCGTTAGAATGGTGCCGCTTTTGCCGGCTTGCTCTTCGGTGAGGACTCAGGTTACCTTCGGTACCGAGTCCACAACCTATTGATTCATAAGATGATAAGTAACGATGTGGAACACAAGTGGAATTTAATAACCAACACTGCTTTTATTGAATAACCAACCATCATACATACTGTGTCTCTAATACACGTTACTACTGGATTACATGCTACTACAAGATTAATACTTCTAAAGGTAAGGTTCAGGTGTCCTGGTTTCATGTGTGGCATTGATTATTGCCGGTGGTGCCGTGTTCAACTTGATCTTCTGGATCCCGTGATACAGCAACCTTGATTTTCCACCCATGATTAGGACATCTCCTGATCTCAATACCAATTTCTCTACGAGGTCCACACGCTTCTGCTCGCTATACAAGAATACGGCGTCATCACCAATGGACCAAGACACTACGGGCACTCCTAGTTCAAGAGATTCCGCTGTCTCGTCCTTATCTTGGTGTAAGCCAAGTCGTCCTTCTTTCTCATAGAAGTTGACGATACATAGATCTACTTCAAGTGCAGGGATTGGTTCATCTTCACATTGTTGTGCAATTTTTACAGCTTGCGTGACAAGCATTTGAAATTCAGGGGGTATTGCTGGAGGTGTGGCTCCGTCTCCTGTTCGCGTCGTTTGGTATGTCTTGGTATAAGGGTTCCAATCCTTTCCCAAGCACATCATTTTCAGCTTCATTGTAGCTCCACCGGGGAATTCGGGTGTATAAAATCCTCCTGGACCCATTCCTAACTCGTTGCATCGTCGGATGATTGAAACTTGTGCTTCGGGTGTCAGGTATCCTTTTAATAAGATCATACCTGGGCGGATCACCTGACACTGATTGTTGTCGAAGTGGTGAGTGGCGATGTCGGTCTCTTCATGAGGTGAGTTCGAAGGTATTGGGTAACAGATAAGGAATTTCCCTAAGGTGGTAAATTATATCTAGTATGAGTTCTAGGCTTACTAATTCATTTCATGCTCAATACGTACTTCCGTGTTACTTACTCATGCTCAATTTCATACTTCAAGCACTTACGCATTCATGCTCCCATTCATACAATTACTTTGACACTTAGACATGCTCTTCAAGGATTAAAGGTTACGGTAGTTACCTGGGCCGGACTTAGTCCCGGTCCCGTCACGGTCAATGATGTGTAAGGCCGGCTGCCTCTACGGTGCGCCCTTCTGCGGACCTCGGGATCCCTGTCCCTGCGAGGTGTGCTGGGCATGAGCATCGCCAGATGCAACCTCCTTGCCTTCACGCTGCTTGTAGCCCTGATAGTTGCCCTTGGGCTTGGAGTTCTCTGGGCATGCATTAGCACGGTGCCCCGGCTTCTGGCAAGTGTAGCAGCGGATCTCCCTTCCTTGGCAATCTGTGCCGGGATGATCCTTGTTGCAGTTTCGGCATATGTAGCTGCGGCCATCAGATTGGTTCTTGCCCTGGCCAAATCCAGAACCTATAGCTTCCAAGTTAGCAAGGTTCGGTATACTTACAATACTCTATATACATACGTTTTCACAAGTGTACTAATTCGGTTTCGGGTTCTTACCCTTGTAGGGCTGAGACCTCAGTGGCTTCGCTGCCACTGGTGCGGTGTAGGCAATCTGTAACGGTTCAGCTGCCTTGCCCTTCTCAGTATGGGCTCCGCCGTCTCCTGAGGTGTTCTTATGGTGGGAATGCTTCCCCTTCTTCTTCTTCCAAGGTCTGGCTTGGTTTTGGTCGTCGGAGGTGTTACCCTTGCCGCTCACCTTGCGCTTCAGCGCTTGCTCCTCATCTCTTAGCTGGCAGGTGATCTCAACTCGAGATGCAGCGTGGTAACACTCCTGAATTACTTAGGCATTAGGTTACACTTACATACGGGAATACTAATTCACATTACTCATGGCTTTTAAGGGTTCAACGATGTTTACCTGAAGGGAGGTAAACCGTGTGAAGCCCATGCCATACCGGAGTCGATGGCTCAATCCGCCGTAGAAGCGGTCGACCAAGACTTGGCCGGTATACCCAAGGTCGGGTAGAAGTCTGAGAAGAGAGGTGAAGGTGCGGTAATATTCATCAACCGTCATCTTCTCGGTCATTTTAGGGCATCGAGCTCAAGCCGTTTCTTGGTCTTGACATGCTCGGGATAGTACTTAGATCGGAGGAGAGAGGTGAATGCTTCCCAACCGAATGCAGGGTCGGCTACGTGCTCGGCCTTAACGAGCTTCCACCATCCATAGCCGCGTCTTTGAGGTAGTACGCAGCTATCCTCACCCAAACTCCAGCGGGAGTCTCAAGTGTCTCGAATGCCGTCTCCATCTCGGAGAGATAGGCCTCGAGCTTGGCGGGGTCGCTCTCGCCTCTAAAGCATGGAGGTCGAAGGTCGGCGACGGCCTTTACCCAATTCGTTTCTCGGGGTTGAGGCGGGTCGGGCTGTTGCTGCTGCTGCTGCTGTTGGTTTTGTTGGGTTGCTTGTACTGCGGTGATTACTTGCGGTAGCATCTGTGCTACCGTGGCGGCGACGATCTCAGCTATCGTCTGCGCGCCCGGTCCATCAGATGTCTCTCCTCTAGGTCGGCCTCGACCTCGTCCTGACATCTGAACAAGTGTGGATTACATTAGATACGGTGAAACTATGACCACATGGTCTTGATTCAAGCAATGGTATCGTCTTGCAGACGTAAAGGGTATCCGTTATTGCTAACGGTAATTCCTAGTTAGGTTTCTAATTCTCCGTTGTAACACGGTTTATAACCTAACTCGGTAATCACTACACTCGGTATTCTAATCATCAGAGCGAGACTTCGCTCTGATACCACTTTTTGTAACACCCCAACCGCTAATCCTTCCATTATCCTCTAATCATCCTCATAATTACCTTACTCGCAGCGGAATACTTACTTACTTACTTACTCCCGGCGGGTGATACAACGCCGTTAGCCATCCAAGACTAACAAGGCTACTACTACTTACAGTAACGGTCTGACGATTAGAATAACCAATACATACTACTTACTTACAATACCAATACTTACTTACAATTGATTACCGAGTATCCAAATATACGAATTACATCCAATACTACTTCCCAAAAATTAAGAGTTTACATACTCCTTTCTATCCAATCACAATTCATTATCCAAAAAGGTGTACCACATGGTACACCGGCTACTCAAAAGGCCTTAGCCGTGTACAACTCGGTACACCATTCAATCCTACTAACTACCCAAAAAATTCAGCAAGTCCTTACTCGACCGTCACGCCTCGCGGGTACCTGTAGAATAAAAACATTCCCCCTAGGGGGTCAGCTTACGCTGAATATGATAACCGCATACCCCGCGTACTAGCGAGGGTACGCCAACTATTTGGTCGAGTACATGCGGTTCGTTTCATTCATACATACGTACATACATGCTTTATACAATACAATTCAATACATTCCATACACAAGGCATACATACATTCAATACATGCAAGGAAGACATTACAAGTCAACCGTTCTTACTTACCGATTACTCACCGCATTACGGAGATACAATTCTCCATTCCATACAGAAGTCATGTTAGCTTCATTACACACCCGGGTTAATCGGGTGTTCAATACTTCTTACTCATGGTCAATGACTTACAATAGTCAAGACCGATACACATACAATACTTACTTCTTACTTACTTTACTCCAGTTAAGTCGGTATGACCTCCGGGCAGGGATTACTACATCCCACCACCGGGCTTTAGGGTGGCCCACTAATCCAGGATGCTACCCATTCAAGGGATTTGGTCCATGGAAAAGATTGCAGCCAGGATTCGGATCCAACCTCTTGTGTTTCCTTATCCTCACGCGTGGCCGAAACTATATCGGACTTCTACTCATTCCATTTTACTCATTACTCAAGTTAGGAGTTAGAATGTTAGGAATTAGTAGAAGTCAATACTCCTTTCCATACATCAATACAATACACAAATACTCATCATTACACATACACTTCATTCTCATTCATTCATTTCATGAATTATACAAACTAAATGTTCAAGAGACACAACAAGAACAAATAGTTCAAACACAACTAAGTGCAATAAAGTCCGATTCGTGCATTTATCTTATTGGTGATCACATAAGCACACAAATCGGGGTAACCAAGTTAGGATACAGGGCATGAAGAAATCATACCGTTCACCGTCGTTTCACTACCGGTTCCTTTGAGATCAACTATTTGATTCCTATACATACATGAAGTTATAATCAATGATCTAACTTACTCTTCATTATACTCAATGTATACTTCTACTCTTTACTTCTACTTGATTATAAAACCATTCTTTTCTTATTACTTCTTAACTTTTCCTTACTCATTACTTACTTTCTTACCATTACTACTTCATTATGGTGTATTACTACATACATATGCAATATGTGTATAGGCATATATATATACATATGATTACTATAATCATATAATAAAACATTTTTTTTTTTGACTCGACCGAACTTGCAAGTCCGGTCGCAAGTCGGTCCAAGTCAGTAGTTACTTACAGGAAAATTCCAGGCTCGACCGACTTGCAAGTCCGGTCCCAAGGTCGGTCCATTCCAGAAGGTTTCTTCGTGAAATTTTAGTCCGACCGACCTTGCAAGTCCGGTCGCAAGGTCGGTCCATTCCAGTAGCTTGCATTACGGGAATTTTTCTGGCCGACCGAACTTGCAAGTCCGGTCGCAAGTTCGGTCCATTCCAGAAGGTTTCAGACGGAGAATTTTCTGGTCCGACCGAACTTGCAAGTCCGGTCGCAAGTCGGTCGATTCCAGAAGGTTTCCGTCTTTGAATTCTGGGCTCGACCGACCTTGCAAGTCCGGTCCCAAGGTCGGTCCGGCCCAGTACTTCAGTTTTAAAATCTGTTTTCAGTTGTTTCCTTACCCATTGCTTCCCCAATCTTTACCAATACTTCCCCATGATTTAGCACTAATTAGGCCCTCTAAATCACCTTGGTTCCTCCACCAACTTACTACTCAATTCCTACATTCACTTACACATTTTCCTCACTTCTTCTCAACACTTATACTAGTCTCCATTTCACTTATGCTACAGATTTTGTTTCCCTTCTTATGCTACAGATTTTCATTCAAACTTCTATCCTCCATTACTCCTCAACTAATGTTTCTTAGCATCCAAAACATTACTTTACATCCTATTTCTTCACCTTACCTAAACCCTTTTCAAATCCGTTTCAAGATACTTAACTACTCATTTTTAACCTCTCCAAATACACCTAGTCACTACCTAGGTACTTCCTCTTCTTAAACCACTAAGTCCTCATTCCTAGACAAAATTTGACATAGTCTCCCCTATAATTCTTGCTTTTCTCACACACTATTTCAGCTCAACAATTTTCTCATTCATATACCTGTTTATTCAATGCACTATACACACAATTCAACTCCACTACAACATCATAAATTCCTGCACATACACATATACTACCCATGGTTTTTCCCGAGCTTTTAAACTTCCTTTAAAGGTTCAAAACTGTTTTATTTCCTTTCCAATACATACTACATTACTACTACTCATACTCAATCATTACTCATTTTTACTACTCAAAACTGTTACAATACAATACACAAAACTAGTTCAAGGTAAGAGCCTTTACCTTGTTCTTTCTAGTTTTCTTTCTTCCTTTTCCTTCTCTTCTTTTCTTTCCTTCTTCTTTGTTCTTCCTCACACAATACACAATGCTACAACCACCATACCAATACACACACCATTTAGCATTCACTTAAACCCTAGAATTTAATGTTTTAGGGTTTAGAAAAGAGTATTACCTTCCAACCACCGGATGAAGTTCTTGTCTAGCAAGAGAACTAGATTCCTAGCCCACAAGAGAAGCCAAAATCGGCTGGAATGCAAAGAGCAAAGCAAGGCTTACTTTGAATTTTCGTTTTGCAAATGAGGGCTAGAAAAAGATGGGTTTTCAAGGATGTTTTTTCCTCAAAATGTCAAGGAGGTGAAGGTGCTTCTAATGGTGGTACTCAAGCTTCAAATGCAGCACACCATGGAGATGAAGTTGGTTGTTTTCGATTTTTGAAAAGAGGAAAGTGTTCTCCTTGGTGAGGGGATTTCAATGGTGAAATTTTTATTGCATTTGGCGGAGATTTGAGTGCTCAAAGAGAGGAGAGAAGGTGAGGTTTTGTGTGGGTTCTCAAGGCTCCATAGCCATCGCAGGAGGAGGAGAAAAATTAGAAGAAGGAGGGAGATGGTGCGTGAGAGGAAGAGGGGAGTAGGAGGAGAGAGAGTAAATAAAGTGGGGGGTTACTTTATTTGTTTTGTCTTTAGCAATAAGGAAGAGGTTAAGAGAGTGAGGGAGGGGGAGCTGGCCGGCCCACTCACACACACACTCACATTTTTATTTTTATTTGCAAAGTGGACACACTAACTTTGTTTATTTGTACTCTCACCCCATAACTTCTCGGTTTTGACAGTTTTACTAACCGGAACCCGTTTTCCGGAATTTTCTCGTTTAATTAATTTTATTGGTTCTAAAGCTCCACTAATATTTATTAGTGACTATTTAGTTGACCAAAATTGTTACGAGTCTATTTGCCCGCTTAAGTCACGTTTTCCCGGTTTCCTCGAAAAACGCGCTTTAAGGTTCGTCTATGCTTTTAAACCATTTTAAAGGTCCGTTTTCTTCGGGATTTGTTCCCTCATGTTTATTTAAGTGTAATTAAGCCTTCAAAATTTATAATTAGCCTAATTAATCACTGTTTTTAATTACGGGGTATTTCACTAGACATGGGCCGAGGGCTTGTTTACGGGTATGTCAAGACGAACGGGCAATGCCAAGGTGCAAGCGCTAGGCGCAAGGCACGCTTAGGCACAAAGCCGTGGCGTTGAGGACAAAGGCAAGAGCAGGCGATGCCAAGATGCGAGTGCTGGGCGCTACGGCATGCTTGGGCACGCTAGGACTTGTTGCAAGTGCTGGGCGCCGAGGCAGCAGCAAGGCACAGGGGAGCACGGGCGCACGCTGGGCGCCAGGCACCGTGTCACCCGTGAAACTCTAGGTTTCAGGGTTTGCCCGAAAGTGCTTGGGATGCAATTTGTATGCTATTTTTGTGCTGGATTCGGTTGGGATCTCTTCCTTGATTATCTCCCTTGATTTTAGGAGGTCGTTGGCTGGTTATATTGGTAGTTACACAAATGGTTAAGGCCATTAGTAAAAATTGGATTTTTACTGGGGTTGTTACCGTATGTGAAGTTTACTGCGGTAAACTTTGGAATTACCTTGGAACCTTTTACCTAAGTGGTTATGGTTGGTTTCGATACTTATGGGAAGAATCAAAAGCTGCTGGTTATCTTAGTAGGTGGTGGAGATTTTTGTGGGAAGAGGTTAGAAGCCTTTCCTTGATTTAAGGAATCGGTTAAAGTGAATCTATACACTTTAATTTCTAAATAATCTCACCAACCTAGAGATAAAAGTGGGCTTGATTATCTTGTGGCAATAAGCATTAGGAGGTTGCGATATTCTCTCCTCTGCTTGGTTAAATAACAAAGCTAGTTTTATGGGTGAATCCTAACTACTTTGGTTATAACCACCTTATGCGCCTAAGAGAGAAAAAGGAGGAATATTGTTACTTTGTTGAGATATTGGTGGCCAGGTCTATCTCTAAGGAGAGAGGATAGGGGCGGCACTAATATAGGAAGTTGGTTAAGATAAGATGCCAAAGTCCAAGGGATTATGGGCGGCACTTATTTAGGAAACAACCTTGGAGATAAAAGTGTCTTTATCTTTGTGATAGTTGGCGCCACTTATCTCTAGAGTTTGTTATGATTCTGGTTGCCTCACTCCCTTATAAATATAAGGTGATTGAGAACGTGGTAGGGTGTGGAATTCCTCCCAAAAGTAATACAAGATCAATCCTAAGCAACCAAAGAGAGCTAAGCTTCCGTTCCTCACAAAGTTAAGATCAAAGGTCCTTCCTTTACTCCTTATTCTTCCAAGAAAGTTAGGGGAATGATAGAACATAGTGTTCTTGATCTCCTCACCCCATAAGTGAGTTCAAAATCAGAAGTACACAAGGTTAAAGACTCCACTTTTGCTAGAGTCCAAAGAGCAAGCAAGTGAGTTCCGAAAGTTCCCTCCTTGTTCTTGTGGATTGGCGAAGTGTGGGAGTGCCAAAGATCTAACCAGGCTGAAGTCGCACGAGTTATCCAGCTCCAAACCTACTCTTGGAGTTGAGTGGTTGAAGCGGTTCTCATGGATGGTTGGCTGAGTCAAACTGAGGGCGGTACTGCATTCAAGTTCCTCTTTGTCCCCTGTGGTTTAAAGCGAAGTTTGTTGGTGCGTGGCAAAGGTGTTGGAAGGCTGAAGGGATCGGGCGTGATCCTAGCCGATCATAGCGATAATTTTATCGTGTGACACTGTGTCTCCTCTACAACATCTTGTTTAACTGTTGTTGACTCAGACACCTTTCAAGGATTATTCCTGGGTGTTGCTGAGTTACGTCATTTGATCTGGCTTGTATCTATAGGTATGTTGAGTTAACTACACTGCCTTGCGGTACCGTATTTCAAACTTCCCTTTCTAGGGTTATAATGTCTCCCAACCTCGGGTAGATCATTGATTCTCTCTCTTATGGACCTGAGTCTTCAAGTGTTTAAGGACATGTCCGTGTTAGGCATTTGCCTTACTGCGTTTAGGTTGGGTATTCATTCCAGCTATCAAGTGTTTCCTTCGAGATCCTCGAGATATATCACATGTCTGTACTCACTAATCAGTGCTCCTTGTGCTTCCTAACTCTTCATCATTTCCTAGAATGAGTTATCTGATTCCTTTAGACTCGTTAGCTTAACTGAATTCTTTCTCTACAATAGTTCAAGGTAATCAGCTGCTCTGGTCTGAATTTGCATTATTGACCGTGGTGCGGAGTTAACTACTTCACGTGTTTCTTACATTACTCGTCTACATAAGTGGGGTACCTTACTGATACATTATTACTTACCTGGCTAACTTATAAATAAGTCTGTCAGGCCCGTAAACTCCTTTGGAGTGCGGTCGTCCCACATCTCATTTTTTTTACGCTCGTAGTGTCCGTCACACGTTTAGTTATTGAAGTATTCTATTGTCAACTCCTTTTATGTTGTTCTATGATAACACACATATGGTTCTTCCTAAACTTAAACGAGGGAAATTCATCTACTGTGTTCTTAGATATGTTCTACCTTCTTTCTGTGTTTAGTACAAACCGGGTCCTTTCTTTCGGGTTGATACCCTCAGATTGTTTGATTGTCTTAAAGTTGTTCGAAAGTGAACTGGGTGTAACTTACCTGCTCTGTGTGACGTTGATGTCGGTATAGGTCTTCTGGGTTTGGTTTTAAAATTTTGTGGTTTTGAAAGAATTCAGAGTTTGAAAGAAAAATTTTCATGGTATTACCATGTCTGGTGGTCTTGACCGAGTCTAGCTTCTTGCTGACTGCTACATGCTTTAATACAATGGTTGGGCCGTTAGGCCCTTCCAAGGTTTCGTTCTTCAAGTTCTTAGGATTGGTGATCCTATAATTGCTTCATTCGCCATCGTGGTACTTTACTAAGTACTTCCTAGTCATTAAAAGTTTCTCCAAATAGCCTTGTTATTACAGCACTTGCCATGGCAAGTGCGCCATGCAGGATGGCTATCGGTTCAACACATACCGGTTACAGTATCACTTCCATCCGTACCGTATTCGGTAGCCTTGTCGGCTCTTCCTTTGATCCTCTAGTTTGGTAGTCAATCTTCAGAGCAGTTTCTCATTTGTCTTGACATGGTAGTTATCAACCAGGGTGCTTCTCCACTCTTGGAGACCCCTATCCACTTAGTTCTATGTCTTTCCTTATAGCTCGTTCCCACACATTTACCGTGGTTACCGAGGCTTGACTCTTCTTTAGGAACTACATCTGTAGTCCTATCGTAGTATGTTTCGTAGATGTGCTCATGGTTGTCTGAGCTACGTTGATCATGTGTCGTAACCTTTTGGGATTGTAGGTTTGGAGTTATCCACTCCTGACTAGTTCCTTAGTCGGTTAGTATACCGTTGGTGGTATTATCTAACTGTTGTGGTCCTGTAGACATGTGTCTCGAGTTTTCGTTACTTCTCCTTTTTCCGCTTCATCGCACGGTTAGTGCTTTCTTCTTGCTGGCCAGGCAGGGTTCTCTCGACTGCTAGGCATGTCGACCCATACTGCCGGAAATTTCATTCTCCTATGGTTAGGATTCTCAATCTTCCACCGTTAAGTGCGGGTAATGTCGTTCAGACGGGAACCGTCTCCGGGATTCTAAGTCCTTGGAATATTCCGTATGACAGGTTCTTGTTCATAAAGAAATATTCCATAACTGCCAGATCGAGTTTTCCGAGTAAAAGAGGGTTTTCTATCTCTCTGGCGTTCTTTCCTGAGTTATAAAACAGGGGATATGAAGGGCGGGTTTGGATATTGTAGGTATCCAGTACACACTGGGAATTCCTATCTAGCGTATCTCTCACGCTATCGCTCGACCCTTAGTCCAAAGTCTCTAATTCCTAACTTGGTATTTCCTAAGCTCGGTAATTCCAGTCATCAGAGCATTACTACACTCAGATACCACTTATTGTAACATCCCTACCGCTAATCACGTCATTAACTCCTAATTGTCTCGTACGCCATTACATTCACAGCAGAAATTCAAAATACAACGGTGGGTGTATTTTTACGCCCCTATTTTTGCGGTTGTTAAACAACCGCAGAAATAGGGTGCTTTCTGAAAATGGTCAGATACCTATTTCGACGGTTCTTACGTAAAAACCGCCGAAATAGGTCTTTTTCTATTTTTTAAAAAAATATTATGGATCCATTTCGGCGGTTGCTAAGTAAAAATCGCCGAAATAGGTCTGTTTTATTTTTATTTTTAAATACGGACCGCGCCCCCTATTTCGGCGGTTTTTAAGTAAGAACCGCCAAAATAGGTCCTTTAATAACATCCCCTTCCCCAATTCATCGCATTTCACCCCGACGCTTCAAACCCTCTCGAATTGCTACTGTTGCTGGCGACCAAAGAGCGACACAGAGCTACAGCGCCTTCCGCTTCCGCCGCCGCCTCGTCCTCGCCGCCGCGTCTTCCTCGCTGCCGCATCGTCGCCGCCTCATCGTCACCGCCGTCCGCGTGCCGGCGAAGTGTAACAGCAACAGCAGCAGCAGCTAGGCGATTTGAGGGAGAAGAAGAAGGTAAGTTCGATTTTGACCTAAATTTATGGATTTATTGTGATTGTAGCCTAAATTGTGGTTGAATGTGAATGTGGATGATTGAATTAGTGGAGTGTATGAAATTTGTGTATATATGTAGTATTGTAGAAGTGAATTATTGAATGTGTATATATGTGCACACAAGGTGCTCGACAAAATGTTTGAGTGATTAATTGTGGTTTTTTTGCTCATTTTGTGTGGTTGTGCCTTTGTTTTTGATTTTTACTTTTCTTTTATTCTTGTTTTATTTCTACTTTGTGTAATTATACATCAAATTTGATTAGTGAGGATTAAGCTTGCTTTCGTTTTAGACTTTTAGTATTTGTTCGGATTGTTTTGCTTTTCGTTTTTGATTTTGCGTTTTGCATTTCGTTTTTAATTGCTTGAATATGAGGAATTTACATTGCTTTGAGTATTTGTGGTGTTATTGTATAATGAGGAAGAGATTGAGTTGTTTTAGTGTTAATAAAATGATGATTAAAGGACTTGGAAGCCAAGGGGAAATAGATGAGTTTGTGTAGAAATTTAATGTGTGTTAGTGCTTAAGATTGTTGTGGATATTAGAAATGAGTTGGTGAGCATAAATTGTGTGTGGGCAATGCTAAAATTATAGGGGAAACTCTGTCAAAATTGTCCTAGAAATTAGATGACTTAAGTGTTTGAGTTGAGGAAAAAAGAACCTAGATTAACTAGGTGTTGTAGAGGTAAGCTTGAATGGTTAACCACCTTGGTTTAGGTTTAGAAGAGAATTGGGTAATTGAGTAGAAACCTTGGGTGAAGATAAGGCAAGTGTGTGCTAGATGACACTAGTTGAAGGAACATGGAGTGGTAGGAATGAGAACAAAATCTGTAACAAGGAGAACTTAGAAAACTAGAGCAAGTGTTGAAAATTATTTTGTTTATTTTGTCATCAGTTGAATTGGTTTAGTATTAGGTTTACATAATTCTTTTTTTTAGGTTTCAAATTTAATTCTGTAGGTTAATAGTATGTAGTTCGTTTATCTTTTCTCTTAGTTCAATTAGGATATATTTACATGCTAAGTTTTAATTTGCTTTCTTTTTTAAAATTTTGTTACGTGTTTTTTTTCATTACTCTTTTTTATTCTTGTTTTCTTTTTACTTTGTTTAATTATACGTCAAATTTGATTAGTTAGGATTACGCTTGCATTCGTTTTAGACTTTTAGTTTTTATTCGGATTTTTTGCTTTTTGTTTTTGATTTTGTGGTTTGCTTTGTTTATTTTATTTATTTTGTCATTACTTGAATTGGTTTCGTATTAAGTTACATAATTCTTTTTTTAGCTTTCAAATTTAATTCTGTAGGTTTAATAGTATGTAGTTAATTTATCTTTTCTTTTAGTTCAATTAGGATATATTTACTTGATAAGTTTTAATTTTATTTTTTTCAATTTTATTTGCGTTTTTATTTTATCTCGAGTCGATTAATTAATTTTATAGTTTTATGTTTGTGTTTTATTTTTGTTTTTTTACTCATTTTGTGTTTTAATACCCCGGATCTAGAAATCGTGATTAAATTACTCTAACATGATTATTAAAGGCCTAATGGTGCCTAAAGAGTATTGGTAAAGAGAATAAAACCAAAAGAAAAGAGAAAATGCGTAAAACGCGAAAAACGCTAAAACGCGCATTAAATAAGTATAAGAGATATATGATCTCGTTAGGGTCCGAGATGGATTCCTAAGGCTCAGTTAGGCCTAATTAGTATACGGGAGTGATTCCCGAAGAAAACGGATCCAAATAATGGATTAAAACACTAACGGAGTTTTAAAGCACGTTTTTCGAGAAAAAACCGAAAACGTGACTTTAAGTGGTCAAACGGACCCGTAAAAATTATGGTTGACTATATAACTATAATTAAGTATTAATGGGAGTTTAATAACCATTAAAAATAAAGAAACGAGAAAAATCCGAAAAACGGGCCCGGTGGGTGAATAGTGCCAAATCGGGTAAAATAATGAGCGTTTTCTGTCAGAAACCGAAAAACGCTCCAGCTCACTGATAATGTGGGACCGGTTTTATAACTACACACACACCTATACTTAAGTAATTAGCTAGCTTTTATTAAGTCACAAAAGGACAAAGTGATAAAGTAGAGGAGGGGAATAGTGAAAGAGATATAAGTAACTCTCTCACCTTCTCTCATTCTTCTCACCCACGATTATTTCTTCCCCCTCCAAGATGAGCTTCTTCTTCCTCCTCTGTTAAATGGCGATTTCATAAGCAGCACACAACCTTCATCTTCTTCCTCCTCTAACTTGCTCATTTCTTCACCAAATCACACAAAAACACCACCGTTAGATTCGTATCGGCAAGGGCTACGTTTTCCACCCTTCGAAAGCTTGGAACCTCCATCTTCACCTCCATGGAAGTTTGGACTTTTGAAGCTTGAAGGGGTTCTCTTGACTCTCCATCATCTCCTTAATGCTTTAAGGTAAAAATATAAGCAAGAGTTCATCATTTCTAGCTTGTTCTTGTAATTTGGAAAATTTTCCCAACGTTGAAAATTTCCTCCATTTCAGCCGATTGCTCCATGCCTTTGTGGGGTGTTGGAAATTCCTTCAATTGATTGCCAAGCTACCCATTTGGTCATTCTAAGGTAATACCTAAGTTAGAGCCTTAAAACTAGCTCCTTAAATTACTAGTTTTGAGAGGAAGGCTTGAACTAAATTGACTTGTTTTGTGTAGTGTGGGGATATGATTGTAGTTAGCAATCTATGCCCCTATGTTTGGTGTGGAAACAAGAAGAGAAAGAAGGAACAAGAGAAAGAGGAAGAAGAGAAAGAAAACCGAAAACTAACAAGGTAATGAGCTCACCTTGAGCTAGTTTTGTTGCTTGCAAAACAGATTTTTAATGTAGAATTAAGGATCTTGTTTTAGTGTAGTTAAGATACTACAATTTGAATGAGTAATGAGGATATTTAATGTTGTTTAAGTGTGAGAAATAAGCTTGGGAACTATGCTAGTTTATTTGTGTGAACAATGGGAATTTGATGTGTTTTTGATGCCTAAACAAAACAGGGGTGAAGAAGTGGTTATGAGCTGATTTAATTGTGGTGAAAATGTTTAGGAAGTAGGCAAGTGCTGTCAAAAATTGCCTAGGAGAGTATGGACTTGGGTGTTTCATTTAATGGAAGAAACTAGGTGTGTTTAAGAGCTATTAAGTGTGTGATTAATGGTTTGAAAACCAAACTAAGAGGAAGAGTGTGTTAGGTGTAAAAATAATGTCATATGAGTGCTGGGAATGGCATTAAAGATGGAAGTTTGAATGGTAAGAAGAGGGTTCCAAAATCTGTTACAGGAAGTAAAAGAACAAGAAAACTAGTTATGAAAGTGTAAGTGAATTTTAAGTGAAATTAACTAGAGTTTGTGAGTGCACTTGGTGCTTAGTTTAAGGTGGTTTAGGTGGGTAATTTGGTGCTAAAACATGTGGAAATCAAATGGTGGAAGAATGGAGCTGTAATAGATTTGGAAATGCCAAATCTGTAAAATCTGTAGCAGGGTCCGGGACTAGGTCTAGGACCATGTTCCGGACCACCCCTAAAATACCCCCGTGAGTTTTTCAGTTTGATAGGTCCGGGACTTAAGTCCCTGCCCATGTCCAAGACCACCCCTTAATAATAGCCGAGGATAGAAGTCTGCACCTGGTCCGGGACTATGAGATATGGACAAGGTCCCGGACCATATGAAATTGAGATCATGAGAGACAGGTTGGTCCGGGACTTAAGAGATGTATAAGGTCCCGGACCACTTCAAAAATATGGCCGAGAGTTAAGACCAGCATTGGTCCGGGACTTAAGGTGGGGACCAAGTCCCGGACCACCCCCAGAACCCTACAGAAAGTGTTTTTAAGGTTTCTAAAGATGGGGGTTTGAATGTTAATGATGTTATAAGATGTTAAGGCCTTGTTTGGTGACATGTAAAGGCCCTAGGAAGTGTA
This sequence comes from Limonium bicolor, assembly GCA_023374045.1. NCBI lineage: Eukaryota > Viridiplantae > Streptophyta > Magnoliopsida > Caryophyllales > Plumbaginaceae > Limonium > Limonium bicolor. The sequence continues at coordinate 242,094,400 of CM041781.1, forward strand.
AGAAAGTGTTAGAAGTGATTGAGAAGTGAGAACTCAAGTTAACAAGAGTAAAACCGTGATAACGGGATAACGGGGTATGTACGGGAGTAGCATTTTATTATGTACCGTATGAGCCTAGTATTAATAATAATGTTTGAAACATTATCAGAGAATCGTGCGTGACCCGAGCATGGTGAGATGACACGGTAAAAGTAAAAACCCCGGTGAAAGGTATGATTTTCTCATACTCCGCGTGCTAACCGAGTTACGTTGATTTGTGTGTTTGTGTGCCGGCTTAATCAAGAATAAAGCATGAAAATAATCCATTGTTTGATTATGTATGTCATGTTGTATGTTGAATTAGCCAACATACTTGTATGCCGGTGTGGTCTAACATAGAGTAAAGACCGACTCATAGTGAGTAACGTTTGGCTAGAGACCCATAGATCGGGTCGATGCTTGTGATATCAAAAACGTGCAAACACACAAACTATCCGTTAAAGTATAACGAAAACACAAACATATGAACTCTCTAGAATGTGAGGAGAAGTACGGGTTGAGTAAATACCCGATAACGGTTAGAAACCATATTGAAACAATCCACGAAACAAATGAGAGTGGAAAGTTAAGTGAACCTCCTTCAAGAGGATTAAAGATAGTTCGAAGATGTGAACTAGTAAAGAAGGTAAAAGAGACCTAAGGGATTAGTAGCTCCCTTGAGACATGGTCGACCTCCTATATGAGGATTTTACCGATTTAAGATAATAACCGAAAGTATGAATAAGTGGAATGTATGAGTAACTCTTAAAACCTAAGATTAACCGAACTTAAGTAATGTTCCCAAAGTCATTAGAAACATCGAGAGTGATGCTTCTAGACTAATATACTATATTATTATAACTCCGAGAGAGTGTATGGGAATGCGAGTAGTCCGAGAGTAGTCGGACCTATGTAAAAGAGTTAGAACGAGAGTTCCGTGAGCTAGTTGAACCTTCCTACCATGCTAGACCAGAGTAGGGTCGAAACCGGGGAAGTAAGACTATGCTCGAGAGCCATGAGTTTTGGCCTAAGTATGTATTAAGAGTAACAAGCGTGACGTAGGAGACCTGTAGTGTCTCGAGAATCTACAAGAGCTTGAGTATAAATAACCCAAGAGTGTGGGTGAGATAATGAGTATAAGTAACCCGAGAGAATGGGTGAGTATAGTACGAGTAGCCCAAGAGAATGGGTGTGTATATGAATACGTAACCCGAGAGAGCGGGTGAGATATTGGATAAGTAAACAAGGCATAGTGAGGTATAACCCACAAGGCCTAAGAGTAAACTGATACAACTAACAACCTTGTTATGTTAGTTAGGAATTGTGTTCCGTGATTGGATGTAGATTCCTTGAGTAATATACATATATATTGTATTTCTATAATGCATGTTGTTTGACTAAAATGAACTCCATGTATATCCGACAAAGTAGTCGGCGTACCCCGGTTAGCGCTCGGGGTATGCGAATTTCATATGTAGCGTTAAGCTGAGCCCCTAGGGGCAACGTTTTTATTTTTTAGGTACACTGAAGATGTTACCGTTCGAGAGTAGGACGGGGTCGGTGGGTTGCATGGGTAGTTAGATTTAATTACTTATGTATTGAAAGAGGTGTAAGACCGAATATGTTGTTGGCATCCATATATTGTAGACTCGGTATAGTAAAGAAGTGAGTTGAGTATTGTATTTGTATTGTGTATTCGGTTGTTCCAGTTCATCAGACCGTTACTGTATGTGGAAATAAGCCTGGTTAGCCATATGGGTGGCTAACGGCGTTGTATCACCCTCTGTTGTATCTAGGGTTCCGCTGCGAGTTTATTAGTAATTGTGACAGTTTAAGAGGTAATGGCGTGATTAGCAGATGGGGTGTTACAAAAATGGTATCAGAGCGAAGTATCGCTCTGATGACTGGAAATACCGAGCTTAGGAAATACCGAGTTAGGAATTAGAGACTTAAGGCTAAGGGTTGAGTGGTAGCGTGAGAGATGCGCTAGTTAGGAACTTCCAGTATGATCTGGATACCTACAATACCAGACCCGCCCTCCACAACCCCCGTATTTAAAAGCTCGGGAAAGAACGCCAGAGAGACGGGGAAACCCAATCTGGCAGTTATTAAATATTTCAATATGAACCAGAACCTGTCATGCGGTAGATCCAGAGAACCGGAAATCCCGGAGACGGATCCCGCTGGAACGACAAACACCGCACTCAATGGCGGGAGATCGAGACATCCTATTCAAAGGAGACCGGAATCTGTGGCAGCTTGGGGCGACATGCCTAGCTGTCATGAGAACCTGGCTGGTCGAGCAGCAGCAGGAGGAAGCATCAACCGTGCAACAAGGCGGTTTCATGAGAAGTAACAAACCGGGACACAAGTCCACGGACCGCCATAGTTATGTAATACCACCAACGATATATTAGCCGACTAAGAATCTAGTCAAGAATAGGTACACCCACCCTGCCACACCCAAAGAGGTTGAAATACTTAACTGATATAGCTTAGACAGCTACAAGCAAACTACGGGATATACCCGAATGGGACTACAGAAGTAGTGCCTAAATGACTTAACCTCTGTAACCACAGTAAAGACGTGGGAACGAGCAATGAGGTAGAACATAGAACTAAATAATTAAGGAACTCCGACAGTGGAGAAGCACCTAAATGACTGACAGTCATGTCAAGATGTATGAGAAGCAGCTCTAAGGAGTAATTATGCAACTAAAGGATTAAGGAAGAGCCGACAAAGCTACCCGATACAGTGTGAGCAATACCCTGACCGGTATGAGTTAAACCAAAAACCGCCTGTACCGCGCACTTGCCACCGCAAGTGCAGTAATAACGGGACCGTTAAGAGGAATCTTAACAAGTGACAAGTACTTAGCAAGTACCCGGGGTGGCGAACGAAGCCAATATAGCAATTTAGACCTTAAGGATTGTAAAACAAAACCTTGCAAGGGCCTAACGGCCTGATCATTGTATTAAGAACATACCGGTCAGCGAGAAGCTAGACCTGGTAAGAAGTAACCGACATTGAAGTGCCATGAAGATTTTACTTCCAAGACTCAGACTTTTATTTTCAAACACAAAATTTTCCAAATCCCCAAATTTTAAAACCAAACCAGGGAACTACGGTAAGATATCATAGGACGATATAAGAGGAGTTGGCAACAGAATACTTCACCTAGGCGTGTGACCGACACTACAAGTGCACACAAACGAGACATGGGACGACCGCACTCCGAAGGAGCTTGCGGGCCTGACAGACCAGTTATGAGTTAGTCGGGTAAGTGGTAACGTATCAATAAGATACTTCATGTATGTATACAAGTAGAGTATGGAACACGGGAAGTAGCCCACTCCATACTACGGACGAAAGAGCCAATCCAAACCAAGATATTTGGACACCTCGAATGATCGAAGAACACAAAGAAGCTTACCAAGCTAAAGGAGTCTAGAAACCAGTAAGGTGACGGATCTAAGGATATAGCGTGGATAAGTGCGAGAAGCACAGAGTATTAAGTATAGACATAGGATATGTCTCAGGAATCAAGGAGAAAATACCTAATAACTGGAAAGAATACCAGTGTAAGCAATATGATGAATGCCTTAAATGATCATATCAATGTTTGATAAACGGGATAGAATTCCCATAGTAAACTTCACTGAAGAGAACAATGACCTGACCAAGAAGGTAAAGGAAAAGTACCAAGGATCTACCCAGTAATGAGAGACATTACCACCCTAAACGGGGTATTTGGAACACATGTAACCGCAAGGCGAAGTAAAGAAACTGAACATACCCATGAGTTCAAGCCAGATGTAATGGCACAACTCAGTAACACCCAGGAACAATCCGTGAAGGGTGCCGGAATCAACAGTAGTTGAACGAAACATCGTGGTGAGAGCATAAGTGTTAAAGCGAACACTCGGGTAGAACCCGAAGGGATCCCACGTAACACGGGATACCCTAGATTGCTAGAAGGCATGAATTAATATCAAGATGCTTAAGGGACTTCCATGTACGGAAGCGTGATGAAACAACCATATAAAAAAACCCAGTAGTGTCTCCAAACCATTTAATGGTATATGGAGAAGAAGGAACTTGTATAAACAGCCGCACAGAGCATGGCTCGAGGCAAGGTGGCTTGTAAGCCGACGGAACTAACTACAAACTGTAGATTTAAACATTGAGAACCTATGCATAAAGGCATAAGAAGAAACAGTGGAAAATGAACCACTACTTTAGAGTGGGGATACCACTTGTTATTGGGGGGCCTATGGAGCGGCAATTACGTGAATCCTCCAGAGAAAGGCTACCACATAAGTATGCTATGTGAAACCGCTAGAGCGGCGTAGTGATACTTGAGCATGTGTATATTGCCAAGGAGCATATGAACACAAATAGTATGTGGAAAGGCTTTGATAGCGGTGGAAGGAAACCGAGAGAGTGAACGGATGAGAAGTACACACAGTACGTGTGCAAAGTGAAACGCAGAGTAGCAATGCGCAAGAAGCGTAGAGAGATTTATAAGAATAGCGTATTTGTTGAGCCAAGTGAATGGCAAGCCATAGTGTAAATGGCGAGAACACCTGGGCGGAAGCTAAAGTAGTAGCGGATGCCATGAAAATGAGTAGGAACATGGTACGTAACGAGCGGTCGTTGTAAGAGTATAGCCAGATAATGATATGAAGCTGATGAGAAAATGAGGTAAATGAGACATGTTCATTCCTATCTCATGAGAGAATTACTGCCAAGAGTTTACGCTTCTGCACTCTGTGTGACTGAGTGTTTTGGTATTGCACTTGTGCGGTAATGATCGAGTGGGAGAGCCAGGAATTGAGAAATGTCAACGAAGCCTGTTGAGTGAGAATCTAGAGAGATAACCGTGCGGCCGTTGGCCAAAGATGCACGAAGAATGTGGGCTGTAACCCACAGGTCCCAGGACCGATGAATGGTAAAGGCAGAGTAGTACGAATGAGGAATTCTTGTACAGAAACAAATAAACAAACATGGTTCAGAAGTCATTATTAAATGAAGAAGCACTACATGCTTAGTAGTAGCTTGACCTCAACCGACAACAAGTCAAGAAAAGTAAGTGAATAATCACGAGGTATACAGTGCTATACGAAATAGATTTCCAGACAATTGGAGAGAAAATCTATAACTCATCGAATCCGCATACGGTAAGAGATACCAAGCGACGATTCAGGAACCTTTATTCCCAAGACAAAAAGGGATAAAAAGGGAGTAAATAACACATTGAGAATATAAAAGGGCGAAGTAAGCTCTAGTTATCAGGTCACGCAGCAGAAGCTAGTGAGCCGTGATTCAAAGGGTGAGCACACCTGATAATTGCGAGTAAGTAGCTAATCCTAAACTCCTTGAAGCCTTAGAGGCTAGAACTGAACTCGGTTATGAGTTAATTAACCGCATTGAAGCTAAAACACTTCATGACATCTGAGTTAGTGAACCAATGTTCAGTGATAACATATGGTCGATTACGCGGGCGTAACCCCTTTTAAGGGGGGTAGGGCGAGAAACCGCTTAGAGTATGTTTTACGTATAGGTACGTAAACTAATATGTGCATAGCACAAAAGAAATTGTTTTGATGATTGGAACTTATGTTACATAAACATATGTACCCATTCATTGTGTAATAATGATTAATGTGCATGAGAGATGCAAGTAACGAGTATATAATATTTATGAAAAGAGGAGTAGAGAGACTCCTGGGGAATGAGAATCCCTATAGCATATGTCTAGTGAGATTAGACATGAGACATAATGAGTATGAATCGGTATGAAACCGATGTGTAACCTAGTAGGGAGTGAGTCCCCTAAGTGATTTTATTTAAGAATGATTGATGGAGTGAGTTCCATCCTTTGGAGTTGTATGTTGTGTGTTTAAATTGGATAACAATTTGAGAAAAATGAGGTCATGAGTTGCTTAGGTAAAGTAAGCAAAGAAATTGATAATGACGGATGACCTAAGTTCTAGGAATTTGAGATAAGTTAAAATGAATTGTTTTATGAATATGACTAGAAAGAGTAAAAGATAGAAAATGAAAATGTTTGACTATTTGATTGTTTGAAACTGACGTGGGAGGTGGAACTTGATCTGCTAGCGATCAAGGGAAACCGAACACAAATTGGGGTGGAAGGATAGTTCAACACTGATGCTAATCACATCAGGGTTGGATGATTCCTGAAGCTCCCTATAAGTGGTCACAAGTAATCACGCTAAGAAAAGAGGCAACTACCATAAATTGGATTTGGAGTTGTGTGATGCTTTAAAAAGAATTTTCTAAGGGAATTTACAAAAGAATTTTCTTCAAGTATGAAGATGGATATGAAAACTGGTTTTCAAACCGCTATCACCCGCCGATGGCTATGACCTCTAGTCTTTATGACTGGTAGAACGGTGGGCGTGTATTAGTTTTGAAACCATTTCACCGTACGTGCGGCGGTCCTAAGTGACCGGTTGGGGCGGTGACAGTGTGTGATTTTTCCAAAGGCAGCAGGGACGGGGAGAGTACCCTGAGACTGATAAGTGCAAAACATATAGACTTTTTAAGGTTTAATCACCTTATTAATTGCAGCATTTTTAGTAATGTTTCTCACTTATCTAGGGTTTTTCCTATAAATATGTTGTTATATTTACTGATGTATTTTATGTGTTAAATTGTAGGAAAAATACCTAAAACATACATATGTTTATAAGGGATTAAAGATGGTCACGTGAGGAAGAACAACATGCACGCATGAATTGCATGCAACCGCCCATTAAGGGGCGGACCACTCTCATACAACCGCCACATAACAAGGCGGACAAGAGACAGAAGACCGCGAGGCGGTTGAGACAGAGAAGACCGCCACTTAAGAGGCGGACAACTCCAATGCAACCGCGAAGCGGACAAGACAGAGGAAACCGCCCCATATTGGGCGGTTGAGATAGAGGAGACCGCTAGATAAGTGGCGGAGACGTGTAAATATGTAGGAAATCAACCGGTTATCTTCTTCGCCGACTCGCTCTCCAACTGCCTACCAGAAATCACGCACGCATTGCAGCCCTGTCCCCTGCGCAATCAATGAGCTGCAATCAATGGGGAGCTGCAATCATCGAGCTCAGTGAGCTAATGAGCTGCTGCTCTGTTCTTCTTCTTCTATAAATACGAGCTTCATTCCTCCTTACTCGGTGTCCTTCCGGAGGCTCCTTCCGTGGTTCCTCTGGAGTTCCAATTCACACACCATCTCATTTCTCTCCTTCCGCCTTCTCCATTTTATTTATTTTACATTCCACAAAATCCACCTCTAGCTTACGTATACAAAATAGCAGAGCGAGACGGAGTGATTACGGATGATTTCTATCATTCTTGTTTCTGTTATTCTATTTAATATGTTAGGCTAGTTTACGTACGCTCTGGGAATGGTTACTATATGTTTGTATTAATTATGCTATATTTTTACTGGTTTTAATTATATACAGTTTGTTACGCTTAAAGGTTATCACGCACCTTTTTAATAAATGTCATGAGTTTATTAAATTGCTTTCCTAAGTCTATTTTGATCAGACCAGGTGATAAATAGACAGGTTAATTAAGGCGTAAAACTGGAGGAAACTTGTTATGATTTAATAAGTTAGTATTCATTTGCAAATGTAATTCCTCAATACTCCTCTGCCGTTCGCAGGCTTTTGCTTGAACCTTGATTAGAACCTTGCATTACAGGTGAACGAGTTCTTATGAGGCTATGACTTAGTCCTTAAGATAATTACAGGAACCTTGCCAAATTATTAAACCAGTAGAGATAGCTTAATTATGCAGATTATATTAACCTGACCCAGAGTTCCATTTTATTTATCTGTCAACTTAGTTTATTTTATCTTTTCTTTTTATTACAAGTCAATTAATCCACCCCCTCTTGTGACACGCTTAGGTACTATTATATGTACATTAGTCCCACGGTTCGACATCCGGTTGCTTACATTTTCACTATACTACTGCGACCGGGATTTATTTGCAGCCCGACGTTATTTTTGGGTTTTAATTTCTTTCTTTTATGTTAATTACACCTGTTCTAACCACTCAGATTATAACGTCTGCAAAATGGCGCCGTTGCCGGGGACTAGATTTATTCTAGTCCCTAAGCCCCGGATTATTCACCTGTTAATTATAAATATTTTGTTCTCTTAAATATGTAAATAATATTTCTATATTATTTTCGTTTATTGTTAATATTAATTATCTACTATTTTGTTAATATTAATTATCTAATAATCTGTTAATATTAATTGGACATTTGGACAATTGGACACGTGACTTTGGCCATCTAACTCCGGACATCTGACTTCTAACATCTAATTACTAACTCTTATATTATTGTCATTTAATTTCCATTGTCTCTAACATTTAATATTCCATTGTCCCTAACACTTAATTTCCATTGTATACTAACTACTAACTTATAATTTCTGTCATTTAATTTTCTGTAATTTCCTTCCATTGTCTCTAACTACTAACATTTAATTTCGTTATCTAATTACTAACTTATAATTTATGTAAACTAACTACTAATTTTTAATTTATGTGGACTAATGTTTACTGTGTTTATTTCTTATTCGTTAATGGTACATTAAAATAAAAAAAAAACGACACAGGGGCTGTCCGCGTGGACAACCGCCCCGGTTCCATGCGGACACCACTAAAGAAACCGCCCCTCTGTCCGCCACTTAACTCGCGGACGCTTCACTCTTGTCCGCCAGATATCGTGCGGACGCCACACAAGAGACCGCCTCGCGGACGCGACTCGGTAAAGAAAAAAAAAAGGGGCTGAAGCGCCGCGTTTCACTTCACTCCGTTCTTCCCCAATTCCCACTCTCGAAATTGAACGACAAACAGAAGCGAAGAACACAGCCCTTACGCGAATCGCCCTCCTCCTCAAATCAACACAACTCGTTCAATTCTTCATCAAATCTTGCAAGGTTAGTACCGAAATCTTCGTTTTTCAATTCTCTACGTTTCTATAGCTTCAAATCTGTAAATGATGAACTACATTAGGAGAAATTAAGGACTGAAGTTTCGAATCCCTAATTCCTAAAATTCGAAAATTTCGAACTCTAATTGCTAATTTGTCTCGAATTTGTCCTATATTTGTCATAATCTACATACACAAGGTTAAATCTTCACTTATTACACTTAGTTTGGATGTTTTTGTTGAATTCGAAAATTGAAGGATGATAGTTACGAAAATCGATTGTTGAAACTAGCATTTTTCAGTTTTATTTAGCCTTGATTATTAAACGAGTATAGATTATGATTATAGGATATTGATTATAGATTTGATTGGTGACGGTACTAAAAACCTTGAAATCTGACTGAATTTTTTGTGGAGAAACGAAGAATTTTAGGGGAGACTCTGTCAGAATTTCGACAGAATTTATATAATTATTCTGTTTATGTTTCATTCTTTGTTCAACTTGTTTTCTATTTTTATTAATTTACGGAGTTGTTTATATTAAATATTAATGTTCTATTTGATATTAATTTTTATGTTTCTTTATTAACGTTTTTGTTGTTATTCTCTATTTTAATTTTTATGCTGTTTTTGTTTGTTCATTTTTATGCTGTTAATTTCTATTGATTCTCATGTTATTACTACTTTGTTTGATATTTAATATTTTATTGTTATGTTGTTAATGTTGTTTGCTTTTAATTTTAAATAATATATTAGTATGCCTCGTATTCGTGGTGGCGACTGCTCTGGAGCATCATCTTCTTCTGCACCTCGTCTTCAGGACGATGGTTTTGTCTCAGTAGAGGCTCGTGCCTGGTTCGATCAGGGCAAGGACTTTGTTATAGAGAGGAAATTTGAGCCTGCGGTGCTAGAGGCTGCAGGGGTGGATACTCTATTTGCCAGGCTAGGACTTTCAGAGGTCCTAAGGTTAGGGCAGGGAGTCTTTGCTCCGGACTTAGCTCGAGAGTTTTATGCTAATGCCCGGGCAGGCGATATGAGCATTACTTCTTATATACGCCATCACCCCGTGGAGATCACACCCTCGACTTTCACTTCTCTCCTGCACATCCCGGATGGTCCTGGTGATATCCGAGGATTCACAGAGGAGTACTTGCAGAGGTCGAAGTCCAGGTGGCTTCAGGCTGTAGGTCGGAGGACCCGACGTAGAGGGGAGGAGGAGAAGGATGTCCTCCCGTTCGCTAGCTTCCCCACGCTGACTCAGAGGCTTCTCCTGGAGATCCTCAGTCATCAGATTCGCCCATCTGGGGCGCATGATGCTACTGATGAGGATTGTGTCTTACTGGACTACTTCCTAGGTCCATTTCCACCCGCTCAGCGCATCTCTTTCAGCCACGTCATGTTCGGCCAACTCTATAAGGTGGTCTCCTACATGAGGACGAAGAAGAAGAAGATCACTCCCATTTTTCCCTTCTTCCTCAGTCTCCACATTATCGGTTCTGTCCCATTCTCAGCAGAGTTCAGGGAGACTTTAGATCTTCGTTCAGCGAAGCGCCCAGTGTCACTGCTGACTGTGCGGAGCTGGGGCTTTATGCGCTCAGATGACGGTACTTGGGTTAGGAGTGCCGCTGCTCGGTCTTCCACTGCATCTTCCACAGCAGCGGGGACCTCTACTGGAGCTACACACTCAGCCGATCCTGACCCACCGTCCGCACAGGGAGAGGAGCCTTATAGGCCGACTACTGATATGATGCAGACCCCTGCTCCTGTACCTTACTCGACAGATCTACAGGCTCAGTTCCAGACCTTCCATCAGAGGTTTGAGAGCTTTGAGCAGAGGGTGATACAGCGCTTGGACCGGAGTGATGAGATGCATGCACAGACAGCGCAGCAGAATGCGCAGACCGCTCAGCTCCTAGAGCGTCTCCTCGCTCAGTCAGGCCAGGGACCTGCACAGCCTCCACCACCACCACAGTGATTTTATTTTATTTTATTTTATTTTCTTGTTATTTTAATTTCATTTTATATTTCTCTGACTTTTTGTAGACTATTACTGTTTAAACCTTGTGCTAACATTTGATATATTCAGGAAGGTAACAGTGTGGTACTTTATGTTTTTATTTTATGAATTTTTATTTATGTTTTTCATTTAATGATTTTCTTTTGGTTCATTTGGAGTTCTGCTGGCTATATATGATTTTCTTTTCAGAATCAATTCTATGTTGAATATATAGCTGAACTCACCTTTGGAAAGCAACCTCAGTTGCTTTGGAATTTCAATATCTTCGGTTGAACACTTGCGCAAACTCAAGTGTGAGGAACGTCTCACCCCTGCCAAAAGCTCTAAGTGTGAGGAAGGTTACCTTCCTCAATCTACGATACAAGGGGAGTTTCACTTCTTCATTTATTATATTAATGTTCAACCTACTTGCATTTAATCCTTTATGATTATGTCATATTTTGAAAGGTCATTTTCTTGATTTTAATTCTGAACAATGAGGACATTGCTCCTCTTAAGTGTGAGGAAGGAGAGACCTTTCCCTGAGATTATGACAGTAGTTCGATAATGCCACACTCACTTTTTGCTACTCTAAACTGCCTAAAATTAAAAAAATTTGATAAAAATGAGATAAAATAATTGTAGAAGTGTCTGAAATTATGTCAAGTGACAGCTGAAAGGTAGTTTTATTTAAAGGAGTTTGTATAAAATTATTTTCCTTCAAAATACTCTATTTTCACTCAAAAATGATAGATCTGCTAATTGTAAAAACCAATTTAGTTTAGCTTGGGATTATGGAAATATGTGGAAAGTCAAGGAAAGAAAAGGATAAAGACAAGGTACTCCGCTGTTTATGAATTTTTCTAACCAAAACAGGCCTCGTCTATCCGGTTATTAAGTTCTTTGGGGTGCTTTAACACCTATCTACCTAAGGTCTCGTGATCTGGGATAGAAGACCCAACACCGCTACAAGGATAGAGAGAAAAGTCTGGGGTACAGAAAAATAATGCAATTAAAAAAATATATATATATAATAATATGTGCTTTGTATATACAATTTGCACATTCAAAAAAAAATGTAAATATAAATTGCAATTTATGTTTATGAACATGAGTACGTGGTGTTGAAAGGTATTGCGGAATAAGGCATTACTTCACACCCCTTGTCATTCCGGGTTAGTGAATGAAATTGGTTGGAAATCCCAGGTTAATCTAACTTGTTTTCTGCAGTTAGTTTTTCTGTGCTTTTATTAAATTTTTCTTCTTCACTGTTTATAAAAACCTACTTCTAAGAGCAAAATTATTCTTTCAATTGTCACTTTGTCTAAATTCCCTTCTACACTTATTTAATCTTGTTTTATTATTCAGGCTTAGAGATAATTATATTCCTTATTTGCTTGAGGACAAGCAAAAGTCAAGTGTGAGGAAGTTTGATAAGTGCAAAACATATAGACTTTTTAAGGTTTAATCACCTTATTAATTGCAGCATTTTTAGTAATGTTTCTCACTTATCTAGGGTTTTTCCTATAAATATGTTGTTATATTTACTGATGTATTTTATGTGTTAAATTGTAGGAAAAATACCTAAAACATACATATGTTTATAAGGGATTAAAGATGGTCACGTGAGGAAGAACAACATGCACGCATGAATTGCATGCAACCGCCCATTAAGGGGCGGACCACTCTCATACAACCGCCACATAACAAGGCGGACAAGAGACAGAAGACCGCGAGGCGGTTGAGACAGAGAAGACCGCCACTTAAGAGGCGGACAACTCCAATGCAACCGCGAAGCGGACAAGACAGAGGAACTGCCCCATATTGGGCGGTTGAGATAGAGGAGACCGCTAGATAAGTGGCGGAGACGTGTAAATATGTAGGAAATCAACCGGTTATCTTCTTCGCCGACTCGCTCTCCAACTGCCTACCAGAAATCACGCACGCATTGCAGCCCTGTCCCCTGCGCAATCAATGAGCTGCAATCAATGGGGAGCTGCAATCATCGAGCTCAGTGAGCTAATGAGCTGCTGCTCTGTTCTTCTTCTTCTATAAATACGAGCTTCATTCCTCCTTACTCGGTGTCCTTCCGGAGGCTCCTTCCGTGGTTCCTCTGGAGTTCCAATTCACACACCATCTCATTTCTCTCCTTCCGCTTTCTCCATTTTATTTATTTTACATTCCACAAAATCCACCTCTAGCTTACGTATACAAAATAGCAGAGCGAGACGGAGTGATTACGGATGATTTCTATCATTCTTGTTTCTGTTATTCTATTTAATATGTTAGGCTAGTTTACGTACGCTCTGGGAATGGTTACTATATGTTTGTATTAATTATGCTATATTTTTACTGGTTTTAATTATATACAGTTTGTTACGCTTAAAGGTTATCACGCACCTTTTTAATAAATGTCATGAGTTTATTAAATTGCTTTCCTAAGTCTATTTTGATCAGACCAGGTGATAAATAGACAGGTTAATTAAGGCGTAAAACTGGAGGAAACTTGTTATGATTTAATAAGTTAGTATTCAGTTGCAAATGTAATTCCTCAATACTCCTCTGCCGTTCGCAGGCTTTTGCTTGAACCTTGATTAGAACCTTGCATTACAGGTGAACGAGTTCTTATGAGGCTATGACTTAGTCCTTAAGATAATTACAAGAACCTTGCCAAATTATTAAACCAGTAGAGATAGCTTAATTATGCAGATTATATTAACCTGACCCAGAGTTCCATTTTATTTATCTGTCAACTTAGTTTATTTTATCTTTTCTTTTTATTACAAGTCAATTAATCCACCCCCCTCTTGTGACACGCTTAGGTACTATTATATGTACATTAGTCCCACAGTTCGACATCCGGTTGCTTACATTTTCACTATACTACTACGACCGGGATTTATTTACAGCCCGACGTTATTTTTGGGTTTTAATTTCTTTCTTTTATGTTAATTACACCTGTTCTAACCACTCAGATTATAACGTCTGCAGAGACGTTCCTGTGTTGAGTGAGTCAACCAGAGTGCCTGAGGATATGTATATGTGTAACGTTTTGATCAGAACCGAAGGGACCGTGGGCCAGAGAGAGTAAGTGCCCATTTGTCATGAAACGGCCGTGAACCAGAAAGAGTAAGTGTTCGACGTGACCGGTACCTGAGGGATCATTAGTATATTACTCAATATGGATTCGAGGACTGTAGTGCCTTCTTGTCTTTGGACCGATTCCATGGAGAGAGTAAAAAGAGTATTTTTGATTGCAATACATGCTGTGATATGTGTGGGGTATGTGTAGTGTGAAATGAGACTGACTTGTGGAGTCTGTAAGGTTATACATGTATTATAACCTTGGCATAGCGTGCCCATGAGAGTAACGATATAAGATTCACCAACTTTGAGGACAAAGTTCCTAAGGGGGGTAGATTTTAATACCCCGGATCTAGAAATCGTGATTAAATTACTCTAACATGATTATTAAAGGCCTAATGGTGCCTAAAGAGTATTGGTAAAGAGAATAAAACCAAAAGAAAAGAGAAAATGCGTAAAACGCGAAAAACGCTAAAACGCGCATTAAATAAGTATAAGAGATATATGATCTCGTTAGGGTCCGAGATGGATTCCTAAGGCTCAGTTAGGCCTAATTAGTATACGGGAGTGATTCCCGAAGAAAACGGATCCAAATAATGGATTAAAACGCTAACGGAGTTTTAAAGCATGTTTTTCGAGAAAAAACCGAAAACGTGACTTTAAGTGGTCAAACGGACCCGTAAAAATTATGATTGACTATATAACTATAATTAAGTATTAATGGGAGTTTAATAACCATTAAAAATAAAGAAACGAGAAAAATCCGAAAAACGGGCCCGGTGGGTGAATAGTGCCAAATCGGGTAAAATAACGAGCGTTTTCTGTCAGAAACCGAAAAACGCTCCAGCTCACTGATAATGTGGGACCGGTTTTATAACTACACACACACCTATACTTAAGTAATTAGCTAGCATTTATTAAGTCACAAAAGGACAAAGTAATAAAGTAGAGGAGGGGAATAGTGAAAGAGATATAAGTAACTCTCTCACCTTCTCTCATTCTTCTCACTCACGATTATTTCTTCCCCCTCCAAGCTGAGCTTCTTTTTCCTCCTCTGTTAAATGGCGATTTCATAAGCAGCACACAACCTTCATCTTCTTCCTCCTCTAACTTGCTCATTTCTTCACCAAATCACACAAAAACACCACCGTTAGATTCGTATCGGCAAGGGCTACGTTTTCCACCCTTCGAAAGCTTGGAACCTCCATCTTCACCTCCATGGCAGTTTGGACTTTTGAAGCTTGAAGGGGTTCTCTTGACTCTCCATCATCTCCTTAATGCTTTAAGGTAAAAATATAAGCAAGAGTTCATCATTTCTAGCTTGTTCTTGTAATTTGGAAAATTTTCCCAACGTTGAAAATTTCCTCCATTTCAGCCGATTGCTCCATGCCTTTGTGGGGTGTTGGAAATTCCTTCAATTGATTGCCAAGCTACCCATTTGGTCATTCTAAGGTAATACCTAAGTTAGAGCCTTAAAACTAGCTCCTTAAATTACTAGTTTTGAGAGGAAAGCTTGAACTAAATTGACTTGGTTTGTGTGGTGTGGGGATATGATTGTAGTTAGCAATCTATGCCCCTCTGTTTGGTGTGGAAACAAGAAGAGAAAGAGGGAACAAGAGAAAGAGGAAGAAGAGAAAGAAAACCGAAAACTAA
This sequence comes from Limonium bicolor, assembly GCA_023374045.1. Classification (NCBI taxonomy): domain Eukaryota; kingdom Viridiplantae; phylum Streptophyta; class Magnoliopsida; order Caryophyllales; family Plumbaginaceae; genus Limonium; species Limonium bicolor. Next base: position 242,110,123 of record CM041781.1, read on the forward strand.
CAAGGTAATGAGCTCACCTTGAGCTAGTTTTGTTGCTTTCAAAACAGATTTTTAATGTAGAATTAAGGATCTTGTTTTAGTGTAGTTAAGATACTACAATTTGAATGAGTAATGAGGATGTTTAATGTTGTTTAAGTGTGAGAAATAAGCTTGGGAACTATGCTAGTTTATTTGTGTGAACAATGGGAATTTGATGTGTTTATGATGCCTAAACAAAACAGGGGTGAAGAAGTGGTTATGAGCTGATTTAATTGTGGTGAAAATGTTTGGGAAGTAGGCAAGTGCTGTCAAAAATTGCCTAGGAGAGTATGGACTTGGGTGTTTCATTTAATGGAAGAAACTAGGTGTGTTTAAGAGCTGTTAAGTGTGTGATTAATGGTTTGAAAACCAAACTAAGAGGAAGAGTGTGTTAGGTGTAAAAATAATGTCATATGAGTGATGGGAATGGCATTAAAGATGGAAGTTTGAATGGTAAGAAGAGGGTTCCAAAATCTGTTACAGGAAGTAAAAGAACAAGAAAACTAGTTATGAAAGTGTAAGTGAATGTTAAGTGAAATTAACTAGAGTTTGTGAGTGCACTTGGTGCTTAGTTTAAGGTGGTTTAGGTGGGTAATTTGGTGCTAAAACATGTGGATTATAAGTGGGAAAGATTGGGAAATCAAATGGTGGAAGAATGGAGCTGTAATAGATTTGGAAATGTCAAATCTGTAAAATCTGTAGCAGGGTCCGGGACTAGGTCTAGGACCATGTTCCAGACCACCCCCTAAAATACCCCCGAGAGTTTTTCTGTGTGATAGGTTCGGGACTTAAGTCCCTGCCCATGTCCCGGACCACCCCTTAAATAATAGCCGAGGATAGAAGTCTGCTCCTGGTCCGGGACTAGAGATATGGACAAGGTCCTGGACCATATTGAAATTCATGCCGAGAGTTCGAGTGCAGGTTTGGTCCGGGACTTAACAGATGTATAAGGTCCCGGACCACTTCAAAAATATGGCCGAGAGTTAAGACCAGCATTGGTCCGGGACTTAAGGTGGGGACCAAGTCCCGGACCACCCCCAGAACCCTACAGAAAGTGTTTTTAAGGTTTCTAAAGATGGGGGTTTGAATGTTAATGTTATAAGATGAGGCCTTGTTTGGTGACATGTAAAGGCCCTAGGAAGTGTAAGAAAGTGTTAGAAGTGATTGAGAAGTGAGAACTCAAGTTAACAGAGTAAAACCGTGATAACGGGATAACGGGGTAGTACGGGAGTAGCATTTTATTATGTACCGTATGAGCCTAGTATTAATAATAATGTTGAAACATTATCAGAGATCGTGCGTGATCCGAGCATGGTGAGATGACACGGTAAAAGTAAAAACCCCGGTGAAAGGTAGATTTTCTATACTCGCTGCTAACGAGTTACGTGATTGGTTGTTGCGGCGGCTTAATCAAGACTAAAGCATGAAAATAATCCATTGTTTGATTATGTATGTCATGTTGTATGTTCAATTAGCCAACATACTTGTATGCCGGTGTGGTCTAACATAGAGTAAAGACCGACTCATAGTGAGTAACGTTTGGCTAGAGACCCATAGATCGGGACGATGCTTGTGATATCAAAAACGTGCAAACACACAAACTATACGTTAAAGTATAACGAAAACGCAAACATATGAACTCTCTAGAATGTGAGGAGAAGTACGGGTTGAGTAAATACCCGATAACGGTTAGAAACCATATTGAAACAATCCACGAAACAAATGAGAGTGGAAAGTTAAGTGAACCTCCTTCAAGAGGATTAAAGATAGTTCGAAGATGTGAACTAGTAAAGAAGGTAAAAGAGACCTAAGGGATTAGTAGCTCCCTTGAGACATGGTCGACCTCCTATATGAGGATTTTACCGATTTAAGATTATAACCGAAAGTATGAATAAGTGGAATGTATGAGTAACTCTTAAAACCTAAGATTAACCGAACTTAAGTAATGTTCCCAAAGTCATTAGAAACGTCGAGAGTGATGCTTCTAGACTAATATACATAATATTATTATAACTCCGAGAGAGGAGTGTATGGGAATGCGAGTAGTCCGAGAGTAGTCGGACCTATGTAAAAGTGTTAGGAACTAAGAGAGAGAGTTCCGTGAGCTAGTTGAACCTTCCCACCATGCTAGACCAGAGTAGGGTCGAAACCGGGGAAGTAAGACTATGCTCGAGAGCCATGAGTTTTGGCCTAAGTATGTATTAAGAGTAACAAGCGTGACGTAGGAGACCTGTAGTGTCTCGAGAATCTACAAGAGCTTGAGTATAAATAACCCAAGAGTGTGGGTGAGATAATGAGTATAAGTAACCCGAGAGAATGGGTGAGTATAGTACGAGTAGCCCAAGAGAATGGGTGTGTATATGAATACGTAACCCGAGAGAGCGGGTGAGATATTGGATAAGTAAACAAGGCATAGTGAGGTATAACCCATAAGGCCTAAGAGTAAACTGATACAACTAACAACCTTGGTATGTTAGTTAGGAATTGTGTTCCGTGATTGGATGTAGATTCCTTGAGTAATATACATATATATTGTATTTCTATGATGCATGTTGTTTGACTAAAATGAAATCCATGTATATCCGACAAAGTAGTCGGCGTACCCCGGTTAGCGCTCGGGGTATGCGAATTTCATATGCAGCGTTAAGCTGAGCCCCTAGGGGCAACGTTTTTATTTTTCAGGTACACCGAAGATGTTACCGTTCGAGAGTAGGACGGGGTCGGTGGGTTTCATGGGTAGTTAGATTTAATTACTTATGTATTGAAAGAGGTGTAAGACCGAATATGTTGTCGGCATCCATATATTGTAGACTCGGTATTGTAAAGAAGTGAGTTGAGTATTGTATTTGTATTGTGTATTCGGTTGTTCTAGTTCATCAGACCGTTACTGTATGTGGAAATAAGCCTGGTTAGCCATATGGGTGGCTAACGGCGTTGTATCACCCTCTGTTGTATCTAGGGTTCCGCTGCGAGTTTATTGGTAATTGTGACAGTTTAAGAGGTAATGGCGTGATTAGCAGATGGGGTGTTACATGTGTGGTTATGCCTTTGTAGGGGGAAATCACTAAATGGGCTCACCGGATTGAAGTCGTACGGGGCTGAATACACTTCATTTGTGAACCCGTAATATACTCAACTTACATCTTCATCTTTTTAGCTTATTATATATATTTTTGCAATCCTAATTACGAACAATTAACATACATAAACTAATGAGTTTCTATTCTATCTATAGAGAAGTGCTTAAGATTTCCCCATTCATTGCACGGTAGATTGAAAGCGGAGTGGAAGAACCGGTAGTATAATCTAACTTATCTTTTTCTCTTTTATACTTTGTATTTCCACAAATTATTGAAATTTGGTTTGATGAATAAATTTGGTATTAGTTTGATTTGTGATGGAAATTTGTGTTGTTGAATGATTAGTGAATGCTTAATAATAAGCATGGGATAGGTAAAATTATGCAAAGGTCATGCTGATTTTTTTTAACAAAATCTCTTTGTAATTAATATTGTTTGATGTATGTGTATATGTATAACAATATCTAAATTTTGTCTTTATCAGGTCTCACCACATTTAAGTCCGTGAACCACCTCTCTTATTTTCCACCTTCTTCCATCACCGTTGCAGTTTCCTTTTCTGGGTACAAGTAAGCAACTAAACTTTGCTTTTTGTTTGATCATTGAGATTATGTATTCAGATAATATAGGTGCTAGTATATAATTTAGGTTGAAACCTTAGAGTTAGGGTAGCTAGCTTATTTAATATGCATCTAGTCACGCTTCACTAGAGTATAAATACATAGAAAGCAATACAATCCATGATACAAAAATATTTTCATTTTGAGTATACGGTATTAATCATACCGTTTTGTGTTTCAAATATAGTATGAAGCGTGACTGGATGTACAGTGATCGAGGAGATCACTATGACAACATGTTACAAGAGTTTTGCAAAGCGGTAGTGCAGCACAAGGACATGACAAAGGCGAAGAAAATACCTTGTCCTTGTGTTGACTGCGGTGTCATAAGGAAATTTTCAAACATTGAGGAAATTGAATTCCATCTGAAGACTCGCGGTTTCATGCCACACTATAGGAGATGGATTTTTCATTGAGAAAGTGTTGAACATAATGTCGGGTCCTCGTACATTAATGATAGGAAGAGGATGAGAACCGACCACACATTTGATTTTGTCGAGTCGGAACCGATCCCAAGTGCTTCCGGAGTCAATGATAGTGAGCCAACTTATCGTGATGAGCAAATAAACGAGATGCTTGATAACGTTGAGGATAATTTTTTCGACCGGCCGGATGAGTATCAAAGGTTGTTGGACGCATCCAAGGCGGCATTGTATCCTACGTGCACTAAGTACACGAAATTGACGGCTATATTGAATTTGTTCAACCTGAAGGGAAGATATGGATTGAGTGACAAAGGTTTCTCGGCATTCCTTGAGCTGATTCATGATATGCTACCGGATGAGAATGGTCTCCCTACCACCACCTATGAGGCAAAGAAATGGGTGTGTCCAATGGGAGTAGAGTACAAAAAAATTCACGCGTGTCCAAACAACTGCGTGTTGTACAGGGGTGAATACAAACATCTGGACAATTGCCCGAAATATTCGTTGTCCCGGTATAAGCATAAAGATGGTGAGTACTCCTCCGTTCAGAAAAAAGCCCTCCAGCTAAACTATTATGGTATTTGCCGATTATACCCAGATTCAAACGGTTGTTTGCGAATCCGAAAGATGCAAAGAACTTACGATGGCACACAGAGGGTAGAAAGAGTGATGAGAAATTAAGACATCCAGCAGATGGACCTCAGTGGAGAAACATCAATAGACGGTTCAAAGAACATTTTGGGGGTGAAGATAGGAATTTGAGGCTTGGGCTATGTACTGACGGGATGAACCCGTACGACACGTTAAGCAGTCAACACAGTACTTGGCCCGTTTTACTAGTGATCTGCAATTTGCCTTCGTGGTTGTGCATGAAACGCAGGTACATAATGTTATCACTTCTGACATCTGGCCCCAAGCAGCCAGGTAATAATATTGATGTATACCTCGCCCCATTGATTGATGATTTGAAGTTGCTGTGGAATGAGGGAACCATTGTGTATGATGCTTATGCAAGGGAAAATTTCACGCTCAAGGTGTTGTTGTTCTGTACGGTCAACGATTTCCCTGCATACGGTCTGGATACACTGTGAAAGGAACATTTGCATGTCCGGTGTGCGAGGATGACACATGTTCGGACCGTTTACAAAATTGTGGTAAGAATGTTTACATGTGTCATCGACGTTTTCTACCTGAAGATCACCCTTATCGTAAAAAGAAGAAACTGTTCAATGGTGAGGCCGAGACTCGAGTGGCCCGTCTACCTTTGACCTCTGAGGAAGTGTATGCAAAGGTTAAGGACATTGTGAACGTCTTTGGAAACACATCGAAACCGGCAAAGAACATTTGGAAAAAATGCTCTATCTTCTGGGATTTACCGTATTGGCGGCATCTGCCTGTCAGACACTGTTTGGATTTCATGCACATCGTAAAGAACGTTGGTGAGGTAGTGAGTGGGACTTTGCTCAACATACCCGGCAAAATGAAAGACGGATTGAAAGTGAGAAAAGACATGCAAGCCATGGATATAAGAAAAGAGTTACACCCACAGGAGAATGAGAGACGAATATACCTACCTCCTGCATGCTACACACTTTCAAAGAATGAGAAGATCAGCTTCTGCAAATGTCTACACTTGGTAAAAGTACCGTCTGGATATTCTTCAAACTGGAAGAACATTGTATCGATGAAGGATTTGAAACTGTTAGGCAACGATTATCATGTATTGGTGTTACATCTTCTGCCAGTAGCAATCCGTGGGATATTGCCAAATGATGTCAGAAATGCGTTAACCAGATTGTGTTTCTTCTTCAATGCTGTCTACTGCAAGGTAATTGATGTAAACTCTCTCGATGATCTACAACGTGAAATTGTGATCACATTACGTCAATTAGAGATGTATTTCCCACCGTCGTTCTTTGACATAATGGTGCACTTGATAGTCCATATTGTTCGAGAGATCCAATATTGTGGTCCGGTCTACTTACGCGACATGTACCCTTTTGAACAATACATGGGTATTCTAAAGGGTAGAATGAGGAATAGATATCGACAGAAGGGAGCATAATTGAAGCAACGGTGACTGAGGAAGTCACAGAATTTGCGACTGATTATTTGAATGAAGCAGAATCAATCAGTATCCCAAAACCAAGACACTACGACAAATATAAAGGCAAAGGTGTCATTGGAAGAAAGATTGTGCAAGTACCACGTCAACTGATTCATCAAGCACATATGTTTGTGTTACAACACCTTGAGGCTGTTGAACCCTTCTTTGATACTCATATGAATGAGTTGATACAACAAAATCCTACCAGAAACCATCTTTAGCTTACGAAAGAACAAAACCGACTGTTTGTCCAATGGTTCAAAGATTATGTCTTTGAAAAAGCGTCATCAAATTCAGAAGTTGTCAGTGAAGAAATCAGATTTTTAGCAATAGGACATGAACCTAATATTGTATCATTTGAGGGGTATGACATTAGTGGGTATACTTATTACACTGCACGCCAAGATGCTAAATCAATAAACCAGAACAGTGGAGTAAAAATAGAAGCGGCATTCAATGAGTACCACATCGGTAACCAGTCTCAACCAGTGAGGAGCTCCAGTTGGTATTACGGTGTTATCGAGGACATTTGGGAGCTAGACTACCATATTGATTCGTTTTTAGTGTTCCTGTAAATGGGTGGACAACCGACGTGGAATCCAAAACGATGGAGGTCTTACCTTGGTTGATCTCACACGTGCCAGTTTTAAGGATGATCAGTTTGTTATGGGAAAAGATTGTGACCAAGTGTGGTATGTTCAGGATCCAAAAGACTCAGATGGTCTGTTGTTCTTCCAGGTAGAAGACCGGTTCTGATTGAAAATGAAAATGAGGATGTGATGATGAGAATGAGACGATTGAAGGAACAACATTGTTTCCTACGGGGTTGCGGGATTTAAATGATGATACTCAAAACGACTTGATTTATGCACGATCAGACCATGAGGGGTTTTGGGTTGATAACACCAAATCATAGAAGTATTTATGTCGGTAGTAATGCTAGTAGTTGTACATTTGTTTTACGTTTGATTATTTGTTGGTTTATGGTAATGTTATGTTGAATATTTTATTGACTTGTCAACATTTGTCTTACATTATAATCATCCAATTAATTTGACTAACTTATCTTTACTGCAGTGGCTGATCACCCTATGAACCAGCCCATTGAAGAAGCTGATCCTCATCGGAAGAGACCAGTAAAACGGGCCACACGAGGAGGAAAGAAGGGGAAGACAACTCACCCACCGGAGAATGAGGCTTGTCCATCACAGCAGGTGACAGAGCCAGCAGCTTCCTCCTCCTCCGGAAAGAAGGTGAAGAAGAGAGGTGCCACCCGTGCACTGAAGGCAAATAAAGGCCCCCCCATGAAGCCTTTGTAGTTCAATGAGTTCAACCAGCCATACGGTAATTGAAAGAGTGATTATACTGCATATGCTGGCCACCTGGTCAAAACTTACTGCGACATAAATCACAATTGGAAGGAAGTGCCACAATCATTGAAGGACACTATGTTTGGGCTTCTTCAAGTGTGTTATTTTTTATAATATGTTATATGATTTTAGAGTTTCTCGTTACTTGTGTTACCAAATGACTAATAATTGTTTATGTAGAGTCGTTTCTGCATTGATCCTTCTCTTAAGGACGATATCCTAAAAAAAATGGGGCGACAGTTCCGCGACCATAGGAAATGGCTCTCTGACAAGTACATTCATGGTGCTGCATATCAAGACCCTAAATCGGATGATGCAGAAGGAGGCAATGAACTGCCACCCTGGGAGGTGTACAAGGGCATCACTGAGGAGTAGTGGACGCGGTTTGCGAAGTATCATCACATGCCGGAGTACCAGGTAGAGCTAATATTCAACGCTGTCTTTTATACATTTTGGCAGTTTTATTTGCTTATTTGTATCTTACATGTTACATATGTATTTGTAGGCTATTCGTGCAAAACAGCAGGCAAATGCGAAGAAAAATCTATACCCACATCACTTAGGTGGTAAAAGTATTGCCGAACGCGTACCCGAGTGGGAGCAAAAGGGCTTGCTTCCAAAGGATGTGGCTCCTAGCGACAGGAGGATGAATGTGTGGAAGTTGAGTCGAGTGCCAAAAAACTCGACGCTGAAAAATCCTCAGTACGATGATGCCACGAGAGAGATTATAAATCAAATGGTGAGTATCTAATTTTGGTACATAAGTTTAATATTTGTCTGTGTACCTGTATATTAATGAATTTTGTTATTTTTATGTTTTATAGGAAGAGTTAAACTCTCAAGTTACTGAGGGTTCTTGGACTCCGAACAGACAATATGATCCCCTTTCTCGTGCTCTTGGAAAGGTGGATCATCCTGGTCGCGCTATTGGTTTTGGTGGACAAGTTGGTATCCGCCAAGCTTTTGGCAATCTGGGGTCTAGGAAAGGCTCACAAGGAAAGATGATCAGCTATGAGGAACATTTGAAGATTACTGCTGATATTGAGCAGAGGCTTAAGCAGAATCTTCATCAATTGGTCACAGAGGAGATGTCCAAAATACGCTCACAGATGTGCAGTAGTCAGGAGGTGACCAGACCAGCCCCTGCACCATCAGCTGATAGGGAGGAGGGCACACCAGTACGGCAGAGTAGTGTGCAGTCGATAGATCCATATCCATATGCATCTATTAAGGTTAGACACATTAACTTAGAAAATAAATTATTTATTATCATCTATTTACTTCGATTGTGTTCGTTTAACCCTTCTCTACTTAATGTTCAGGAACCCGTTGAATGTGTGTTGTTCATGCCGATGGGAGGTGAGGATATTAAGGTGGCGTGGGGTAAATTGTTTCCCTCATCTCGTACAGACACCGTCGGCGGTGAACCACTATGACAGGGGTATGTCCGGGTGCTTATGGATGATTATGTGATAGAATATGCTGATGTTGCTATACCGGTACCTGCAACAGAGAAAGACACTTCGCTCTGTTCAAACAGCTACAATCCAATGGCCGGGTACATGGGTCAAAATCTCGGGCCAGGTAAACACAATTAACGCTTACTCTAAAATTATAACTATTCGATATTTCAATTAGTATATGGTTTAGAGTGAGTCACTTAAACTTAATTAATCAATAACTTAGGAAAATGTCAAGTCGAAAAAAACTTCTAAAGGGAAAGAAAAAAGTGTTGCCACACCAGCTCTCACGAGGGCATCCTCCAATTTCATGACGAGACCTCCTTTAGTAGAGAAGAACATATTGGATGGGTTGTCACAGAACATGAGACTTCTGCACTCGGCCTTGTTGATGATGTCACCTCAGAGTGATAGGATCCAAGTGGAGGATAGCCGGGGTCTTTTTCACCACCACGAACTCGAAGGGCAGACTCATACGTTCGATATATATATGTCCGACTTCGTTGATGTATTCAAGAGAGACTGGTTAAATGTGTCGATTCTGAAGTCAGCTAGCATGTGAGCGATCTCATACCTTTTCCTATATTAATGAAATACTTGAATTAGTTGTTGTACTTTAACGTCGTTCACTGATGTTGTTGTCTTTATGGTGCAGGCATGTGCATTCTAAGGCGATACGAGATCATCAGACTGACAGCTTCGGATTCCTATGCCCTGCTACTTGCTGTGAAGTGACTATGTCAATGGATCCTGAAGGTCTTTTGCGGTACTTGACGAACACAATATTTCAATGTGCAGACAAGTCATACATTATGCTGCCATATTATCAAGGGTAAGTCATACTTCCCTATCTTATTATGTTTTATTTATAAGTTATGTTATCCGTGTTATGATTTCAATTTTATTCATTACGTGAGCAGTCGTCATTGGTCGTTGTTGGTTTTGGCCATGAAGTACCCGAGAGTCTTTCACTAATGAGGTGAGCTATTTAAATTATACAACAATTGTCATAACTTAATACTCCCTCCGTCCTGAATTGACCGTCCTGTTTGCTTTATGGCACGCTTTTCCACTTCAATATTAAGCATATAAGATAAAATAATTTTATAAAACTAAATTTTGTAACATATATTTTATCATGTAAGGAATCATATGCAAAACTTAAATTTTCAAAATTAATTTATTTTATATGTTAAAAATTGAAGTCAAACGACATGTCCAAATAGTAAACAGGACGGTCAATTCAGAACGGAGGGAGTAAATTCTTTCGTTAAATTTGACTAATTTGTGTATTACATTCAAACTATTTATTTTGTATAGTGGCTTCAAAGCTGCGCTGCTTTCATTGCAAAAGCAACCAAAGCGCATCCCTTGGACTGTAGTGAAGATAGTTTTACTTATTTTGTGTAGATACTTAACATGTTAATAGTAGACCTGCAAGTATGACTGATAACGTCCATGTGTGAATGTATAGTGTCCAGTACAGCCTGGTAGATCAGAATGAGGTTACTATGTTATGAGGTTTATGCATGACTTAGTAGCATTATCCAAGTTTTTGCCAGAACACTCATTGGACAAGGTATAAAACTATCTTTGAAAGTCTTGGTTTATATGTATTTTTATTCTTTGTCATTATTGGTGTAGTGTCTCATTAGTACTATTCATTTTTCTTTGTTCAAGGCTTTCGAAGATCTCGTGGGCTTTGGACATTATGATGAGAGGCACATATCTGAAATCCTTAAGGATTGGGCAGAATTTATCTCCATCGATGTACTTAGTTGATTCCTCTTAATTTAGTTTGCGTTGAACGTTAGTTGTGTCATTATGTACTTCATTAGATTGAAACGTAGTGAATTGTATAATGTAATGGAGTGTGGTGTGGTGAGTGTGGTGAAGTGTACAACTAATCCTTATTTTTGTTATGAATTTTCTTGCTTTCTTGCATTTATTGATGCGTGCCGATGATTATGGCCGCTTTATGGGTTTATAATATGCTATTGAGGCGCCCCACTGTGGTGGCTGCATTATACAATGTCTTTACAGGTTTGTTTAATTTTGTGGTGTATTTGGGTGCATTAATAAGCTGGAAAGGAAAAAACAAAAAAAATACTACCTATTTCGGCGGTTCCTACTAAAGAACCGCCGAAATAGGTTATTGGGTCAACCATATCCAGTCAAATCCCTTATTCCGGCTGGTATCTATTTCGGCGGTTCTATTTACAAAACCGCCGAAATAGGTGGCCAGGTCAAACGTACACGGTCAAATGGTATAGGTCTATTTCAGCGGTTCTATTTAAGCAACCGCCGAAATAGAGATGTCTATTTCGGCGGTGCTCATTTCTGCGGTTGTAAACCGCAGAAATAGGCCCTTTACAACCACAGAAAGAGGTTATTTTCCTACTAGTGGTGAAACAATGCCATTAGCCAACCACGTGACTAACAAGGCCTAAATTAAAGCAGTCACGGTCTGATGGACCGGAATTCTCGAGTACTTAAACAATACATGATCATTCCATTTCTAAACCGAGTCAAATACAATCAACTATACCGAGTCTTTTACATTATACTTGTCGATAACAGTTCGGTCTTACTTCACTAACAATTACATAGTAATTAAATCGAACTACCCATGCTTAACAGCAGTCCGTCTACTCTCGAACGGCGGTCAGCTCTAGTGTACCTGAAAAGTAATGGGTGGCCCCAAAGGGGCTTAGCACCTTTGCTAGTACAGTAGTCGTGCAACCCGCTACTACGGGGCCACAATCAACTAATTGTCGTCTAAACATGCGATTGATTTTATTTAAATCATAACATGAAATGTTGTAAACACAAAACATGCTCGCATCAAACAAGTATTCACACAAAGGAATACAATCAACAAGGTTTACATATCAAGTTCATTAGATTATTTTACCTTGTTCTTTAGGCCTTGAGAATCTCTTTCTCAAGCTAGCCTCATTCACATTAGTTGATAACTTATCCACCTTAGTCGGATAGTTTCATTTGTTCTCTTAGATCTATAGACGCCCTCTGGTCTCGATCTCATTTCTTAATTATTCTACTCTTGAATAATTCTTAAGTTAAAGCTCTCAAGCCTCCGGGCAGAGACACACATATAGATCTCACCCCGGGCTTTAGGGTTCTAGTATTACTTCCTCGGTTTCGACCCTACCGGGTCTAGCATGGTAGGAAGGTTCAACTAGCAACCAGAACCATTCTCTTGAATCCTCTTTCTTTCATAAGCCATGAAACCCAACTTATCTCTTTAGACGGATAAGATCTGTCAGTCTTACTCCAACGGGCACCACTATGTGGCTCACGGCCCTATCGGGCACCACTATGTGGTTCACAGCCCCTAACAAGGGAGTTCGGCCACGGAATATAAACACTCTCTCTTGTTTCCTCTTCCCTGCACACGTGACTCACAATCCCTAACCCACTCTCAGGGTTATTAATAATATGTACTAGTTCGAGACATCTCTCTTGATGTCATCTCACAATCTTAGGGTGTTTTCCCAAGTCATTGTATTCACAAATTTAAGGGTTGCCCCTACATTCCTAATACTTAAAAGTTTTGGTTATTTTCTCATGTTAGGTCGAATCCTCATATAGGAGGTCGACCAATCATTTATAAGGGGTTTCAGTGAATCCTGTATGTCTTACTATTTAGACGAGTTCAAGTGTTTGAACAGTCATTGTTCCCTTAATAGACGTTCCTTATATCTTATGTCCATTATTAATTGTTTCGTAGACTGTTTCGTTTCGATTCTTTAACCGTTATTTGTTTTTCTTTCAGCAGTTGGTCTACTATTCTAAGTTAGATCGCAAGCTCAAAGTAAAGACGGTTAGCTCACATAAGAACAACAAGGCATCAAGATATACGATGCAATAGTCGTTTTCGTGCATTTATCTTATTAGCTTGGTGCATATAAACAAGTAGCACACAAGCCAAGTGTAACTCGGTAGGACACAGATTGCAAGAAAACCATACCTGTCACCTTGATGATGGCTAGCCTAATATGATGATCTCTTAGCCCCGGCTGCCGTTTCGTCTAAATCTCGTTCCTATCATTCATTCAGTCAAATAGTTAATTTTCTTTATTAACCTCGACTACTTGTTATTACCTACGACGCTCTCCTACCTTTTCTTATATTTCTCTAATCTCCCAATTATCAACCCACCTTATCTCAAGGTTTCTCATTCATTAACACTTGTGATTATAAGTTCATAACGTTATCATTAACATTAAACTTATAATTCTTAACTCCACATTTTATCTTACACGTATTCATACTTCTAATGACCTTTCCATGTCACCAAACATGTTCTAATAACCATCTAATACTAATACCAATCAACCCCATTCATTTAGTCACATTTATACACTCACGGTTGAAATTTTAGTGTGGTCCGGGACTTGGTCTGGCCCTTAACTCTCGGACCAACAAGTAGCACAAACTCTCGGGTGATATTTACATGTGGTCCAAGACTTGGTACTGAGCTAAGGTCCCGAACCAATGTTCCAGTTTTCTCTCGGTTGATTCTGAGTGTTGGTCCGGGTCTTCTTACAAGACCCAGGTCCTGGACCAACCTCAACATGCAATTTTGACAGTTTTTTCTTATGTGGTCTGGACTTTATACCAAAGTCAAGTCCCGGACCCTGTTATAGTTTGTAGCATTTTGACAGTTTGAATTGCTATTCCAACCTCATTTCTTACCCATTTCTTTTATAACCTTTCCACATGCTTCCAAACATGTTCTAACACCTTAATCTCACTTCAAACCTTCCTAAACCATTGATCAAACTCATCACTTAATCTTGATCCTATTAGACAATTTCCATTCTCATTTTCTGCACTTGCAACTTAGTCCCTAAGTTCTAAGATGCATATTTGCTCACCAATTTACTAACCCAATTGTTTTGACCATTCCAAGTCCTTCTTAGACACCTTCATCTCTATTACCCAAGGTATTCCTACATCATAATTGCTACAGATTTTTGCTCAATCTCAATCAAATTCTTCAACTAACCTTTTAGGGTGATTAACCAACCATATTAATCCCCATTAACTCCTAGTTACCCTTTGGTTCTTCAACCTCATAACATCACCTAAACCACTTGATTTCTACAAAAAATTGCCATAGTTTCCCTACTATTCTAGCATGCCCAAATGCATCATACCATTCACCTAAATCAATTCAAACTAACCAAATCCTTAGTGGATTCTACCAGCACACAAATTCATCCAAATTTCACCAATCACTATATCATGCAATAATCTTAAATGACTTGGCTCCAAGGCTCTTAATCAAACAGCAAGTTACCATTGCATCATTCATAATTCACAATTCTCTCTTACATCAACCAAACACATTTCCAGCTCATATTTTGGTTCATCTTTTAATTACCCATCCCATAATCTCAGAAGCATTAAGGATAGACATTAAGGTAGATTATTTACCTTATGTTCTCAAGTTCCTCTTTTCACTCCTCTTCCTCTCTTCTCTTGTTTGAAACCGGCCAAGGGGTAATGTAATTGCCAAGTTCTAACCCAATATTCAATGAGGAAATGAGACTAAGTAAAGACACTTAAACTCATTAATTAATTTAAGGATGAAAAGGAAATGCTTAAAGCACTAGAATTGGGCATTACCTTTGAAACCCTAGAATTGATTTTTTTTCCATGAATCAAAGGAGAGCTCCAACTACACTCTTTAAGCTTGAACCAAGGCTAATACAAAGCAAGGAATAAGCTACCTTGAGAAGCCAAAATCGGCTGAATAAGGAAATGGAGGAAACAAGGAGTTTTTGTGATTTTTCTTACCTTGAATCAAAGAGAGGATAAACTAGCTCCAGAAAATCTACTTTTCTTCTCAAATGGTGCTATACCCATGGCGATCAACTTCAGCCTTTAGAGGTTTTGAAAGGTGGTAAATGATGCCCTCAACTCAACTAAGAAGAATATGTGTTTAGTTTTTGATTTGGAGCCTTGTAGAGGCTTGGGCAAGGAAAAGAAATCAAGAAGCCATGGAAGGAGCTTCAAAATCTGAGGGAGAAGAAGAAGGAAGAATGGCCGGCTGGGAGGGGGAGAAATCGGCTAGTAGTGTGAGCAAGTACATATCTCTTTTACTTTATCTTTTACTATCTCTCTCTCTCTTTTTCCTTTCTCTTATTTTACATATTATTTGTAAAAAGATATCTATCTCTAACAAAGGGGCCAGTTTTAGAGGCTATTTTGGGGGTCCTAATTTGCCTAAGTCCACATGTGCTTAAATTGTTACTATTCATCACTAAGCCTTATGAAATTTTTATTTTTCTTAAATATTTGGAATTAGGATCTCTAATATGGTTTATTATATTCCCCTAATCCATTAGAGTATATTTAAGATTTTAAACCCATCCAAATTCTCTTTACAAGACAATTTCACTAAAATGTGCTCTAAGGAGCTTTAAGGCACATTTTGCGTTTTAGCTAATTTTATAAGTTGGTTTTCTTTGGGAATTAATTTATCTTGTTCCCACCATTAATATTAGTTGTAGGAATCCCCTTTATGCCCTATTTAAGGTCACCTAAACTCCAAGGGTCCTTTAAGCACGTTTTTACGTTTTGTGCCTTTTAAGCATTTTCCTCTTTCTTTTGGGTTTTACTTTCTTCACCAATGTTCTTTAGGCATCATTAGGCCTCTAAATCTCATATTATAATAATTAATCACCATTTTTAAGTTAGGCGTATTTCAATAAAAACGCTGCTTCAGCCTTGTCTTCAATCACTTTGTACATCAATTTAATTATCTAAAATTCTAAGTTTACTTTTCAAGTATTTCAAGAGGCAACAAAGGAAGGAGTAAGGAAAAGACAAAATAAAAAAGAATGATTTTATATTGTATTGTTGCATGCACGCATGTTACAAAATAAAAATCTATATGAAATTGATAGAGGTGGAGGGGGACCACATGGAAGCTTTATGTGAGAAGAAAGAAGAAAAAAGGCATCAAAAACAGCCCGCCCGACCAACAAGTGATGCCACACAAACTATGACAGAAGAGGACCACAACTAGCTAATACTAATTATCCGGTATTTCCTATTAATAGTACCTAGCTTTACTTTTTGTTGCTTCTCTTAATTTGTCGTGTAGCCACTATAAAAAGGCATGAGGTCGACTAGGTCAGGGCATGAGATGAATTTTCCCTTTTAGCCACTTCTGTGGAGATAGACAGGGTAATACTTGATCACTAGTAGGCTCCTTCAAGAGAGGCTCCATTTCTGGTCTGGCCATTTTTAGCAGCTACCCTTGTATGGCTGCTTGCCTTCTATCAATGACTAAGCATGTTCCTTTAAGAGTTGAGCCCGTGAGAGTCATTCACAGCAGCTCGTATCAATCTAGTATCAGAGCTCATTCAATTGATGGTTACGCGCACCATGGAGGCTTTAACAGTAGAGCAAAAAGCATGAAAATGGTGATGGAAGAACTATGATCTGAAGTTGGCGAAATTAAGGGGACGATAGAGAATGTACTTTGTGACCTTCAGAATCTGACTCGCTTGAAGACTAGGCACAACGGGGAGGCATCTCTCAGTGGTTCCAGCGGTGGGCGTAACCAAACAGGTGGCGATGATAGAGGATTCAAGGTTCGTAAAATGGAAATGCTAGTTTTTACTGGTGATGACCCCATAGGGGACATATCGAGTTGAACGATACTTGCGTATATACTGGATTAGAGATGGAGATCGGGTAGAAGCAACATGTGTCTGTATGAAGGGTGAGGCCTTACACTAGTTCACCTAGTCGGAAACCACACCGGATTACCTCCTTGGGACAAATTTCCGGAAGATTTGGTTCTCTACTTCTGTTTGGCACATGCCGACAACATCCTGGACCAATTGATGGCGTTGAAACAGGGGAATACCATCACTGAGTTCAGGAAGCGTTTCGAACATCTGTCAACGAAGCAGGTGATTTCATAAGAAATTTTAATGAGTTTCTTCCACGGTGGTCTGACACAGGAGATTAGGGTTGAAACGATGTTATTGAAGCCTAAGAATCTGTTGAAGATGATGACCATCGTTGTCGAAGTGGATGAGAATAGCACCGGCAATAAACGAGTATCAAAGTATAGAATAAAGAAATTGAAGAACTGGGCGGGGCCAAAATCCATGGGGATAATCGCTAATACCTACTGACCCAATAGCAATAAAAAAGGTAGAACCAACGGTTTGACACAGTCCTACCAGTGCATTAATGAAAAAATAGCAGCAACGGTGTAACTTAGTTGAGGGTGACACATTTCGGAAGTACAAACCCGAAAACCCTAACCGCTACATCTTCTGGTTCACATTCTGTAACTAGGCCATGAAATCCACTGGATCCTAAAGTGAAATACTCCTGAAAATCATAGCTCCATTCCAAAAGACTATTCCAGAAGATGTCCGGGTTGGTTCCGAAAGAAATGTTCCGGTAAGAGGATTAGTAAGTAGGTAATTGTTTCCTATATTACGCCATGTTCTTAATTACCCAGAGAGTTACTCGTTGACGTTATCTTTTGTAAGTGCCACTTATATAAATACTTCTTGGGTCATCTAATTGTTATGATTACTCTTGAGAGTTATGAGTTGTAACTTCCTTTCCGTTCAAACTTAAATAGACACCTTAACTTTTTTCAGTTTCTTTTCAAATCTATAATGTGACGTTCTTCTGTCATTAAGGTGAATTTGACTCAGCATAACTCTAAGTCCTTCTCATCAATTCTACCAAGGTAAGTGCGTGAATTTAGGTCTTTCAAATTACCTTCTGTTTGAAAGGTTGACTCTTTAATAAATCTATTTTGAAGTTTTGTTGAGTCGATATCTCTCTTACCACAACTCTAAGGTTACTCTATCTAACTCCTCAAATTATTCTAAAGATCAACCCAGATTAATATTGATTCACCTAGCACCACAATTACCAATCGAGAGTATACCCTATTTTATGTTAGCAAGTTGTCGGTCCTTTAAACTTCATAAAAACGCTTTCTTTCCAGTGTCATCTTGTTAAATATGGTCAAGAATCTGCTTTTGGTGTGAAAGAACTTTCTTTTGTTGATTTTACATTCTTTCCCAAATTCTAGAGTTGTTCAACAAGTATACGTCGTCTGGTGTGTCCGTCCTTCCAGAAGTTTCATCCGGAAGAATGTTCTTCTGTCATTCCAGTAGAATTTCCAGAAATGAAGGAAATATGGTTAAGGTGACTGATTGGTGTATAATGATTATGATTAGGTTCTGAATATTTTGGAGGTGATTTTTAGCAGTGACTAGAGCAAGGCTCAGGTAAGTTGTTGTGTATTACCATTGTCTTACCTTGGTGAAATTTATAGTTGATTTGGACATGAGTGAAAAATTTAGTGATTTATAAGGTGATATTGTGGACTTAGGTGTCATTAATTGTTGGTATTGATAAGGGGATCTTTTCTTGGATATATATATACAAAGTAGATACACTGATTATGCACTGCTACCAATGAATTGCGGTTTAATCCATTATGGTCTATTTCTACTGGTCAAAAGTACCTTGACGAGTGTGCACACTTAAGGACGTATGGTGAGGTGGAATGATTACTCAAGGGACCGTGGACTTCGTGTTCTTTGTCTTATGACCGGCGTGAACCCTTGAGGTTTTGTATTAATGTACCCAAAGGGTCGTGGACTTAGTTTCCTTTGTCTTATGACCAGTTTGATCCTTTGGGGTGGTGGATTCTTTTCCTTATCAATCATCAATGTTGTGTTTTGGAACTAGCAAAATTGTATGCTTAGATATTTGGATCCTGATTCTGGATTATATGAGTTTTTTACATTTGGTGCTATGTTCTGCACAAAAGGGTTTCAAAACAAAATGAATTTTATGCGGTGTAATAACAACATACTCAATTTCACTCATTTATGGAACCCCTTTCTTTGTTGTTTGTGATTTTGGTTACAAGTTGATAGCTGAGATACTGGCTTTGGGTTGGTGGGGATTGCGAAATGACTTAGAAGTACTAGTAGTATCAAATCCTTCCTTAAGTGTAATTGTTCTGGAAGTCTATTCTAAGTGTTAGTTCCGGAAGCTTGTTCCGGTAGGATGGATCTTAGAGGACACATAATGAATTACAATTTAATGATTATGGTTTTTAAATACTTAGGTATTTAAAGATATATCTGCTTAGTTAATGATGAGTTGTGTTGGAAAGTTTAGCCTTAGCACTCACTCTTGTGGGTGTGGTGGTAATACCCCATTTGATTTTTCTTTATTTCTGCTGTGGTTGTGTTATATCTGTTACAGTTAGGTTCGGTTGGAAATTGGGGTATTACAAAGTGGTATCACAGCGGTAGATTTAAGTAACTAGATGAGTGTCGGTGCAAAATAGTAATTAAACTATCCTTCTAACTATGGGCAGTGAACCTAGTCGTTGTAGCTCAACAAGGTTGTATCCACAGGGACTTCGTAACTATCTAGCTAATTATAAGTTTAGTCTTTGTGCAAGAATATAAACAAAAGTGCATAAATGTAATTGGGGGTTTTGGTTTGGATAATTAGAGAAATAAAGAAAAGCAATAAAATTAATCTAACTAAACTAGGATAGATGTAGCCTGGGATGAAACTTTGCACTCATCCTCCCTTTACCACCGATTGTCGACTCTTGAACTTAAAGCTAAACAACGGGAACACTTAAATAATTAGCAACCTAATCCAGGCCTTCTAATCCTAACCAATTTGATAGGGACTTCTCAATCAGCTTTTCCCGGGGTCAATCGATAGCACTAAGCTCAAATTATCCTAAGGTTGCAATGTATCTAATCTCAAAATCATCAAAATTCGAGTACATTGATTTAGCCCCCTTGGTCTAGGTTTCCATCTCAGAATAACATGTCGATAGAAATCCACACTAATGCTAAACTCTTCAGCAAGGTTAATCCAACTAATTTAACAAATTGACAATTAGTTAAGCAAACCCTAAACAAATCCCTAAATCATGAGTAACAAGTTTAGAAACCATAAACACTTAATAATTATCTTCATTAAGCACAGGGACTAAAATAAAGCATTGAATAAGTTGAAGATCCAACAATGGATGTTTTAGGGATTTTGGAGCAAAATCCTCATCTCAAACTACAAGGGAGGTTAAGCCTCCATTAGAGCATAAATGAGAGAGAAGGGAGAATAATTAGCCATTAGAGGTGAAGGGGTGCTTCCAAAAAGGTGAGATTTCTTCTTCTCTTCTTGTTTTTTTAGTTGCGACAGACCCAAGTGGGTCGGTCTTTCTGGGTCGGTCCATTCCAGTGGCTCATAGTTGAGTCGGTCCTTCTGGGCCGGTTCGTTTCAGAAGCTTGAAGATGATCTCGATCGACCCACATGGATCGGCCGCCTAGGTCTATCTGCTCCAGAAAGGCCATTTGTCTACCTAAAGCTTCCCGAACTGCTCCGTCATTCTTGATCTGCTTCCCACAATGTTGAATCTTTGCTAGAGGGTCTATTTGGTTTCAAAAACATACTCAAATGAGCTTTTACCTACATTATAACCAAAAGAGTATAAGTTCACCAATATTAATGAAATGCTCTATAAAGTGGTAAAATATGTCAACAGTTGAAGGAAATGAAGGTAACTAAAGACCCTATAATTACAATATTTCACCACTTATTAACTCCCCCACACTTATCTATTTGCTTATCCTCAAGAAAAATTAGGAAGCGCATGAATGAGGAATATTTAAAGCAAGCAAGTGTTCAAATGAATTCTTGGGAAATTGTGAACAAAAAGGATGAAAAATTCATGAGGAGTGCAAAACAACCTAACCATGGTCATATGAGTGTGCTTAACGTAAATAAAAAATTTTGACTTTCAGGGTATGATCTAGAGTGTTTCAAAGTTCTTAAAGATTATGGAAGTTAGAGAGCTTTTACCATGGACAACTTCTCTCAAGAATGGGCATTAAAGAGAAAACAAAAGGAAAATAGAGATTTGCATTTGATTCACTTTTGCAACAAGAGATGAGGAGAAGATATTTAAGCATTTTGCCTTTTCATTCAAGAACACTTAACTCTCATTTTTGTTGGTTACCAATGGTGTCTCTTTAGTTCCTTTCGTTAAAAATTTCAACAAAGAACAACCCCTTAGACGAGAAGATAGGAGAAACCCCTAAGCATTAAAAATTCACCAAAGATAAGGTCATAAGGTAGCCCCGCATGTTACATGCTCCTGAATAGAAAATTTTATTTTAAAATTTTTTATGGTGGATGCCAAGATTTCATAGGAAAATTTGCTTCCTATAAATGTAACTCCTAAATGGAAGCAACAGATAAGTATATGAGATTGAGCAGTGCACAAAAAGAAAAGGTCGGTTCCCCCATACTTGAATGGGACAATGTCCTCATTGTTCAACAATAAACCTAGGGAGAAATAAACAAAAGACCTTTTCGACGCATGAAACATAGAGCTGGTATAAGTATAGTGCATTGTGTAAAAGTTAAAGGGGTAGAGAACTAGTACTCCCCTGATAAGGTTTGAGTTGATTGTGGGGTTCCTTCACACTTGCAAGTGTCCGGGGTCGTGGAAGCGCTAGCTTTAACATTGAGAGTCGAAGATCCTAGGAAAATTCGTAAGAGTTGCTTTTGAATTGATCCTAACTCATCCTTGGAGTGTACTTGTTCCCAATTTGTATATATCTACAAAGCACAACCAAAAAGAGGGCACAAAAGAGATTCTGAAGAATACGCAAAAAGCCCGAAGTTAGATACCAAAAGGGGACTCATGGACAAGTCCAATATAATATTCAATAGGTACAAAAACATAAAAGTAGTGCTGAAAGTAAAGTACTGGAAAGCTAAAGTTAACGAAATTTGAATGACAGAAACATAAACGGTATCCAAAATAAACATAAAAGTTTCAGAAAAATAAAGCTTCAACATCAAACATCATAGTCGGCTACTGGGAGGCGGACCACCACGCTCAACCTGCTCCCACAGATACTGAAGTTTTGCCTCCATCTGGCGCTGATGCGCCTCAACCTGGAGCTGATATGCCTCAAACTACACATGGGTGACTAAACCAGATGGTGGTGGTGGGAGAGCAAGGAGTGGAGCTGAAGTGGCGCTGTGGGTGGAAGGACCCGAAGAGGAGGACTCCTTACTGCTCTAGGAGTGTGCAGCATCCACCTTATGCCACCTGGTGTAGGTCCATACAAAACCCATTCGCCGAAGAGAGTAGTCATGGATGAGGTCCATGGGTGGGCTGACCAGCTCATCCTCCATGGGCTGCACTCCGAAGCGTGAGAACTTCCTCTATAAGAAGTGAGGAAAACCCGAGTGTTGGGTCTCCCTCTTCTCGAAGATATGGCAGAGGTAAGACATCATGAGGTTCGAGAGGGATAGCGGCTTGTCCGGATCCGGGGCGACCATGTGGTCCATAAGGTAGCAGTTGGTGGCATTAAGATCCTTACTATCTCTCGATAATATATTGTGGTGGATGAGCGCCAACATGATCCTCTCGATCGGATCTCGTACCATGTTCAGGGTCATGGTGAGCCTGACATCTGTGTCGTCCTGGTTCTTTCGTTTGGTCTGGACCGGGAGGGTATTGAGGTAGTGACGCTAGTGGGCATTCAGGTCACCCACGTGGATAAAGGAAGACTGCTGGAGGTCATCATTGGCCAGCCCATAGAAGTGGGGGATGTCCTGTCTCCTGATGATGATCTCATGACCACCGACAAAGGAGGTGACCTTTCTCCTTCTCTTATCTGTCGTGGCATTGGCGTAAAATTCTTTAATCATGCGGGGGTGGTATTGACCTCCCATGGTCAGCAAACAACTCCACTAGATGCAGTCAAGGTATGGCCTCAACTGCAGATCCACCACAAGAGCAGGATCAACTGTGCGCTCTCGGAATATCTCGCAACGACAGCCTGCAGTGAACCAGCGCTTGGCATCTTTGCTAACGAAGATGCCATTTATAAGACCGCAGCTAGAGTAGCCTATCGCCAAGTCCGGGTCCGCGTTGTTCCTCTTAGCATTGCGGTGTGGTCTATTAGCCATTTTCTGAAACAGAAAAAATTAAAGCAACACAAAAAACAAACAAAAGAGAGAAAAAGATAAGAAGGGAGTTAAATATTATAGATCAAAGGGGAATAAGTAATTAGACAAAACGTATCATTAAGAACAATGGAAAGAAAAGGAACAACACGTTTCTATGGAAATTTCGGCATGGTCTCCCTTGTTTTTCTCCTTTTTCCTGGTTCTAATCACCTCTACAAGTTCAACCAAAAGGTTTCTATTCAGATATTCAAGCAGCCTAATAATCTAATTTAGTTAATAAGTTCTAAACTCCCTAAGTAAATCAACAATTCGCCCATTTTTACATTTTATGTTACCCCAATTTTCAACATTAGTGCACTACCTTAGGCATTCAAGATTCAGTTGTGCTCACTAATGATCCATCAATTCTCACAAGGCCATAGCATGGTTTAAACACAAGTAAATAATGATAAATAAAGCATTATTGAATTTAGAGCATTAAGCACAAAAATCATGCTAAAACTTCCAAATTGCAACATTTTCAAGCTCAATTTGCCCACACACACCTCATAATTAACAATTATTAGCTATCACAATCACCAAATTTGCAAAATTCATAAATTTTAAATTAAGGCCTCATTTGGTTCGCAAGTAATTCACTCCAAAGTGTAACTTTTACAAAAACACCAAATTGACAAATTAGTAGTATAATGAAATACCTTGGTGTTTTTATAGAAGTATTTAGCTAATGAATTTGACAAATTTGGGTCAAAATGGGTTAGAACCAAATTTAGGGGAAATTGAGGGATTTAGGGAGGGATTGAGTTGGGGTGGTGGGGTTTAGGCAGGCTGCAGTCACTGCTGTTGGCGTCGGAGATCAATGCGCCATTTCTTAGTTGGGAGAAGAGGGGTGTTGGGAGAATGCAGGGCTTTGGCAGTCGGGAGGTAAAGGAAATGAAATAGAAGGGGAGAAAACACAGTCGTTTTGGATTTTTTTTTCAAAATTTTTGACCCGGTCCCCGTGGATCAGTCAGTTCCTGACTTTGGAATTTCAAAAAATTTCATCTGACTAGTGGGTCGGTTGATTCTATTAAGTTCAAAAGGGGCCTCGAGCGACCCATGTGGGTCGGTCCCCATGGGTCGGTCGACTTCAGAATGTATCAACCAGTTTAATTCAGCTCCGACCAACCCACATGGGTCGGTCGGATCAAATTCTTTCCAAAACACAGTTTTCTTTTACCAAAACACTTGTTAACATCCACAAGGCAGAAAAACACCAAAAACAGCCAGAAACTCACGTAATAAGAGCTCAAAACAAGCAAAAATGACTAACATAAACTACATAACTAAAATAATGCAAGGAGATAAAAGGAATCCGGGTTGCCTCCTGGAAAGCCGCCTTTCTTTTTAAGGTCTTTGGTTAGACCATAGTAAAGTTTAGATGGAACCTGCGGGGTCTCTTAAGTAAAGAGCACAAGCATCAACCTTTTCGATGTCTCTTCCCCAGTAGTGCTTCAACCGACATCCGATGACCATGAAGATATCCCCTTTGACGTTCTTGAGTTTGATGGCTCCATATGGGGTGACCTTCGTGACAGTGAAAGGACTAGCCCAATGAGACTTTAACTTTCTAGTGAACATCTTCAACCTTGAGTTATACAAGAGAACCTGATCTCCCTCACGGAACTCCCGCTTCAATATCATCTTGTCATTCCACTTCTTGGATTTTTCCTTATAGATGATGTTGTTCTGTAGGCTTCTTCCCAAATCTCTTCTAACTCGGTCAACTGAAACCTTCTCTTATCACCGGTGCTTTTAAGATCATAATTGAGCGCCTTCACCGCCTAATATGATTTGTGCGCTAATTCCACCGGCAAGTGACAAGCCTTTCCATAGACAAGTCAGAAGGGAGACATGCCAATTGGAGTATTGTAGGCTGTCCAGTAAGCCACAATGCATCATCCAGCTTCATAGACCAATCTTTTCTTGAAGAATTGACTGTCTTCTAAACGATCCACTTGAGCTCGCGATTGGTGACCTCAGTTTGGTCATTTGCCAATGGGTGATATGGTAGGGCTACCTTGTGTCTCACTCCATATTCGGTCATCAATGCTTCAAATATTTTGTTGTAGAAGTGAGACCCACCATCACTTAGAATAGCTCTTGACACCCTAAACCTTGTGAAAATGTTCTTTTTCAAGAACTTTATCACTACCTTGTCCTCATTTGTGGGAGCTGCATCTGCCTCCACCCACTTAATCACGTAGTCCACCGCTACAAGGATGAACAGATTGGAGCAAGAGGATGGGAAAGGGCCCGTGAAGTTGATGCCCCATAAATCAAACAGTTCAACCTCGATCATCATGCTAAGTGGAATCTCATGCTTGCGGGAGGTGTTCCCGAGCCTCTGGCATTGATCACGAGAGGCAACAAAAAAGAATGGCAATCCTTATGAAGGGTTTTCCAGAAAAACCCAGCTTGAAGAACCTTAGCCGTTGTTTGTGCCGGACCGTGATGCCCACGAGCTTCACCTGAGTGACAGTGGATTAAGATCTTGTGGACTTCACTAATGGGTACACACCTCCGGATCACCCTATCGACACAAATCTTGAAGAGAAGAGGATCTTCCCAGAAATAATGTTTGATGTCTGAGAAGAATTTGTTTCTCTACTGGAAGGTCATTTCTTGTGGTATCATCCCCCTTGCCAAATAATTTGCAAAGTCGGGATATCAGAGGGTCACTAGTCTCTTTGATCACAAAGATACTCTCATCGGGCAAGAACTCGCTGATTGGCACACTGTCATCCAGCACTTCCATTCAAGAGAGATGATCAGCTATCACGTTTTGAACACCCGGTTTGTGCCGAACCTCAATCTCAAACTCTTGCAGAAGAAGGATCCATCTAAGAAGTATAGGATTTGCATCCTTCTTGCTGAACATATATTTTAGCGCTGAATGGCCGGTGTGCACAATGACCTTGCTGCCCAAAAGGTAGGATGTGAACTTATCGAGGGCGAAGACCACTGCTAGCAGTTTCTTCTTTGTGGTGGCGTAGTTCTTTTGGGTATCATTAAGAGCTCTACTTATGTAGTTGATGCTCCTCAATATTTTCTCCTTCTTTTGGCATAGAACTACCCCCACCGCATAGTCGCTAGCATCACACATTATCTCGAAGGGGAGACTCCAATCAGGGGATACCACTATAGGCGCTGATATGAGACATTGCTTAAAAGTATTGAAAGCTTCAGGGCACTCACCGGTAAATTCAAACTTGACATCCTTGGCCAAGAGATCACAGAGAGGTTATGAAATTTTTGAGAAGTTCTTGATG
This sequence comes from Limonium bicolor, assembly GCA_023374045.1. NCBI lineage: Eukaryota > Viridiplantae > Streptophyta > Magnoliopsida > Caryophyllales > Plumbaginaceae > Limonium > Limonium bicolor. Next base: position 242,136,557 of record CM041781.1, read on the forward strand.
AACCTTCTATAGAACCCGTCATGTCCTAGAAAGCTTTTGATATCCTTCACTGATGTCGGAGGAGGTAGCTTTTCAGTTACCTCAACCTTAGCCTTGTGAACCTCAATGACCTTAGAAGAGACTTTATGTCCTAGAACATTTCCTTCTTTTACCATGAAGTGGAATTTTTCCCAATTCAGCACTAGGTCTGTCTCCTCATATCGGGTCAAGATGGCCTCCAAGTTGTTCAAACAAGCGTCAAAGGAGGGGCCAAAGACCGAGAAGTCATCCATAATGACCTTGATGCTCTTCTCTACAAAGTCGGAGAAGATCAACATCATGCATCTTTGAAAAGTGGATGGGGCATTGCAAAGACCGAAGGATATCCGGGTGTAAGCAAATGTCCCATAAGGGCAAGTGAATATCGTCTTCTCCTGGTTCTCATGAGCTATAGGAATTTGGAGGTACCCCGCGTAGCCATCTAAGAAGTAGTTGTAGTTCTGACCCGCTAACCTCTCTAGCATCTGATCAATGAATGAGAGAGGGAAGAGGTCCTTTTTGGTGGCGGTGTTCAGCTTTCTGTAGTCGATGCAAACTCTCAAACCATTTGTAGTTCTTTGAGACACCAGCTCGCCTTTTGTGTTGAGAACAACTATGATGCCTCCCTTTTTTGGAACTACTTAGATGGGACTCACCCAGTTGCTATTAGAGATGTCATAGATGATGCCCACATCTAACAGTTGAGAACTTCTTTCTTGACCACCTCCTTCATATTCGATTTTAGTCTCCTTTGAGGTTGGACCAACAGCCTGTAGTCATCTTCCATGAATATCCGGTGGGTGCATAAGTAAGGACTGATGCCCTTGATGTCGGTAATAGACCACTCAATGACCCTCTTATGGTTTTGAAGCACCTTTATCAGACTTTCCTCTTGTGTACCTGTCAAAGAAGATGAGATAATAACAGATAGAACACACAGGTCAGTCAAATAAGCATATTTGAGATGAGTGGGTACAGGTTTCATCTCCATAATGGGAGGCTTCTCAACCGAGGTTAGCAGCTTCTGAGCAGCACGCTTTAACGGTTCTGGTGGTGGGTAGCGGGGCTTGTGACAAGCAAATCTTCTATTCGATTTAGTTACTACCTCAGTCACCTCGGGGTGAATTTTTTGTTCAACATATGCCGCAAGAAAAGCTCATTCAAGGGCATCATATTTGACAAGAGAAAGAGAATGACCATGAACAATTGAATCAATGACATCTATTGCAAAAAACATCCTCTGCTTATGAGGGTCTCTTAACAACCTTAGACATGTCAAATTCTAATTTTTCATCATGAAGGCGCTGGATTATTTTTCCCTTTTCTACATCTATTAGGGTCCTAGCAGTTCTCATAAAGGGCCAACCCAATATTAGTGGTACTCTCTTGACCTCTTCCATATCTATAACAATAAAATCAGCTGGGAAGATAAAATTTTCAACAGTCACTACCAAGTCCTCCACCTTTCCCTTAGGAATCACCGAATATATATCCACTAGTTGCAATTGAATTGAGGTTGGAGTGCATTTACCAATTCCAAGTTTATTGAAAGTTGATAGTGGCATGAGATTAATACTAGCACCTAAATCACAAAGTCCACTACCGCAATCAATGTCACCATAAAACAAGGAATGATAGGCAAACCTGGATCTTCAAGCTTTGAAGAGAGGCTTCTTTGGAGCACTGCTTGAACTTCTTTGGTGAGATGCACAGTTTCAGCTTCTTTTGGTGATCTCTTGTTAGCAATGATGTCTTTCATGAATTCAGCATAAATCGACATCTATTTCAAAGCATCAAAAAAAGGAATGTTAATTGTCAATTTCTTAAAAGTGCTTAGAAACTTCCCAAATCGCTCATCTAAAATTTTATTTTTGAATATATTGGGAAAAGGAAGAGGAGGAATATGTTTGGTGAGAGTGGAGGGAGTATATGACTTAGAAAACTCCTTCTCCTTCGAAATATTCTTCGGTGGAGATAGAGGTTCCTCAATGATCTCTTGTTATTCCTCTTGCACTCGGTCTTCTTGATTTTCATTGCCATCTTGTGGACATGGTAGGGCAAGTAACCTCACACTTCTAAGTGTCACCGCCTTTGCTTGCTCTCTTATATTAGGCTTCATTTGACTAGGAAAGACACCCGCCAGCCTTTGAGCAAGTTGTTGAGAGATGCTCTCAAGTTGTGCGTCGACCCTCTTATTGGTGGCTTCTTGATTTATCTTGAAAGAATCCAAATCTACTACCTTACCTTGCACAACCGACAAGGTTTTTCATCATGTCTCATAGCTCAGCATTGGCATCCACAGAGGAGGAAGGAGGTTGTTGTTGTTGAAAGCCTGGAGGTGCTCCTTGAGGTCTATAACCCATTTGTAGGTTAGAGGCTTGTTAAGACCCTTGTGACCGATATCCCGTAGGGTTGTTGGAAGCATTGCTTGGTCTCCCTTAGGTTTGGTCATTGCCCCTCCATGATAAATTTGGATGACTTATCCATGGGGCATTTTGTTGATTATAGTTGTAACCAGGGCGGTTGCCTACAAAGTTCACATCCTCATGTTGATAGGCGTAAGCTTTGCCTTCATAAAAGTGGGTCTCGTGAGGACCCGCACAAATTGCACACCCCTTTGAAGCTGAAGCAGAAGTTGAGGATGAAGAAGCTATATATTTAGTTGTTTCTTTTGGAGCTATAGCAAGTTTCTCCACCATCTTAGTGAGAGCGGATAGTTGAGATGAAAGATGGTCGATTGGCTCGACATAAAGGATACCCACTGCTTTCGGAGTTCTTCCCTTTGGCTTAGACCATTGCTTTGTGTTGCTAGTCATCAACTCAAGAAGTTCCATCCCTCTTGAGGTGATTTAGTCATGAAGCTTCCTCCAGCTGAGGAGTTCACAAGACATCTACTCCCATCATCAAGACCGTTGAAGAAGGATAAGCATAGGGATTGGTCATCCAAACCGTGGTGAGAGCAATTCATCAACATGTCCTTGAACCGATCCTAAGCATCGTATAATGTCTCCCCCGACTCTTGGTAAAAATGTGATGATCTCTCAAATCAATTGTCTCGTTCTACTTGTGGGGTAGTACTTGGTAAGGAATTTCTGAGCCCTTTGTGCCCAAGTTTTGATTGACCTTGAAGGTAGACTCCTATACCATCTCGATGTAGCGTCTGACAATGAATGAGGGAAGAGATGCAAGCTGATAAGTGCGAAATTTATCTATGTTTCTATGCTTAATGTGATTAATATTTTATTGGTTTATATGATAAATTTCTTACTTATATGTTATTTTATGTTATATACAAAGAACTCCCGTTACTTGTGGTTTTGTGCTTAAGCAGATGAAAATACTGAAGAAAAGAACTAAAAACACGTGTCAAGAACTTAACATTCAAGACGAGACCAAACGGGACCAAGATTTTATATCCGCGTTTCGAAGATCAATAGAGAGTATATATATATTGAGCAACCAGAGTTATCATCGTTGATATTATTTCTCCGTGATTATTTAATCATTAGCAAATCAGCTTTGCAACTCATTTTGAAGTTAATGATTATTCAACTCAATCTATACCATATACACACGTGGGCTGCACCACATGTATAGATGAAATCATTGACGGATCATGCTGCATCATCATCATATTATATATAATTAATCTTTGATTGCTAGTAGAATGTTGTACGTGAGCATATGAAACCTACGAAGAGTGCTCAAAGATAAAAAAATATATTTTATTATCTTTGACTAACGGAGGGATAGAAGGAGATAACAGCAGCCCGTGGGTACATATGTGGGATTTTTATAATCTTCAAAGGACCATCCACTAAGACAAGAATTCAAAAATTCTAAACCCTAGCCGCATGCTGAGTTCGAGACAGAGAACAGACAGAGAGGGAGACCAGTTCATGGTAGATTGGAGATAGCACAACAGATCGGGATTTCGACATCAGTTCTTCATCACAGATTTGATGGTGTTCTTCCTCTTTATTATTGTTGTTTTCGTATTTATCATATCTGAGTAGTCGTTTAGAATTCGGGTTTGCTATGGACAACTAGTTTATTGTGTTTTCTTCCTGAGTTGTTAAATATAAATTCTATACAGATTATAGTTTTGTTCTTAGTTATTTATTGAATTCTCTTGTGATTAATTATTTCTTGAGTTATTTGGTATGAATTGCTTACAAGTGAGAACTGCGGCGTTCATTAGACCATAGGAATATTACCAGTGAAACTATAGATGGCAATTCCTGGGGATTAGCTTACTAGACAACCAGATGAACCATTAATGCTACTAGTTAATTTGCGGGAGACCAGTTTTAGATTAATTTAGATCTGAGGTTGCAATCTAGAATTTAGAAAACACTCAGAAAGGGAATTGATAAACTAGGAAGAAATAGTAAACCAAGATTCGCCCTTTATATTTATTAGATAATCACTTTTATTTATTTTCAGTTTATTTAATCATTTAATTTCTACAATCAAACCCCCAATTTATCATTATTATTTTTCTTTAGTTTGTAGTTAGTTAGATTAAAGATTAAACTAGACAGTGTCTCCTTGGTTCGATAATCTAGGAAAACTTGCTACGGCTGACCAGTACACTTGCTGCAATACGTTTCATACCGTACAAGTTTTTGGCGCCGTTGTCGGGAAGACACGGTTATTTAGTTTAGTCTTTATTCTATTTTTCTTTAATTTAATTTTTATTTTGTTTAGTTTACTTTTAGTTTATTTGTTTTGTTTTATTTTGTTTAATTATTATTATTCCGTTTGATAATTAATTTGGTTTGTTTGATTGTTTTGATTTTTATAATTATTTTAATTTCTAGGATTTTTATTTTATTAGATTAGTTTATTTATTGTTTTATTTAATTTTGTCCTAATTTATTTTATTTGTGTTTGTTTTGTTTAGTTCAATTTTATTTTATTTTAGCTTTTCTTGTACTTGTTTATTTTTACTTTAGTTCAGTTTATTTTATTTCGTTTTTGTCAACGTTTACTTTAATTTGTTTAGTTCAATTCTGTTTGAATTAATTTTATTTTGTTTCTGCTAGTTTGATTAATTTTGTTTTTTTATTTAGTTTAGTTATTATATTCCCTGAGATTTCAGTTTATTTAATTTTTTTGTTCACATATTATTTTATTTTTCTTTCATTGTTTTAATTTTTGTTTATGGTCTTCACTCGTTCTACAGGAGAACCAGAATTTGAGCTTAATCCAAAAATTGACAGATTAGCAAGAAGAATTCGACATAATCTCAATCTGGAATCAGGAGGTGAAGAGGAGGAGGTTCTACAGCTGTTAGAAGAGGAGGAAGATAGTTGCTCTGCAGAACCACCAGTTGATCAAGTTATTCAAGAAGAAGCAGACATGAGTGGAATAGTTAACCAGAGAGAGACGGATGAACGACTGTACCCGTCCAAACGTGGAGGGACTCACTTCACCCATAGTGATCCCTGCACTGCCGGAGAGAGTAGTATGGTAATTCAAAACCCATTACATCACGATGGTTTTGAATGTGCCACAATTCAGCAGGACAGTCACAGAGGACCTAAATATACATCTTACATCCTTCCTGCGATTGGTTGGAGCTTGTTCTACTCCAGCATCTCAAGAGGTAGCTCCGTTTTCCTTGTTTCCATTTTCACTAAGACATCGAGCTGCAGAGTGGATGAATTCTTTGGAGCCCAACAGTATCACCAGTTGGACCGAGTTGGCTAATGCTTTTCTGGTGAAGTATTTCCCTCATTCTCGTATGTTGACCATGAGAGGGAAATTACTAATTTCAAGCAGTACAGTGGTGAAACTCTTTCTGAAGCTTGAGAGAGATTTAAAGGAATTGTTAGGAGAGTTCCTCACCATGGCTTGGGGGAAGAAGTAGTTCTTTAATCTTTTTATAAAGACTTGGACCCTCAGAGCCGAATACTGGTGGATACTTGTGCTGGTGGGAGCCTTATGGAGTTGTCCATTGCCCGTATAAAAGAGCTTTTGGAAACATTGACAAATTCAGCTAATCAGTGGGGTGGTGCTAGAGCTTCTTCTATAGTTTCTTCAAAGAAAGTTGCAAGTGTTTATGAGGTAGATTCCCACACTCTTCTTACAGCCAAGATGGATGTTCTATCTAAACAATTCGAGAGAATGGTGAATATGGTAACTCGTCAACTAAACGGTGCTGATACAGTTACTCCCTCTCATGTTTGTGAATTTTGTGGAAGAGATTCCAGCATGTGTCAATGCATACAACAGTAGGGAGAAAAAATTAATTATGTTGAGAATAGGCCGATTAATTTTTACAGTAATCAGAAGAATCAAAGGTACCAGCCTGACAACAATAATTTTGGGCAGCAGCGTAATAATTTTTCACATTACCAGCCTCAGCAGTCAGAGTAGACTAACAATAGCTCCTCCTCGAATCTAGAAGCTTTGCTTGCTACATTTGTTGCAACAACTGAGAAGCGTTTCACAGTGCAAGAGAGTAAGCTGGATTCATTCATTGCACATCAAGAGTCATTCAATAGAGATATGAAGAATCAGATGGCCGAATTGTATCAACAGCTTACCCAGTGTGAGAGAAATCCTAAGGAGCAAGCTAATGCTGTGACTATTATAGTAGATGATGTTTCAGATGCTGGTCCAGTTTCTTCTCTTCATACAGTGGTTGAGGACCCTAGTAGAGTTTTTGAAACACCCAAGGAGAAGGAGTCTCCTGAAACTCAACCTTCTTACTCTTCTGTTTCTAATCGTAAATTTGAAGAACCAATTCCTTTTCCTGACAGGTTAAAGAAAAGGGACCTTGATGAACAGCTTGGAAAATTTCTTAAAATTTTTAAGAAATCAACTAAGGATATGCCTTTTTCTGATGTGCTTAATTTAATGCCGAATTATGCTAAACTGGTGGATGATATCTTGGCTAACAAATGTTCTTTACAGGAAAAGGAAACGACGAAGAAGGTAACTACTAGGAGTGGTAAAGGTAAAGCTACTGAGCCTGGAGCGGTGAGCATAGAGGAACCAGTGCTAGAGAATGAGCGGAATTGTGAAGTTACCAAATCTCCTCCACCTACACCACCTGTAGTTGAAGTTGCTCCTCTAGTTCCTTTCCCAAACAGAACCAAGCGTTCCAAAGAGGATAGTGAGTTTGATAAGTTTCTTACTTTACTTCGCCAACTATCTGTTGATATCCCTTTTGTTGAATTAGTTGCGAAGGTGCCTAACTATGCCAAGTATTTAAGCAAGCTTTTATCTAACAAGGCAAAGTTAGTTGAGACAGGGACTATTCAGCTCACATAAACTTGTTCAGCAATCATACAGAAGCGCCTTCCAGAAAAATGTAAAGATCTTGGAAGTTTCACAATTCCATGCAGAGTAGGAGACATTGACTTCGACCACTGCCTTGCTGATTTGGGAGCATCAATCAGTCTCATGCCATACACTGTATTTGAAAAGCTTGGGATTGGGGACTTACAGCCTACATGAATGACGTTTCAGCTAGCAGATCGCTCCTTGTGGGATTGTTAAGGATGTGATGGTTAAGGTGGAGCATCTGTACTTCCCTTGTGATTTTGTCGTACTCAATATGGTTGCAGATCCGACAGTTCCTATCATCCTTGGAAGAACCTTCCTAGCAACAGCCAACGCTCGAATCGAAGTTGCTCATGGTACGATCACTTTAAATGCAGAGGGTGAGCAACTACTGTTGTATGCTGGTTGTCTTCGAAACAAGTTTTGGAAGCTTCTCGAACTTCTTGTCACTGGGTTCCAAAGACAGGTCAAACCTCTAGAGTCTCTAGAGAGAAAAGACACGTCTAGCCAAAGATGTTAAAGAAGGACAGCCGGCTTGGAGGTAACCCAGCATTATATTTTATTTAGTTAGTTTTAAATTTTGGTTTTAGTTTCTTTTTGTAGTTATTTCTCCCTGGTTTTGTTGTCTATTACCTTTTAACTCCGTTTGTAGTTTTGGTTGCTTCTGTTGTTCTTCGTTTCAGATGCATTCTTCATGGTGCTACTGCAACCAGGCTGCAACATTTGAGCAAAGCTTAAGTGTGGGATGGCGTCATTCTACATACGAAGTAACAACAAAATCCAGGGGAGTCCTAGTGTTAATTAAATTTAATTTTAGTTTGTTGTTAATAACTGCTCTGCTGTGTTTCATTTGGACATAAATGTTTTTCTGTGAACTTTACGTTTTTCACACCTGCCTTGTCACACAATGAGGACATTGTTTAATTTTAAGTGTGGCGTGGGGAGTGCTCTTCAGTTATCACTTTAGACCACTGGTTTTTGACTGTTTTCAGGTGATAAATAATATGCTTCTCTTTGCTATTAAATGTTGAATTTTGGGTGATAAAGTTTGTGGAAGTTTGAAATTCAGCCTGATGACAACCTTAAAAAAATTTCTGCTTAAAAGTTGTCTGATTAAATTATTTTCTCAAAATTTACTCTATTTTCACTGAAATTAATGGATTGGCTGATTGTGGAGACTAAATGTGTTTAGCTTTGAACCTTGGGAATGAAAGAAAAGAAAGTTCATAGGCAAGGTACTCCGCTAGTTTTTTTCCTGAACCAAAAACTGGCCTCGTCCGCTCGGTTATTAAGTCGTTAAGGGTGATTCATCACCTAGCTTCCTAAGGCCGCACAACCTGGGAAAGTTGGCCTAAAGCTGCTACAAGGGTGGAGAGAAAAGTTTAGGGGAATGGAAACGATCTCTGTATGCTTAATTTATTAAATGTTTACGAATTGCAAATTTGAAAATTTAAGTGCTTAAAAGTCATACTGCAATGAAAAGGGGATCGTTACAGGCTATGAGTATGTGGCAATGAAAATATTATGGAATAAGACATTACTTCTTGCCCCTTGTCGTCTATTTGGTAAAGAAATTGGTGGAAGGTCCAAAGTTAATCTGTGTTTTAGTTTCTGTATTTCAGTTTATTCATGCTTTTATTAAAATTACTCTTTATTCACTGTTTGCGAAAACTGACAGTCTAGAGTAGATCGATTTTTCTGATTGTCAATTTGTTTGTTTTCCTTCTGCTTATGTTTAATCCTGGAATTTAATGTTTCAGTTTGGAGCACTTTTTCTTTATTTTCTTGAGGACAAACAAAAGCTAAATGTGGGGTAGTTGATAAGTGCGGAATTTATCTATGTTTCTATGCTTAATGTGATTAATATTTTATTGGTTTATATGATAAATTCCTTACTTATATGTTATTTTATGTTATACACAAGAACTTCCCTTACTTGTAGTTTTGTGCTTAAACAGATAAAAATACTGAAGAAAAGAACTCAAAAACACGTGTCAAGAACTTAACATTCAAGACGAGACATAACGGGACCAAGATTTTACATCCGCGTTTCGAAGATCAACAGAGAGTATATATATATGAGCAACCAGAGTTATCATCGTTGATATTATTTCTTCGTGATTATTTAATCATTAGCAAATCAGCTTTACAACTCATTTTGAGGTTAATGATTATTCAACTCAATCTATACCATATACACACATGTGGGCTGCACCTCATGTATAGATGAAATCATTGACGGATCATGCTGCATCATCATCATATTATATATCATTAATCTTTGATTGCTAGTAGAATGTTGTACGTGAGCATATGAACCTACGAAGAGTGCTCAAAGATAAAAAAAAAATACTTCATTATCTTTGACTAACGGAGGGATAGAAGAAGATAACAGCAGCCCGTGGGTACATATGCGGGATTTATGCGGGATTTTTATAATCTTCAGAGGATCATCCACGAAGACAAGAATTCAGAAAACCCTAGCCGCATGCTGAGTTCGAGACAGAGAACAGTTAGAGAGGGAGACCAGTTCATGGTAGATCGGAGATAGCACAACAGATCGGGATTTCGACATCAGTTCTTCATCACAGATTTGATGACGTTCTTCCTCTCTATTATTGTTGTTTTCGTATTTATCATATCTGAGTAGTCGTTTAGAATTCTGGTTTGCTATGGACAACTAGTTTATTGTGTTTCTTCCTGAGTTGTTAAATATAAATTCTATACAGAATGTAGTTTTGTTCCTAGTTATTTATTGAATTCTCTTGTGATTAATTATTGCTTGAGTTATTTGGTATGAATTGTTTACAAGTGAGAACAGCGGCGTTCATTAGACCATATGATATTACAGTGAAACTACAAATGGTAATTCCTGGGGATTAGATGACTAGAAACCAGATGAACCGTTAATGCTACTAGTTAATTTGTACATTCGTAACGAGAGTTAGGATTTGGGAATTGCTAGTAAGGATCTATCTTACGGGAGACCGGTTTTAGATTAATTTAGATCCGAGGTAGCACTCTAGAATTTAGAAAACATTCAGGAAGGGAATTGATAATTTAGGAAGAAATAGTAAACGAGGATTCACCCTTTATATTTATTAGATAATCACTTTTATTTATTTTTAGTTTATTTAATCATTTAATTTCTGCAATCAAACCCCTAATTTATCATTGTTATTTGTCTTTAGTTTTTAGTTAGTTAGATTAAAGATTAAACTAGACACTGCCTCCTTGGTTCGATAAGCTAGGAATATTGTGTAGGAAAACTTACTACGACTGACCAGTACACTTGCTACAATACATTTCATACCGTACACAAGCGTATTCTCTCATTGACCCTACCAGTCTTTCCGAAGGAGTTACAAAAATAGAGGAAGAGACTTAGGTGATTGGGCGCTTCATCGGAATTTGCCCCACTGAATTTTCGTAAGTCCCAGACAGTTGTGATGAAATGTGTTTTGAAAACCCATTGTTCGGCCTCTTCAGGTGTCAACTCCGGAAGGACTATCGGTGAAGTTCTCCCTTCAGTGTCTGGCTGGTTGTAGTCCTTGAGAGCTCGTTGTTGTGGGTGGCCATTATCCTCTGTTATTGGTTCTTGTGCAGCCATGGTCACGGGATCCAAGTTCTTGCGAACTCTCCTCAACGTACGCTCAAGCTTAGATTTTGGACTAACAAGCGAAGAGCCTCTAGCTCAAGTACTTGGCATACACAAGGAAAAGAGAAGGTACCTGAAAAACACCAAAACAACGTACACTAAAGTATTAGAAAGGATAAATCTAAAGGAGAATAACTAAGCACAATAATAGCTAAGAAATTAATAAAAGCACAAATAAAAATAAATAAAGAACTAAACTACCGAAACTGGGGAAATGATAGAAAACTATCAATTTACCCAGCAACGGCGCCATAAAATTGATGAGGAAATTAGTAACATAAGCAGTAAAGCGTAGCTACAATGGGCAAGTGCACTCAATTTGCTATAATACAACAAGTGGCGTATGTTGTGAAAATAGCGGTTAAACTATCTTGCTAACTATGGGCAGTGGACCCAATCATTGTAGTACAACAAGGTCGTATCCACATGGACTTCGTTACTATCTAGTTAATTATAAGGTTAGTCAAAGTGCATAGAAATATATACAAAAGTGCATAAATGTAAATTGGGGGTTTTGGGTTTTTGGTTTATATGGAAATTAAATAAAATAATAAGGTTAAAATAATTAATCTAAGATAGGTGTAACCTTGGGATAGTGGGAATCTCCTAAATCACCCAAATATGCTCTCATTTCTACCTCATTAAGTTGTCTATTAGAGCTAAATAAAGATTCTTCAAATCATGGACTAATCAAATCTTACCTAATTAGTCACACCTCCCGATTCAAGAAAGGCTAGAGTCACTAGATAGCATTAATTTCAAGCTCCTAAAAATAGCCCTACAGTTCCTCGCCCTAATCTAGAGAAATGGAAATTAGGGTTCATCCCCAATTTATCTAATCCAAGCTCAAGATATAATTTCACAAGGAACCAGAATAAATGCAATAGGAGATCAAATCTAAAGCATTAATTAAGAATTAATGAGGAGAAAACAACTACAAAAGATGAGTTAGGTTTACAAAAGCAATTTGGGGATTTTGGGAGAAACCCCATCCCAAGATATACAAGAGTTCAAATAGCCATTAGAGAGTAAAGAGAGAGATAGAGTAAGAAATGGCCATTAATGGAGCTTGGGAGCTTCAATGGAGGTGGGTTTTCCTCCTCTCCTTCTTCTCTTCTTCTTCTTCCTCTTTCTCCCTCTTTTTCTTCCTTTGGCGTCGCTTTTGGTCTGGGTTTGAACTCCCCCTCTTTCTCCTTCTTTTTCTGCTTTAAAAAACGTAAATCTAGGAAAATTTTCGACCCGACCGACCTTAGGGTCGGTAGGAATCAGTAGTAATTTCGGGCGCGTCTTGAAGTTTGACTGACCATACCAGGGTCGGTCTTAAGGTCGGTCGATTCCAGTAGCTTTCGGCCCCTAAACTTCCAACCGACCTTGTCAAGGTCGGTCCTAAGGTCGGTCCTGTGGACAAGCAAACTTCAAAACGTTGTATCTTCTTCGTTTTAACTCCAATTTTGAATCCGTTTGCGCCCACGTGTTTGCCTCTTTGTCTACTTTAATCCTAGCTATTTTCTTTCTCAAGTTTCAATAATAATTGTGTAAAACACCAATAAAACACAAAAGTAGAGGAAAACTAGCTAGAGTGGAGAGATAAGTATGAAAAGTGTTGATAAAACATATAAAATACACCTCTAAAACATGAAAATTTGAACACTCATCACACCCCCACACTTACTTTTTGCTTGTCCTCAAGCAAACCCAAGCACCCAAGCAAGTAAGAAATGCTCAAGACTAACAAATACTAACATGAATTGTAGGATAAGAGAAGAAGCAAAAATTGATTAAAACCTTTAAGGAGTGTGAACCATCTCTTAGTGGTGGCATGGGTGTGTTTAGGGCAAAACAAAATCTAGAGTTTCGGGGTATGATCCGAAGTGCTTCAAATTTCTAAAGATTAGGTGACTTGGAGAGCTTTTACCATGGTCATCTTCTCCCAAGAATGGGCATTGAGAGAAAACAAAAGGAAAAATAGATTTATGCATTTGTTTCACTTTTGCATAAGAGATAAGAAGATAAAATTTTGGCATCAAGCATTTGCATTTAAGAACACTCAACTCTCATTGTTGGTTACACCTGGCGTCTCACAAGTCCCTTGAAGGATTTTTACAAAGAAGCACCCTTAGCAATCCCTAAGAGAGAAGACAGAAAGAACCCCTAAGCAATAAAAATCCAACCATTCAAGATCACTTGGCCACACCGCATGTAAAATGCTCCTCAAAAGCAATCAAAAAGAAAAATTTGAGCATATATCCCACAATTCATAATAGTATTTGTTCTTAATGAGAACAACTCATAACACAAGTGTCCAAGTTTTTTATTTTGGACAACCACAAGATAAGCAGAGATTAAGAATTTAAGCACACAATTCACTGAAAAGGTCACTCCCCCACACTTAATTTGAACAATGTCCTCATTGTTCACCAGACAAACCGGGGGAGGTTTCAGAAGACCTTTCAGGAAGCAGACAAAAGAGAAAACACATGGGGCACAAGCAAGCATTATAGCACAGAAACTATCCCTAGCAGAAGAATGCCTTAGAATCAAAATGAAGGAGAAGTGAGAGACACAAAATTAAAAGAACTAGTACTCCCCTGGGATTGTTTTTGCTTGATTTGATGGAACTCCCCACACTTGAGTTTTAGCCTCAATTAGCGTAGCTTGGTTGCGGTGTAGACGTTAAGTTGCACCTGCATAAATCACTAGAAGCATCCAAACTACAAATGGGGGTTAAGAGTTAACAAAAACAAAATCAAAGGAGAACTTGACAAATTAAAATAAATGAAAACGAAAGAAATTCATCCGGGTTGCCTCCAGGGAAGCTGCCCATCTTTAAGGTCTTTGGCTAGACCATACCACATTGAAGTCCTTCAGGATCAAAAATGAATGTTGAAGTGGGCCTCAACGGGTGGGTTGGGCGGGCATCATTTTTCCTTGAAGAATGGCTCAGATTTTTTGGTTGATGATCCTTGGTGCGAGAATCATTTTGTGGTGGAGACTCCTCTTCAAATTTAAGGATAAAGACATATCGTTATCTTCATTTAGCGGTTTTTGGGGAAAATAGTGGTTAAACTATCTTGCTAACTATGGGCAGTGAACCCAATCATTGTAGCACAACAAGGTCGTATCCACAGGGACTTCGTAACTATCTAGTTAATTATAAGCTTAGTAAATGTGCAAGAAGATATATACAAAAGTGCATAAATGTAAATTGGGGGGTTTTGGGTTTTTGGTTGATATTGGAAATTGAAGAAAAACAATAAAGTTCAAATAATTAATCTAAGATAGGTGTATACCTTGGGATAGTGGGAATCACCTAAATCACCCAAATATGCTCTCATTTCTACCTCACTAAGTTGTCTATTAGAGCTAATGTAAAGATTCTCCAAATCATGGACTAATCAAATCTTATCTAATTAATCACACCTCCTAATTCAAGAAAGGATAGAGTCACTAGATAGCATTAATTTCAAGCTCCTAACAATAGCCCTAAAGTTCCACTCGCTAATCTAGAGAAATGGAAATTAGGGTTCATCCCCAATTTGTCTAATTCCAAGCTCAAGATATAATTTCGGAAGGAGCCACAATAAATGCAATAGGAGATCAAATCTAAAGCATTAGTTAAGAATTGATGAGGAGAAAACAACTACAAAAGATGAGTTAGGTTTACAAAAGCAATTTAGGGATTTTGGGGAGAAACCTCATCCCAATGTATACAAGAGTTCAAACAGCCTCTAGAGAGTAAAGGAGAGAGATAGAGTAAGAAATGGCCATTAATGGAGCTTGGGAGCTTCAATGGAGGTGGGTCTTCCTCCTCTCCTTTCTCTTCTTCTTCTTCCTCTTTCCCCCTCTTTTTCTTCCTTTGGCGTCGTTTGGTCTAGGTTCCGACTCTCCATCTCTCTCATTCTTTTTCTGCTTTTAAAGACGTAAATCTGGGCAAAATTTCGACCCGACCGACCTTACCAAGTCGGTCGGAGTCAGTAGCAATTCCGAGCGCGTTTTTAAGTTCGACCGACCTTACCAAGGTCGGTCGATTCCAGTAGCTTTGGCCCCTGAAAATTGCAATTCCGGCCTCCGGAACTTCCGACCGACCTTGTCAAGGTCGGTCCTGTGGACAGGCTAACTTCAAAACGTTGTATCTTCTTCGTTTTAACTTCGATTTTGGATTCGTTTGTGCCCACGTGTTTGTCTCTTCATCTACTTTAATCCTAGATATTTTATTTCTCATGTTTCAATAATAATGGGTAAAACACCAATAAAACACAAAAGTAGAGGAAAACTAGCTAAAGTGAAGAAATGAGCATGAAAAGTGTTGATAAAACATATGAAATACACCTCTAAAACATGCTCATTTGGACACTCATCACACCCCCACACTTACCTTTTTGCTTGTCCTCAAGCAAAACCAAGCACCCAAGCAAGTAAAAAATGCTCAAGACTAACAAATACTAACATGAATTGTAGGATAAGAGAAGAAGCAAAAGTGATTAAAACCTTTGAGGGGTGTGAACCATCTCTTAGTGGTGGCATGGGTGTGCTTAGGGCAAAACCAAAAATCTAGAGTTTTGGGGTATGATCCGAAGTGCTTCAAAGTTCTAAAGATTATGTGACTTGGAGAGCTTTTACCATGGCCAACTTCTCTCAAGAAAGGGCATTGAGAAGAAAACAAAAGGAAAAATAGATTATGCGTTTGTTTTCACTTTTGCATAAGAGATGAGAAGATAAAATTTTGTCATCAAGCCTTTGCATTTAAGAACACTCAACTCTCATTGTTGGTTACCAATGGCGTCTCACAAGTCCCTTGAAGGATTTTACAATGAAGCACCCCTTAGCAATCCCTAAGAGAGAAGACAGAAAGAACCCCTAAGCAATAAAAATCCAACCATTCAAGATCACTTGGCCACACCGCATGTAAAATGCTCCTCAAAAGCAATCAAAAAGGAAAATTTGAGCATATATCCCACAATTTATAATAGTATTTGTTCTTAATGAGGACAACTCATGACACAAGGGTCCAAGTTTTTGATTTCGGACAACCACAAGATAAGCAGAGATTAAGAATTTAAGCACACAATTCAATGAAAAGGTCACTCCCCCTGAAATACCCGAACTTAAATATGGTGATTAAATTATTCTAATATAGTATTTATGGGCCTAATAGCGCCTAAGTAATTTTGGGTGAAGTAAATAAATCCAAAGAAATGAGTAAACGCTTTAAAAACGAAAAACGTTACAATAAGCGTTATATAACCATAGGAGGTACGAGACCTCGGTTAGAGTATTATAAGGATTCCTAAGGCTTATTAATGCCTAATTAGTATATGGGAATGATTCCCGAAGAAAACGAATCCTTGAAACGGATTAAAAACACAAACGAATCCTAAAACGCGCTTTTCGAGGAAACCGAGAAAACGCGATTTCCAAACGGGTAAATAGACCCGTAATAATTATAAGTAATTAAATAGTCATTAATAAATTTAATGAAGGTCTAGAACCAATAAAAATGAATTAAACGAGAAAATTCCGAAAAACGGGTACCGGTGAGTGAATAGTGCAAAAACGGGTAATTGTGGGGTGTAAACTGTAATAAGCACAACTAATGTGTTCAATATAGTAAATAAAATTTTAAAACCCACATGGGCTGTGTGAGTGTGTCCGATTTTGAGCACCATTCACACCCCTTTAATTCCCTTCTTATGAGAAAAAGGACAAACAAATAAAAATCAAAAAGTAACTACTTTTTCACCCACATACTCTCTCTCCTATCCTCTCATTTCCCTCTCACGTACAGACCTAGCCATACCCTCTGAATTCTCTTCTCCTCCAAGCAGCCGCAATGGCGATTCTAAACACCAAGAAACACAGCACCTTCTCCTCCATTTTTGAGAGGCCAAACCACCACCAAACTTTACAAAAAACACCACCGTTGGAATCTCCTCATTAAGGAGAGTAATCCCCACTTTCCAAAAACGCAAAACAAGCAATTTCATTTTTGTGGGTGTTAACGGCTGAAGCTTGGACAGCACCGGTTGAAGCTTCATTTCTTTCCATATAAGTTCTAGGTAAAGCAAAGAGCTAAACCATTCTTTGAGTTCCATCTGTTTCATTTTTCTGCTGAAAAATCAAGAACCCACGTGAGCTCCATTCCCTTGTTTAGCCGTTTGACATTGCAAGAGGAGGCATTGTCACTTGGTAACTGGAAACAAGGAGTAGAGAAAACAAACAAGGAAGAAGAGGAGAGAAGAAGGAAAGAGGAAGGAAGAGAAAAGAAAAACAGAAGCAAAACGAGAGGTAATGAAACCGCCTCTGTACAAACCTTGTCTAACGTGTATGTACGAGTAAAAATATTGCTTTGAGCAAATGAAAAACCAATGTAACCGTGGGGGAATGAGTATAATGGTATTGATAGTATTAGTAAGTAAGAATCTGTCAAAGAAACAAATAATGAGCTGCTGTAAACGTGAGTTTGCATCTGAACGCATATACATATATAAACTGATGCTGGTTGAATGAGTTTTCATGTGAGAGCAAATGAATGTGTGAAAACCTTAAGTTTTAGGGGACACCATGTCAAAAATTAGAGAGAGGAAACTATCTTGCTTAGGAGCTGGTAACATTGGTGAAAGAAAGAAAAGAAAGAAACAGAAGCAGCAGCAGCTCGATGAACTACAACAGGAGGAAGAAAAAAAATTAACAGAGGAGTATAACTTATCAGTAAGATTGTGTAGTGAGGTTAGAAATGGATGTGGGTGTGTTTATATGCTTGGATAAGTAGTTAAACATATAATATTAACATTAGAAACCATTAGGAAGTGATTAGAGGAAGAAGAGAATGAAACAGAGCAGGAAATATTTCCGTTCGTAACAGACCAATATTGGTCCGGGACTTGGGTCCTGCATTAAGTCCCGGACCAACCACTCAAAATAACCGAGAGATTACAAATGCATTATGGTCCGGGACTTACCTCTGGTACAAGTCCCGGACCACTATCCAAAATAAACCGTAAGTTTTCCAAAACGTCTGGTCCGGGACTTACCCCATGAACAAGGTCCCGGACCATAATTAAATTTCACCCGAGAGGAATTTAAATGGGCTGAAAGTTAAGGAATTGTTTGGGGGCGAGTATATGAGATGCCTAAGACCTAATTAATGATAATTAAGGGTCATTAGAAGTAAAAAAAGCTAGAGTAAGAGTGAGAAGTAAGTAAAGAATGAGAATGAAATTGTATAAGTATGAATTAGTAAGTATGTAAAGTGTATGATAATGATAGCTTAAGATAATTAACACTTAATTAATGATGTTTTAAAGGTCTTAAGAAGAGTAAACAATTGTAGAAAATTAATGGGGAGTAAGGACATAGTTCGACATGAGTAACTAAGTATACCGGGATAATGGGGTAAGTACGGGAGTAGTAATTCTTTATATACCGTGTGAGCATAGTATTAATGTCATGTTTGAAACATTATCAGTGGAACAATGTGAACCAAGGAACAAGGGAACGCACGGTAAAGCTAACCCCGGTGAAAGGTATGATTTTCTCATGCCCCGTATGCTAACCGAGTTACGTTGATTTGTATGCTGTATGCCGGCTAATCAAGACTAAAGCATGAAAACGGTTTACTGCCTTTCATTGTATGTCTTATTGCATGTTGTGTGAGCTAACCCTTCTTGAATGATTGTGTGGCTTCGTTTAGTGCGTAGTACGACTCGCAGGTGAGTCTCGTTTTGTAGCGACTCGTAGTAAGAGTCATGTTGCGAACTAATGGAACCGTAGCAACGCGCTAAATTAACGAATCAACAAACGATAACACAACCCAGTGAACTCACTAGAATGTGAGAGAGTGTACGGGAGTAATAACCTCCCGATAACGGTAGGAGAACCGAAATGAATGATCCACAAATAATAAGTAGTGGAAGTATTTAAGTAACCTCTAGTAGAGGAATTAACCCTGGTGCAAGACATGAACCATGAGAGTAGTAAAGAATGATGAGGGACCTCCAAACCCCTTAGCAATTAGTCGACCATTGTGAGAGGACCTGACTGATGTAAGTAATGACCCGAGCATGAGAGTATTCGATATGTTGGGGAAACCCTTAACCTGAGAATACTAGACGGTAGTAATTCCCTAAGCTAGTGGAGGTTATCAAGAGAGATACTTCTAGGCTAAGCCATGAGATTGTAAGATACTCCATGAGAGGAGTGTTGGGAATTTGAGTAGTCCGATAGAAATGGACAATTGTATGTTTGAGGAGCTAAGTGTGTAGCCTTCGGATTGTAGGCCCGGTGGCGGGTCTTGTGTTTGACTCCGCCCAGAGACCAAGTAATGAGTATTGAGTATTGCGTAAGTACGAGTATGTAATGAGTACCGAGTATTGAGTATGTATGAGTAAGTACTGAGTATTGAGTATAGAATACGTATGAGTAAGTATCGAGTAATGAGTACGTATGAGTAAGTATTGAGTAAGGAGTACGTGTGAGTAAGTATAGAGTATGGAGCAGTGAGTATGTACAAGTATAGTAACGAGTATGGAGTGTGTACGAGTAAGGGTATGAGCATGGAGTGATGAGCATGTAAGAGTAATGTAACGAGTAACAAGTAAGGAGTAGGTATGAGTAGAGTAATGAATATCGAACAACCCCGAAGTAGTAACGAGTAAGTAACTAATACGAACGGACGACTATCGACTTGTCTTCCTTAGTAGATATTGAATCTTGTATGTGAATGTAAGTAATGATGTATGTATTGTGTAGTAATAGTATGTATGTATGCATGTAAAATGAACTCCATGTATATTCGACCAAAGTAGTCGATGTACCGCGGTTAGCACGCGGTATATGCGAATTTCATGCGCAGCGTAAGCTGACCCCCTCGGGGGACCGTTTAGTGTGCAGGTACCCGAAGCTGACCATCGTTCGAGAGAGTAGGACGGGGACTGCTACGTAAGCATGGGTAGTTGTATAGTAGGGATTGGTACTTGTAATGTAATGCGTATGTGGAAGCTTAAACTGTATCGGTAATTTAAGATTGTAGTATACTCGGTATAGTTTCGTATTGGAGTTGTAATTGTATTATGGTTGAGTATGTAATGGGAAGTATTGTATTGTGTAGAGTACTCGGTATGTTCATTTCATCAGACCGGTAGTATGTAGTAGTGTAGCTAGCTTGTTAGTCACGTGGGTGACTAGCGGCATTGTACACCCGCCGTTGAGTATGTATTATCCGCTGCGAAGGTAAGTAATTGTACAGTAATGACGGTATTAGCGGTAGGGGTGTTACACCCCCACACTTAATTTGAACAATGTCCTCATTGTTCACCAGACAAACCAGGGGAGGTTTCACAAGACCATTTCAGGAAGCGGACAAAAGAGAAAACACATGGGGCACAAGCAAGCGTTATAGCACAGAAACTATCCCTAGCAGAAGAATGCCTTAGAATCAAAATGAAGGAGAAGTGAGAGACAAAAATTTAAAGAAACTAGTACTCCCCTGGGATTGTTTTTGCTTGATTTGATGGAACCCCACACTTGAGTTTTAGCCTCAATTAGCGTAGCTTAGTTGCGGTGTAGACGTTAAGTTGCACCTGCATAAATTACTAGAAGCAACCAAACTACAAACGAGGTTAAGAGTTAGCAAAAACAAAATCAAAGGAGAACTTGACAAATAAAATAAATGAAAATGAAAGAAATTCATCCGGGTTGCCTCCCGAGAAGCTACCCATCTTTAAGGTCTTTGGCTAGACCATACCACATTGAAGTCCTCGAGGATCAAAAATGAATGTTGAAGTGGGCTTCAACAGGTGGGTTGGGCGGGCATTATTTTTCTTTGAAGAACGGCCCAGTTTTTTTTGGTTGATAATCCTTGGTGCGAGAATCATCTTGTGGTGGAGACTCCTCTTCAAATTTAAGGATAAAGGCATCCTTATCTTCATTTAGCGGTGCGTGGAGAACTCCGGGGTGAACTTTGTCTTCTATTTTCGGTCCTGGATCAAATGGGAAGGTGGCCTCCACACTTAGAGGGTGAACTTTATGCTTCCACCTTACATCATTGTTGCACAGGGGGAAGGCCTTGATCCTCCAGGTGAATATCAAAGTAGGGTGGTCCTCCTCCTCAAATTTGAGGATGTAAACATCCTCATCTTCATGGTGAGGCTCATAGCAAGAGCCTTGATGGACATTAACTTCAGAGGGAGATAACTCCTTGAAGTCAATGATGGCACTTTCCACTGATGACTCGGAGGGAGGTGATGGCTCCTCCTTCTCAAAGTTGGGGATGTAAGCATCCTCAGTGTCTTGGTAAAGCACACGGGAGAAGCCTCTGGAATAATCAACTTCAGAGGGAGCAAAGGACTCCATGAAGTCAAAGTGGAGACTCTCCTCTGATGGGTTATCTTCGAGATCAAGCTGGTGTTGAATGGCGTTGGAGTCTCTGATTTAAACAGGGGAGGAGTATGGGAGTAGCTAAAGTCCTCAACAAGTTACTCCACCTCATGAACTATTTCACTCTCAAGTTGTTGCACAATCTGATCAATCCGAGCTTGAACATTCATGTTGAAGGTATCTTGCTTCATGATAAAAGTATCTTGCATAGTTGGGTAAGACTTGTAAGAAGAGATAAGATCTGACATGAGCTCCTCCAAGCTGAGTGAATCAACCTTTACTGTGATCACAGGACACTAAGTGCTCTCGTGGTCTCCTCCACACTCTTGGCACACAAGCCTCTAAAAGACATATGAGTTAAGGTCCTCCATGAGAGCTCTCAATTCTGACATCATTGTTGGACACTTGGGGCTCTCATGGTATTCGCCGCACCTTTAGCATACACTCCATTGATTGTAGTTCTCTGTGCCATGGGGTAGTCATACCACATTCCAGCTTGATCATAGTGACCATCCATCGGAATTAAGTTCCTAAAAAGAAAAGAAAAAAAATTATACAAAAAGGATAAATAAGGAAATGAAAAATATGCACGAAAACTAAAAAGATAATTAACCAGACAGTTGGACCAAAGTCCCCGGCAGTGGCACCAAAACTTGTTGGGCAAAATAGTGGTTAAACTATCTTGCTAACTATGGGCAGTGAACCCAATCATTGTAGTACAACAAGGTCGTATCCACAGGGACTTCGTAATTATCTAGCTAATTATAAGCTTAGTAAATGTGCAAGAAGATATATACAAAAGTGCATAAATGTAAATTGGGGGGTTTTTGGGTTTTTGGTTGATATTCTAAATTGAAGAAAAACAATAAAGTTAAAATAATTAATCTAAGATAGGTATATACCTGGGATAGTGGGAATCTCCTAAATCACCCAAATATGTCTCATTTCTACCTCACTAAGTTATCTATAGAGCTAATGTAAAGATTCTCCAAATCATGTACTAATCAAATCTTTTATAATTAATCACACCTCTCAATTTAAGAAAGGCTAGAGTCACTAGATAGCATTAATTTCAAGCTCCTAACAATAGCCCTAAAGTTCCACTCCATAATCTATAGAAATGGAAATTAGGGTTCATCCCCAATTTGTCTAATCCCAAGCTCAAAATATAATTTGCAAGGAACCACAATAAATGCAATAGGAGATCAAATCTAAAACATTAATTAAGAATTGATGAGGAGAAAACAACTACAAAAGATGAGATAGGTTTACAAAAGCAATTTAGGGATTTTGGGGAGAAACCCCATCCCAAGGTATACAAGAGTTCAAACATCCATTAGATAGAAAGGAAAGAGAGAGAGAGAGAGAGAGAGAGAGAGAGAGAGAGAGAGAGTAAGAAATGGCCATTAATGGAGCTTGGGAGCTTCAATGGAGGTGGGTCTTCCTCCTCTCCTCTCTTCTTCTTTTTCCTCTTTTCCCCCTCTTTTTCTTCCTTGGCGTCACTTTTGGTCTGGGTTCCGACTCTCCCTCTCTCTCATTCTTTTTCTGCTTTTAAAGACGTAAATCTGGGCAAAATTTTGACCCGACCGACCTTACCAAGGTCGGTTCTAGGGTCGATCGGAGTCAGTAGCAATTTCGGGCGTGTTTTTAAGTTCGACCGACCTTACCAGGGTTGGTCCTAAGGTCGGTCTATTCCAGTAGCTTTCGGCCCCTGAAATACGCAATTCCGGCCTCCGGAACTTCCGACCGACCTTGTCAAGGTCGGTCCTAAGGTTGGTCTTGTGGACAGGCTAACTTCAAAACATTGTATCTTCTTCGTTTTAACTCCGATTTTGGATCTGTTTGCGCCCACACATTTGTCTCTTCATCTACTTTAATCCTAGCTATTTTATTTCTCCTGTTTCAATAGTAATTGTGTAAAACACCAATAAAACACAAAAGTAGAGGAAAACTAGCTAGAGTGGAGACATGAGCATGAAAAGTGTTGATAAAACATATGAAATACACCTCTAAAACATGCTCATTGGACACTCATCAGCGTATCCACAAGGAAATTAGTTTCCAATTTCCAAGCTTTAGTATATGTACGGGTTAAAACGTATTGCAACAAGTGTACTGATCTGTCGTAGCAAGTTTTCCTAGGTAGTATTCTCTAGGTTATCGAACCAAAGGAGGCTATGTCTAGTTTGAGTCTTTAATCTACTAACTAATAAACTGTAGAAAATAACAATAATAAAAGGGGGGTTTGAATGCAGATATTAAATAATTAAATAAACTGAAAACAAATAAAAATGATTATCTAAAAAAATGAATCATGGTTTACTACTTCTTCCTAGTTTATCAATTCTCTTCCCGAGTGTTTCTAAATTCTAGATTGCAACCTCAGATCTAAATTAATCTAAAACCGGTCTCCTACAGATAGATTCTTACTAGCAATTCCCAAATCCTAACTCTCATTATGAATTTACAAATAAACTAATAGCATTAATGATTTATCTAGTTTCTAGTCAGCTAATCCCCAGGAACTGTCATCTGTAGTTTCACTGGTAATATTCCTAATGTCTAATGAACGCCGCAGTTCTCACTTATAAGCAATTAATACCAAATAAACTCAAACAATAATTAATCACAAGAGAATTCAATAAATAACTAGGAATAAAACTACATGGATAGAATTATATTTAACACTCAGGAAGTAAAATAATACTCCCTCCGTTCAACAATAACTGTATTTTAGAAACTTGCACACTATTAAGAAAAGTAGGAAATGACGCATGTGCCCCTAATTTTTACTTTCCATTTAGATAATAATACTTTTATATTGAATAGTAGGGTACAAGTGGAAAGAATGTGTCAAAAAGCTAAAATGACTATTTTGAACATATCCTAAACGACAGAATAATGAACGAGGGAGTAAGCTAGTTATCCATAGCAACCAGAATTCTAACAAACTACTTCGACATCGAAGACAAAGAAATAATAACAATGTTCCAGAGATTAGAAAACGTCATCTAATTGAAGAACGATGATGAATCTGATCTCTGTCTTCTGCTTCGATCTGTCAAAACTGACTGATGTGTCTCCTCTGTCTATCTCTGTGTGCGGCGGCTCTAAGGTTGCAGAATTCTGTTCGTTCTGTCCGCCGTCCTCATCTTTCATATCTTCAATGTTGAAGATCTCTTCTCGCGTGCAAAATATATTAATATATAAATCCATTGCCAATGCAATTACGTCAGGATGATTCAAAAGTTCATTCATGTGAAGCTTTTGATTTGCTGGACTTGTATTTCACGTATCCAATGAAAACTGAGCCCAAGAACCAATTGGAGATGCTGTCCCGTATGTGTGTGCATGTGAACAAATATAAGTGCATGGCTATCCAATATGTTGCAGCCCAAAATTTCGTATATAAATGTACTCTCGTCGTCAGCCCATGTGTACGCTCGAGTCCAACAAGCATGTGGTTCCTCCGTATGTGTGCAAAGATCCAGGATGTCGGCCTAAACAATCTGCCCCTCGACAACTGACTGCGCCTCTGTTTCAAATGTTCTCGGCCCATTTATATTGCATGTCGGTGGGAACTCCACCCCCATGTCATGATTGATCCATGTTGCATCCCGAGAAGAATAGTGTGGTCTGAAGTACACCTAAATCTTGATAGAAAGGTCGTTTTAACTCCCGTTTGGTCCTGGTTGATCGTTAAGCTCTTGATATATGTTTAGATCTTTTTTTCAGTATTTTTATCTGTTTTAGCATAAAAACCACACGTGAGGAATAATCTAAACATTTAATATAATTAAGCATGTAAGTAAGGAATTTATCATATAAACCAACAAAAATATAATCACATTAAGCATAGAAACATAGATAAATTCTACACTTATCAAATACCCCACACTAGCTTTTGCTTGTCCTCAAGCAAATAAAGAATATAACAGCTCCAAACCGAAACATAAACTCCAGGATCGAATATAAGTAGAAGGAAAACAAGCAAAATGACAATCAGAAAAATCAATCTGCTCTAAGCTATCAGTTTTCACAAACAGTGAATAAAGAATAGTTTTAATAAAAGCATGAATAGACTGAATTGCAGAAACTGAAACGCATATTAGCTTAGGACCTTCCACCAAATTTTTCCATTACCCTTTGGATGACAAAGGGTGTGAAGTAATGTCTTATTCCGTAATACCTTTCAACACCACGCACTCATGATCAAAAAACTAAAAAAAAAACTGCAATTAAATATTTCGTATGCAAAAACTTTTCTTCATCAAGAAATAAAAAACAAACGATTTATTTATTAATTGCATAGTTGTTCCTTCACCTAGACTTTTCTCTTTATCCATGTAACGGCTTTGGGCCAACTATCCCAGATCACAAGACCTTAGGTAGATAGGTGATAATGCACCCCGAGGACTTAATAACCAGATAAAAGTGGCCTGATTCGGTTTAGGAAATTTTTGATCAGAGGAGTACCTTGTCTTATCCTTTCATTCCAAACATTCATATCATTCCCAAGATCCAAAGCTAAATGCATTCAGTCTCCACAATTAGTCAATCCATCAAATTTTAGTGAAAATAGAGTAAATTTAAGAAAAACAATTCCGGAAAGACAACTTTTAAGCAGAAAGATTTTTAAGGTTGTCATCAGGCTCAATTTCAAACTTCCACTGATATTTTCACCCAAAATTCAATATTTACGACAAAGAGAAGTATATTATTCATCACTTGAAAACAGACAAAAACTAGTGGTCTGGAATGATAACTGAAGGTCACTCCCTACCCCACACTTAAAATTAAACAATGTCCTCATTGATCTCGCTCAATCTCTAGCTCTGGTCTCTCCATGATCTCAACCTCAAGTGTGTCTACAACTTCAGGGATCGTGGATCAAGTTGCGTACCACTCCACTCAGCTACTGCAGAAGGTTGTTCAATCTCAGGAACTGGTTCACATCTAAGCTTTCGTGATATTTCATCTAGTTGGGCTAGAATTCTTGCATTACTTTCTCGTATATCCTTAAATCCATCCTGAAGGACTCATGCCAATCAGGGTTTGATTCTCCATGTTTTTTGTTAAAATCTGCAAGAGCAGCTACCAAGCTAGATAGATTACTTTGACATTGTGAACTCTCATAATCCCCTCCACTGTCTGGCAGATAACCCACTGGTTGTAACTTTGTGCAGGATAATAGTGTTCAGGAGACGGTCGTGCTTCAGGAGGGCTAGACAATATAAAACTTCTTAGAGCATCCTCCAAACTATAAGAAACAACTGGACAATGAGCACGGTCGTGGTCTCCTCCACACCTTCACATACAACCCATTGGTTGTAATATCCAGGCCAACCTCCTGGCGGATTGTAATATCCAGCCATCAAATCAAAGTACCTCAAAAGAGAAAGAAAAATAAATTATATACATAATAAAGAAAAAAAATGTACATAACAATATAATAAATAAAAGCAACAATACCGAAAAGGTAAATAAAATTAAAATAAACAAATTCCTATAAATTGAAATCAAAGAAATAGAAATAACAAAAATAAACAAATAAAAGAAAAACTATAATAAAAAATCAAAATAAAAAGAACGGAAAAAATAAAAAACTAAACTAAACTAAATAGAAAATTAAACTAAAAGGAACTAAACAAAACAAAATAAATAAAAGAAAAATAGAATAAAGACTAAACTAAATAACCGTGCCTCCCCGGCAACGGCGCCAAAAACTTGTACAGGTTAAAACGTATTGCAGCAAGTGTACTGATCTGTCGTAGCAAGTTTTCCTAGGTAGTATTCTCTAGGTTATCGAACAAAGGAGGCTATGTCTAGTTGAGTTGCTTTAATCTACTAACTAATAAACTGTAGAAAAATAACAATAATAAAATGGGGGTTTGAATGCAGATATTAAATAATTAAATAAACTGAAACAAATAAAAATGATTATCTAAAAAAATGAATCATGGTTTACTACTTCCTAGTTTATCAATTCCCTTCCCGAGTGTTTCTAAATTCTAGATTGCAACCTCAGATCTAATTAATCTAAAACCGGTCTCCCGCAAGATAGATTCTTACTAGCAATTCCCAAATCCTAACTCTCGTTATGAATTTACAAATTAACTAGTAGCATAATGATTCATCTGGTTTCTAGTCAGCTAATCCCCAGGAATTGTCATCTGTAGTTTCACTGGTAATATTCCTAATGTCTAATGAACGCTGCAGTTCTCACTTATAAGCAATTCATACCAAATAAACTCAAGCAATAATTAATCACAAGAGAATTCAATAAATAACTAGGAATAAAACTACAATGGATAGAATTTATATTTAACAACTTAGAAGAAGTAAAATAATAATCTAGTTATCCATAGCAAACCAGATTCTAACAGACTACTTCGACATCGAAGACAAAGAATAATAAACAATGTAAAAAGATTAGAAAACGTCATCTAATGAAGAACAATGACGAATCCGATCTCTGTCTTCTGCTCGATCTGTCAAAACTGACTGATGTGTCTCCCTCTGTCTATCTCTATGTGCGGAGGCTCTAAGGTTGCAGAATCTCCGTCCTCATTTCAATCTTCAGACTTCAATGATCTCTTCTCAGATCGTTCAGAAAAATCATGAATGCGTTGTGTCAGTTCTATTCGGATGCCAAAATCTATTACAAATGATTTCCATGTGCGCATATGTGACTGACTTGCGTGCTTGACGTGATTCGAAATTTCCCACAGTAATTGACATTTATATTCAGCTAAAACAATGCAAGGGCTTTGTCCCTATTCTGTTCCAGTGAAACAAATAATATATAATATCCATTGCCAATGCAATTACGTCCGGCTGATTCAAAGTCATCCATGTGAAGCTTTGATTGCTGACTTGTAACGTATCCAATGAAAACTGAGCCCAGAACCAATTGGAGATGTGTCCCGTATGTGTGCATGTGAACAATATAAGTGCATGGCTATCCAATCGTGCAGCCCAAAATTCAGTATAGAAGTACTCTCGTCGTCAGCCATGTGTACGCTCGAGTCCACGGCAAAATCGAGCGTACGAGCATCCCGTGCATTAAGAACGTGCGAGCTGCTTATTTGGCAGTCCCAGTCAGCAGCTGACTGGATTGTTTTTATTGACTGGGCTGTTTTTATTATATAATTTTAAATGTTTTGTAACTTTAATATATAAATCCAAAATGAAAAAAACTATATCATTGTTCATCTAAATTCAAGCTCTTCAAAACAAGACCAGTCATGGATATATTTTGACAATTTTGAAAAAAACTTATTTTTACATGTGTATGATGATACACTAAAATCAATATATAATTCATTAGTTTTGATATTATGATTCATTAACTAATAAGTGGTGAATTAAATTACAAATTTCGAACCCGATAAAATCATTATTGTTGTTTTGGAGTGTATTATTATTATTGTATGGTGTATTTTAAATATTACATGGTGATCATGTATTTTTTTTAACGTACCAATATTGTGTTGTGTTGTATTATTGTTTAAATTTTTCTTTTTTATGTGACTGATGATTAACTAAAACGATATTATGATTCATTAAATTGATATTATGATTCATTAAAATTGGTGTTATGATTCATTAACTAATAAGTGGTGAATTAGATAAAAAAAACCTCACGAACCGATAAAAAATCATTATTGTTTTTAGTGTATTATATTTATTGTTATATTTTAAACCTTATATGGTAATGATGTATTTTTTCTTACGTACCAAATATTGTTTTATGTTGTATTATTGTTTAAAAATTTCTTTTTATATTGACTGATGATTCACCAAAATGATTTATGATTCATTAAATTTGATATTATGATTCATTGAAATTGGTATTATGATTCATTAACTAATAAGTGGTGAATTAGATAAACAAATTCGGAACAATATTGAATCATTATTGTTTTGAGGTGTATTATTAATATTATATGGTGTATTTTAAACTGTACGTGGTGAATCATAAGTGTTGATGATATGTACATATAACTAACATAAATTTTAAACTTGTCAAAATATATCCATGACCGGTCTTGTTTTAAAGAGCTTGAATTTAGATGAACAATGATGCAATTTTTTTTATTTGGCTTATATTTTAAAAGTTATGACTATTTAAAGTTAATACAAATATTACCCCCTTTATCTGCCACCATACATCCCACCATTATCGGAACGAGCGTCCCGCTCATCTACCGATCCGAGTCCAACAAGCATGTGGTTCCTCCGTTGTGTGCAAAGATCCAGGATGTCGGCCTAAACAATCTGCCCCTCGACAACTGACTGCGCCTCTGTTTCAAATGTTCTCGACCCTTTATATTTGCATGTCGGTGGGAACTCCACCCCCATGTCATGATCGATCCATGTTTGCAGCCCGAGAAGGATAGTGTGGTCTGAACTACACCTAAATCTTGATAGAAAGGTCGTTTTAAACTCCCGTTTGTCCCGGTTCGATCGTTAAGCTCTTGACATATGTTTTTAGATCTTTTTCTCAGCATTTTTACCTGTTTTAGCATAAAAACCACACGTGAGGAATAATCTAAACATTTAACATAACTAAGCATGTAACTAAGGAATTTATCAATATAACCAACAAAATATTAATCACATTAAGCATAGAAACATAGATAAATTCTGCACTTATCAGTATCTTAGTAAATTACAAATAACACTGTAAATGGGGGTTTAGCCAGAGGTAAGCTTAGTTGTTTGTAATCACAAGGAAAACAATAAAACAGTAAACTAAAGTGATTAGTTTGAATGGATGTAGAAGTACTCTAGGATAGTGGGTATCACCTAAATTGCCCAATTACACTCATAAAGACACCTCAATTTAGTTGTCTATTAGAGCTAAGACCATGATTCTCCAAATCTTGGACTAGTCAGTTCTCATCCAATTAACCACACCCCTTAATTCTATGAAGGTTAGAGTCATTAAATAGCATTAAGTTTAAGCTCTTAACAATACCTAACATTTCACTTCCCTAAATCTAGAGCATGCAAGTCAGGGTTTATCCCCAAATCCTAATTTCTTGCTCAAACCCTAATTTCACTAGAAATTGCAATAAATGGCATGAGTGATCAATCCAAGACATTAATGAAGATTTAATGGAGATAAAGAGAAGAGTTTAAGGTTCAATTTTAATGGCAAGTTTACAAGCTACGTTGAAGCATTTAAGGTTCAAATCTCATCCTATAGCACAAATGAGAACTACTCAAACATGGAGAGAGAGTAAATAGAGAGTGAGAAGAAGCCATTGGAGCTGGTGGGAAACTTGGGAAGATGAGCCTTTTCTTCTGTTCTTCCTTCTCTTATTCTTCTTCTTTTCCTCCCCAAATCACCCTCTCTCTTCTATGAGTTGTGGAAGTGTAAAATGAAGAATGAGAAAGTGATGGAAAATTTCCCTCATTTTGAAGCAGCAATTCTACAAAATTTTTGTTCTGACCGACCACATGGGTCGATTCCGTGGGTTGGTCGGCCTTCTGCAGAAGATGGCACGTGAGCGTTTTTAGTTGCAACCAACCCAGGTGGGTCGGTCTACTTCAGTGGCTCATAGTTGAGTCCGACCGACCCACATGGGTCGGTCCTCCTGGGTCGGTCGATTACAGAAGCTTGAAGATGAGCTCGACCGACCCACATGGGTCGGCCGCCTAGGTCGTCTACTCTAGAAAGGCCATTTGTCTACCTAAAGCTTCCCGAACTGCTCCTCATTCTTGATCTGCTTCCCACAATGTTGAATCTTGGCTAGAGGGTCTATTTGGTTTAAAAAACATGCTCAAATGAGTTTTACCTACATTATAACCAAAGAGTATAAGTTCACCAATATTAACGAAATGCTCTATAAAGTGGTGAATTATGTCTACAGTTGAAGGAAATGAAAATAACCAGAATAACCATCCAAGAAACAGTAATTTTTATGCCCTGCAAGTCTCTCTAACACTTGGTCAATGAAAGGAAGAGGAAAATGATATAGTTGCAACATTCAACTTCCTATAGTCAATACACACTATGTGCCTTGTAATAGTTATCCGAGGAGCTAACTCACCTTTATCATTGGGAATTACAGTAAATCCCCCTTTCTTAGGCACTACCTGTGTGGGACTCACCCATTCATTGTCAGAAAAACATAAATAATACCTGTATCCAAAAGCTTCATTACGTCCTTCTTCACCATATCCTTCATGTGTTGGATTCAATCTTCTTTGAGGTTAAACCAATGGCTTGTAATCCTTTTCTAGGAAAATGCGTCGAGTGCAGAATTCAGCCGGTATTCCCTTAATATCAACGACTGACCATCTAATTGCCTCCTTGTTCATCCTGAATACATGCAATAGTTTTTCCTTCAGTATATTCATCAAATTTGTAGAAATAATAACTAGTAAACTATAAGGCTCAACTAAGAAAGCATATTTTAAATGACTCGGAAGAGGTTTCAGCTCTAAGGAAGGTGGTGCTTCGATAGAAGGGGTCAAGTCCTTAGGTTCATGTTCTAACTTTTCTTTCTCTACTTTGGAACCTTTCGAAACGGCCTGCCTGCTGAAAGTTGGAACGTCATTGTAGAAACTCCTCGGATTCTCATTAGCACCATTGATAGACTCCATCAAACACTTCTCCAGTTCATCCAATTCAGCTGGACCAAAACATACTCCTGTAGAAAGAATCAATAGAATATAAACTAAAAAGCATGCACGTTAGAAGGATGTTTAGTAACCTTGGACATATAAAACACTAGATGTTCATCACGCATTATCAAAATAATCTTACCACCCTTAAATCAATGAAGATGTTTATTTCATTGTTATAGGTGTGGATGAAGGATCATCATCTGCTCCATAGTTGGTTATTGTGTGGTCTGCAGGGTGAGGAAGTGCTGTGCCTGGTTCATTCCTAAATCGAAGTTCCAAGTGCGGTTGTGGTTTGTTTGACATCTGGTGAACTAGAGTTTATAGGAGGGAGACAAGTGATGTCAAGTGATCTTAGGAGCAAGTGAGGCTAGTAGAGATCAGCCAGTCTTGAAACGCAAGGTCACTTCCATCAAGATTAAGCTTGACAATTACGGCTGCTTTCCACCATCTCCTAGCAAAAGGGCACAAATAAAAGCATGCACTAATGATTCCTCCACTCCACAAAGGGTGCATGAAGCTTCAACAATTGTCTTGATCTGATCATGCAACTAGAGTGACATGGTATAATACCATGCATGCACTGCTGGAAAAAAAGGAATAAACAACACTTAAATTGGACATATAGAACGTTTATAAAGCGCAGTTTTATTCGAGCGACGCAAATGAACTAACATTTTAAATGACGCTTCCAAAGCGTTCTTTATACTATCTTTAAAGAACGCTTATTTGCAAAGCGTTCTTTATAATGCGAGAAAGATGATGACATGAAAAACGTTTTAGCCTAGAAAGCGTTCTTTATGCTTATACAAAAACAACTTTATATGTGATAAGCGTTTCTTATAATGGTTGGCGGAGAGCATAAAGAACGCTATAAGCGTTCTTTATATCTTCCTTTTTTTAAAAAAAATTTCAGAAATCTCTGTTCCAACAAATGCTACAGATATATCATTACATCAGATCAATGCATTGTTGCATTTTCAACACAGCAGAATCCATCACAACAAATTGTAACAGAGAAATTAAATCTATACGAATTCAGTTTACAGCAAAACACATCAGATCCCAGGCCAATTGCAACAAATTAATCAGCTAGTATATATTAGTACCAATACACAGAGATTTGCTAGTATTACCAAACATGCAGACACACTTAATTACAATTAAAATCCAAACACAGATGGAAGCTAGCTACTAAGTACTTATGTTTGTACTGCAATCTGTAGAAATTTGATAATGCAAGAAACTTCATTTTTCAACACAATGCAAGTACTGTAGTTGAACTCCTGGGGAACAAACTGCATTTACAGGTGCAAATTGGTCAGTTCAGACACAACTTCAAAGAAGAAAAGAAATAGCTGCAGCGCGTACTCATGACTTCTGCTGATCTCATCATCATAATAAGCTATTGATTTCGTCCAGTAATTGCACATGTGATCCTTGACAAACTCTAGATCGGCAAGTGAATAAGTAGCTCCTTGTTTTTCGAAGAAGTCAGTAAGCTGCACGCAAGAATTATAAAGCAATTAAGTACACCATTTAAACATATCCAACCATGCACAGACAGTTAAATTACTAATTCAAACACAAGACTTATAATACGTACTTCATTGACATTGCGGACTCTATCGATGTTGGACACGATTTCGTACATGTATCGCATCACAAAATATCCACAACTGCTGTTATCCGGTTGCCTGGGACACTATTTTCAATAAAATTATATTATTAATTATATATATACACACTAATATACAAAATATATTTACATATGCATGAGTAAATAGAATGTTTTTTTTACCTTTTTCAAATACTGTACATTCAAAAGAGAATTCCTTTGCCCGACACTGCACATACCTTCTCTAAAACCACTGAAATTAATTAAAACAAGCATAAGTGACAAGTAATAAAAAAAGTTTAAATTTTATTTGTGAAATGAAAATATACACTATTTACTTACTTTGTCAGCAGAGCATGAATGGTGATGTTCCTAATTCCTTTAATAGGGTCAATCACTATACAACGTGATGAGTAAGTACAAACCACTAACAACAACCAATGATTGCTACAAGTGCAAACAACAACAAATCAACTTCAGCTTCGAAATATATATGAGTTAATATAAAACAATAAAGACAAACGCATAAGGTGGTCAAGCACGCTTACATCTGATGATATGTATGAGCACAAATCGGCTTTTCCTGGTAACCGCCGCAATTATGGCATTGCGCACATGGCTCTGACACGCAACACCGTCTCTCGTAGCTTCATCGGCAGACACAATTTGTGGACATAGGAAGTGATCGTATTTGTCATATTGTTTGACGCCAGCCTCGATAGTAAGGGCCTTTGATGACAAAGGCATTAAATTAAAATTATACATAAAATGTACTATTATCTTTGAAGAGATAAAATGTGATACTTCAAGCAGTACGATTGAATCACCGATATGTTCAGCATATCACCAAGCAGCAGCTCCTTGACATCTCTAATACTGATCAGCAACTCCTGGGATTGTTTGTTGTGGAACACAGACGCTGGAACCTTAACGATGAACTGAATGAAATCATCACCCTTCCCGAGTATCATGTTATATAAGACCTGCTGACGCTTTCGTAGTGTATTCACCACCAAATTTTGAGGAAGAATGAATCTTTTCGAAGTGGACTGATGTAGTGATCATCCTGCTGACCCGATGGTCCCTTTCCTTTCGACGCACGGACTTGCTTACCTTTGTCAGCAATAGGAACAAGTGCCTAAGAAATGACAAGTAGTATACGTTAGGAAACTATTCCCAACTGCAGTTATATATGGAATGTTAATTAGTAAACAATTTAAGTTCTTTTACTTACCATACTATCATATAAATCCACAGATTGCAAGGCCACGGTACTTGTGAGCCACGTGCTTCAATGACAGTGCTCCAACCATTCCACTCCATCGGTAGTGGAATGGTACACACAGCCTTGACAGACACTGTCTACGAACACACGGACGTACCAGGGCGAACTCGCTTAAAATGACATAGTGACGCCGAATCAGTCTGTAGAATTGTGCCTAATGCAACCATAAAGCTTCCATGTTCATTGATGTGCAAGACGACACTTTTTGGTTTCCTAATAAACGAACAAAAACAATTAGATTCATATATATATATACATTGCAACATGCATACTTTTGATTAATTGAAAAAATAAATAACGACAAACCACTGAATTCACACATACCTGGAGCTTGGCATATGGGAATGAATCAGAAGGTGCAGGTACAGTGTAAGAATGAGAAACCTGAGACGGTACAGGGGTGGAAGCAGGTGCAGGGGTGGAAACGGATGCAGGGGCATACACTGATGAGCTGGAAGATTGATGCCCCTGACTCAGCTGTTGCATCAATCTTGCTTCCATTTGTTGCAATTGCTGCTGCAAATCATATTGGAATTGTTGTGACAACTTCCTTTTGATGTCCCTCATTTCTTCCTCTCTCTCCCATCCGCTGGGAGCGCGGAAAAACATCTCACTAACGCACTGCGGATCCAAATCCTCGAACTCTCCCAGGGTAATCCTTCTTGCCAAGCGCTTTGTTCAATGGATCATCCTGACTATGAGGCTGGCCAAGAAAAGAATAAGCACCCTCTACAGTCTTGTACACGCAAAAAAAAACATGTAAATTATGAATTAGATCAAATAAATAAAACATTTAAAAATTGTAAGAAAAATTTATAAACTATTAAATATTACTCAGGACACTCACAATTTTTGCAGCTAAGTCTGCAGTCTCCTTCCGCGGATAATACATTTCGCCGTCCTTCTCTAATTGGCGGCCAAGCATGTATGCTTGTGCCCGATTCACCTCATCCGGACTCTGAATCGGCTCAATGTGTCGTCCTCACACACACGCTTTAATAACCCTTTTTCAATCCAGCCTGGTATACGTCCCGCGTACCCAGCTCGGCCCATGTAGTGTGGATTCTGATCTTTCAAGCGATTTTGTCGGGCTTTTTCCTTAACTGCCTGTGGAAAGAATTAATACAATTCATTTTAACTTTATCCTTTTATATTAACAACATAAACTTAAAAGTTAAATCTATGAAAACAATTACGTACCCTGAACTCAGGGGGTATGTGCTTCCAGAATTCCTTCCACTCCTCCATTAGGATATGCATGAGCGTAAAAGCTCATAGGGAGGCACCTGCTTTCGGGTTGTCCGTATTGATCCAAACCACCCCTCCTATTTTTGAACGCTGCATACGCAAAGCAAGCAGTGACAACACTTTATCATATGCTTCATCTGGGATCAGGTACTTCTTCTTCTCTTCAGCTCGTCCACATGATGTTCTTTATTTCCAGATCTTGGTTCCTCTAGTTTTTGTTGATACACACAATGGGTCTTAACCAATCGACCCATGGCGCTGGCAAACTTCTTTTTAGACGCGCCAGTGGGTCTAAGATACCTATAATATTAACAGTATATTGTTAGTCATACGTAATATATATAGTACCATAGTACTACGTAAAAATGTAACAAATACAGTATATATATGAAAAAATAAGACAGAATAACATATAGGTGTAACATACCTATCCCACCCAGATCAATCCATGCCACTCTCCTTCTTCTCATTTAGACCATGTGACGGTCCTCGTGTCTTTCATGGAGGGCCCTGAGAGGTCGTAGGAGGGTCCTGAGAGGTTGTAGGCTGATCAGCGGCAACGACAATCTGTGTACGCTCCGTTAACTGCATCTCTGCATCTATCTCATCTCCATATCCTCATCACATTGTAGGAGCATCTCATGATCGTTGGCGTCCATAATCTGCACAATATCATTACATAATATATAGTCAGTGTCTACATAGAGTCTATATAGTCATTTAATATATAGCTATTCAGAGAAACACTATATGAACAATTAAGAAGTAATTAGAGAAAAATTATAAACTAACTAGTAGTCTGCTTAGTCCTGATGTGAATATTGCTATACTTCAATCAACCAGCCCGTATGAGGTTTGACAATGAAAGTTACTACCAATGCCTGCAGAAGATAGTTTGTACACAAGATAATTACATTTCGAATCCAATAATTCAATACTTTGACAAAATTTTTCTGGGAAATCCGATAGAATCCCCCTAAAAATAGAGGGTTTCACCACAATATAGCATGTACAAGAGGCGACAGTTTGGTTTGCAAAATTAATCCCAAATACACTTAATCCTAAACTAAAAACATTAATCTCAAACAGCATGTATCTTCCTCATTTTTGGTTTTTGCAAAATTTCACACATAACTACGTGGCTATATTAATTTTTATGCTCGAACACTTATATTTTCGCCTAATAACATATTAATCTCAAGTCCATTGGACACAACAGGCAAGTATGTACTACCAAAAATCAGCTCGCGACAGTTTAATCCGGTTTGCAAAATTAATTAATCCCAAACACGCACTGAGGCGACGGGCCTGTATGTTCCTGTTCGATAGCAGGTTGCAAAATTAATAATAGTGAAAGATGTTCGCAGATTTGATGAATTACCGAAACAGGCGATCGATAGCTAGGCATGCATATTTGGGTCGATCGATTGATGATCATCAGGCGCAAATATCGGGAGAAATCAACGCGTAGCAGGCGCGAGAGACGGCCGGCCCTAAAAGCGTAGCGGGGGGGCGGCACGGACGGCGACGCGGCAGTGGCGGCGATGGCGTAGTAGCTAGCGGACGTTGTACTGGCCGGGGTACCGTATGTGAGCTCAGTCGAGAGAGAGGTAGCTAGCTGAGGGTTACGCGCGGAAGAATAAATTTTTTGTGAAATTTATTTAGACAACATAAAGAACGCTTCAATTCAAAAGCGTTTTTTATGCTGAGAGACAAAAAACATAAAAACCGCTTCTAAACGGAAGCGTTCTTTATGCTAAGCGTTCCAGAGACATAAAAAACGCTTTATACGAGAAGCGTTCTTTATATGTTTCATATAAAGAACGCTTATTTTCCAGCGTTTTTTGTCTTTGGGCGCGATACAATAAAGAACGCTTCCTAAGTGAAGTTTCTTTAAAATGTTCGGCCTAAACCATAAATACAATGCCCTACCTTATAATCGTTTATATAAAATGCTAAAAAAATGTGTAACACCCCTTCCAACAACATACACATAACAACATTCTGCAGCGGAAAGTATACTACTTCACATAACTTAACTCGTTGGTGTTACACGCCGTTAACCCCCACGTGGCTAACAAGGCTATTAATAACATAACATTGTACCGTCTGATGGACTAGATTCCCGAGCGACTACACATTTTATCCTTTCCATTAACCACAAACTTACATATACCTTCCAACTGTACCGAGTATTCACAACCTGATGCCGATAACAATTTCGGTCTTACTACACCTACTGTATTTATACAACTTAAATGATTACCTATGTACAACGACTACCCCGTCTACTCTCGAACGGCTTCCAGCTCTTGTACCTGAAATAGGAAAGAAGAGAAAGGGTGGCCCCCAAGGGGCTCAGCACCTTTGCTGGTATGGTAATCCCCAGCCCACATGCTACCGGGCCACGCACAACTAATTGTCGTCTTAGCATGCGGTTGATTATATTTAAATCATGCATGCAACTGTAAACACACAACACATAACATTTCGCCTCAATGGGCTCAACCAACGGATAATACATCCTTACTTGATAAGTCACTCATGGTATTCATTATCCCTAGAGTGTTCCTCCTCTAATGGAGCTACTTCCTTAATAGACGACACTTATCCATAAATCGGGCTATCCTTAAACGCCTCTTATCACAAACTGGGATTCATTTCCATGATCCACACACTCCATATTTTACACCATATAACATTCCTCACATAACAAACATAACAACACTTTTCACGTTTCGATGTGCACATGATAACATCGCAATAGGTATTGCATTACAACAACATCACATAACATAACGGGAACGGTCCTCTTAGGAAACCGACCCAAAACATAGTTAATTCACTGGTGAGCCTAGAGAATGGTGTCACCCTCATGGTAAGCTCGTTATACAACAACAACAACACTCATTACCGTCCTAATAGTCGGACGAGTAACTTAAGTTAAGATGGTTCGGGTTTGGAGGCCCAAACACACCACACAAACACATGTTTCCCCCTAAACCGATCATATGTCAGAATAGCTAAGCTTTGGAATAAGCTAATGGGAGATCATAACCCGTGAGGGAAACAACCATAACAGAGAGAAGGGTAAGGCTAAAAGGATACCCACTCCCAAACAACGCGCGACCGGCCAAACCGGATTCCTCACCACTGTTAGTACATACTTACTTTTAGATATTAGTTAGAACCCCACTATGGAGTCTATCACATCTACACACCATACAGTATTACAACTGGGTTAAACACACAAGGGAGATCCCTACATTCACATCACATGTCACACAATTAACACACGCATAGCCGTGGTTAGAACGTCCCATAGTTCGGGTCGTTTGCTCCGAATACCGAACTCTCATGTGATCCTAGACTCAGTTAACTAAGGTTAACACTTCTGAGGTTAAATGGTTTCAGAGTTGAGCACGCCACATAAATGAATTACTGTAAACTCATTACATGTTTTATCTTACACACGTGGCAAACATACAAAAAAACACATTGGCATACAAGCCGGTGTAATCGGTAGGACACAGGTTGCAAGAAAACCATACCTGTCACCGGAGTCCACTTTATCATGTCCACTTATGTTCCTTGACAATTCTCGAACAACTGATAACATTACAATTACTTTCATTAACATTGGAGTAACATGCTTGTTTAATGTCTAATGCTTATAACTTTTCCCCGTTAACTTAGTTACATAACTTCACTTTTTAACTTGTTTTACTTTTACATTTTAAATACATCTTTTCCCCCACTAAATTGTCATTATAACTCACCTAACATGTCTTAAACAACTTTATAACATCACTACTAATCAATCCCCATCATTACATATCATTTTATAACCATAAACAACATTTTTGGTCCGACCGACCTTACCGACCGACCTTGCACAAGGTCGGTCCATTCCAGAACACTTTACCATCAAAATTTCTACTCCGACCGACCTTGTAAGTTCGGTCGCATGTTCGGTCCATTCCCGAGAGTTTCTTCCCTTTGAAAATTCAGCCCGACCGAACTTGCCAAGTCCGGTCCCATGTTCGGTCATTCAGAAACTTAATTTGTACACAAAATACAAGCCCGACCGACCTTGCAAGTCCGGTCCCCAAGGTCGGTCCTTCCAGAAACCAATTCTCGCAGGGTAAACTGGGCTCGACCGACCTTGGCAAGTTCGGTCGCAAGGTCGGTCTGCCAGACCTTTATTTTCCATTGCCCATTTGACTCCAAACTTCACCTCATATATCCTAATATGTCCTAACCTCATTTGGGCACTTCAAACCATCTTTTAGCCATGTACTAAACTCTTTAAATCACACACCAAAACCATCTTATCATTCACAAATTTCTTACAAAATTCTTAGCACTTGGAATGTTTCCTCCTTAAGATTTCTAAGTGGTATTTCACCAATAATGACCACTATACCAAGGTGTTTCCTCTACACCTTAACATCATCTCTCAAACTTCTTTTCTTACTAACTGAATCTCCTTTTTCACATCTTACCTAAACATCACTTCTTTCTTGTACATCAACATTCCTAAACCTTAAACAACTTCTCCAAGACTTAAATACATTCTCAAAAACCACATTGAATTCCTAGAACTTCCAAGATAATACCTAAATCCTTGCATCACTCTAAATCACCTTAATACATGTTTTCTTCCCAAGTAAACATTTGTTCACCTTTAACACTTCCTAGTTCACCAAAACTTACTTAAAACACTTAGAACTTCTTACACATTTTCCAAATTTGGCCATAGCTTCTCTTGTATATACTCACATCCAACACTTAGGTTTTTTACCTTATTTCATTCAAGAACACCTAAAATCCATCAAACACACTTTATACAACAAACTTCACACATTAGCACTACATCACAATATAGTGCATAAGCTTAAATTGCTTGGCACTTAGGCCCCTTAAATAACATGGCTCTTAGGCCCTTAAATTGCATAAACCTTAAACACTAATTTCCCACATAAATAATGCCTTTGACCTGCAAATACACCCAACAATACATATGCCCTTAATAAACTCCTTGAGAGCATTTTACTAGCTCATTTGCCATTGGCTCCTTAGGTATTTTATTAAGCATATCAAGCTCATTTTTCCTAAGGCATTTAACTACATTGAGATAGCTTGTTTACCTCTTTTTCCTCACAAACTTCTTTCTTGTTTCCTTGTAAAACCGGTAGGGTGTTTGGTTGTTTGTCACTTCTAAACAATGTACAAATAATAGAATGAGCATTCAAGCATTATGCTTCATCTCATTGTAACCCCTTTACATATATTATCTTAACACATTAAGGTAATTGTTTTACCTTTGGAATGGAAGAGAGCTTGAATAAGTATCAAGAGAGGACTCCTCCTAGCCTTGGAAGATTCAAATGAAGCTAAAACAAGCAATAAAGACACCATTGTGAGGTGAATTTTCGGACAACACAAAACATGAAGGAAATCATTTTTCTTTGAGTTTCCTTACCTTGAAGCAAAGGAGAACAATAATATGTGAAAAGGTGAGCTCAAGCTCCTTCAATGGTGAATCTCCATGGCACCAAATTGAGTTCTTGAAGATTTGAAAAGATAGAAGTGTAGAGCTTGCTCCAACTAGAAGATTGGTGGTCTTGAAATTGAATTTGGAGCATGGAGTCATAAGTTACAAGTGAAGGAAGATGAAGAATGAGGTGGTGCTGTTGGAAACTGATGGAGAGAGGATGAAGAATATGGCTACCGTGGGAAATGAAAGGAAAGAAGAGAATGAGGAGGTAAGTTTGCTTTTGTTAAGATATTTATGTATAAAGCAAAATAGTACTTTACTTTATAAGCTTTACTTTTCTTATTAAACTAACAAGGGGATGAGTCATCCCATATAAGAAAACCGGCCCCCCTTTCATACATGAGGGGTATAATAGTCTTTTTGACCAATTTAATTACTTATAACAACATATGTTACAAACTAGCTTATTAAAGTTACTATTCATAAAAACAAGGCACATAGAAGTGAAATTTTTGAATCCCATTGATATAGACTTCCAAATGTGATACTATATAGTACACATGTTTATTTAAGAGTAATGATGGACATTTAGCCACTCAAAACTCATTTACAAGACAATTTTTCAAAAATGTGCTTTAAGACTCTTTAAAGCACTTTTGTGTTTTAACTTGTTTTTCAAGCTTGGTTTTCTTTGGTAATTGATTTAATATGTGTTCATTAACATATTTATATGGTATAGATATGACCTTTAGGTCTTATACAAATTTATCCCAAGCTTAGAACACATTTTTGCCCATATTGACTTTAAGCATTTATTCGTGTTTTGTTTGGTTTAACTATCTACCCAAAGTTTCCTAAGGACTTAATTAGCCTTATTAAATCATAATTGAATATTATTAATCTTGGTAGGCTCTTGGGTCCTACCAAGTTCACTCCAAGCTTAGAACATGTTTTTGCTCAGCTGTGTCTTAGTGCTTAATTGTTTTTACTATGGTTTAAATTGTACTCTGATGTTTCTAAGGCACTTTAGCCTTTACATACCATAGTTTAAATGTTTAAAACATATCAAGGTTTGGGGTATTTCAAAATGATTTACAAATATACCGTTTTAAAAACGGCGTTCTTATTCTTTTTTTCCAGCAGTGATGAGTTTCAAGCGAAGATCTAATCCTGGGGGGATATTACATTTCCAGATTCACTTCGTGACAAGTCCAATTCTGCTCTTGTATGAGGTTGAATTCCTTGTTTGTTAGTCTGAATGAGGCTGCTTATGGTAGGCAGAACTAACCGAAAAGGGCCATTTTTAGTTAGCTCTAACCCATGAGTCTGGTTGCATAGGTGGTGAGGGAATAGTAATTAAAAAACCAGCATCGTGTCACTTGAAACTTGGCGTACACCTTTTTTTTCAAGTTTTGGTGTCTAGTCTATTAAGCGCCACTTTACTATTAAGTGTATTTGTGAGTGCATTATCCCTCCAAGGCCTCCCGGGCTTCCCCGGATCCATCATCAATAGCTTGGTTGTGTTACATTACATTGCCTATTCCTGTTATGTTCCCTTCTTTTAGTAAGGTAGTTGGTCAGTATAACGAGATCATCACTGGGACTTGGTCGATTGCCCTAATCTTACTTGAGGATGTCAGAGTTTGCTAAGTACTTGAGTTTGAGGATTTTTTTATAACTAATAGTTATGGTTGTTGAATGAAACCCCCCATAATTGTCTTGCCAGAAAAGCGGAATTGAAAGCTTTGGAGGTCCTGAAGCCCCACCACCCTCAATTCAGGCTTTTGCAAAGATAAACCCAGGTTTTCCACAGATGCCTCTTTTATCCAGTGTAACACCCCATCCAAAGCCATTCGTGGTTATCGCAAAACTGAACACTTAATCGAATACGTCGCAGCGGAAATAAAAACACCTGGACCTTGCCACGGTCTGATCGTTAGAATATACCGGCCTTAACATTTACAATACTTATCCAAAATACTTATCCAACTCAAAACATCACCCCACAATACCACAACCAACCGAGTACAAATATCTTAAACATAATCTCAACCTTACATCAGTTTAAATATAAACAGTCGGGTGCACAGGCGCAACCCGAACTCAAAATAAACATCCCACCCTAAGTCTAACCGCTCCTACTCTCGTAGTGCGTCCTCATGGGTCTCTTACCTGCAAGTGTAAAAATAGCCCCCGAGGGGGTCAGCACGAATGCT
Source organism: Limonium bicolor (assembly GCA_023374045.1). NCBI lineage: Eukaryota > Viridiplantae > Streptophyta > Magnoliopsida > Caryophyllales > Plumbaginaceae > Limonium > Limonium bicolor. Next base: position 242,180,408 of record CM041781.1, read on the forward strand.
GGTACACCCTCTCATGGCCCCCAAGCTAACGGGGCTACGACGACTAATTGTCGATAGCATGGAAATTGATTACATACACAAGCATAATATGAAGTGCAATAACAATAACCACAGATGAACATATATAGTTCACAAACAATGAACGACTCAAGCGTTCCCTTATCAAGTGGGTTAGTAACCCCTTCCTTAGTCCTCATTTCCTTAATCTCAGTTCCTTACCTTAATCTCAATCTTAATCTCAATCTTATCTCAGTTACAAACCGTTCCTGGAAGGGATTGGTTGTAGCTTAATTCGAACCTGGGATTTAGGTGATCCCACCGCACCATCTTAATGCCACCTACTCTGGACGGGAGTCCAGCGTAGCTGAGCCGGCAACCGGCCCTAGGCTACAAGTCCGAAGACAAGTCCTTAAGCGGAGGGCGGATCTGATTCAGATACCGTCCCCCTTTTTCCTTAGCATGCATGACCGGAGATCGGTCCCGGGTTTCCTCACTCAAGTTCCAGTTAGTAGAAATCTTAATCACCATGTGCTAGCTAAGCCTTAACGGGCATTAACCAACAACCACCAAACTTAACTCTTATTCTTAACTCAGTAAGTACTAAACTTGGTTAGTAACAATCTCAAGTCTCGCGGGTTAGTGTAAAGATAACACAAACACAACGAGAATAAATATAACCGGTTGCATGCTTTATCTTGTTTTAGTCATAGCAATTAAACAGATAGCACACAAGCCGAGGGACACCTCGTTAGCAAGCAGGTCACAAGAAGATTGTACCGTTCACCGTCGATCGTTGTTTGTTTAACCTTCTTCGGGGTCCCAATTCACAAACCTAAAACATTCATTCATTTTTAGGTCATTAGTTATTTGCACCTTACTTAACTCACTTAGTCCCTAAGGATTCCCATTCAATAATCCTCTCAAGTCTTTGCCACTTAGCTTACAAACTTAACTTTAAACATTAAAATTTATACTTACTTAATTTAACTTAATCCTTAAGTTCTTAGGGTCCTAATCATTACCACCCTACCAAAGGTATACCTTATTACCATTATCATTCTTAGAATTCAAAATTTCTTTTTTTTTTAAGTGTTAAGGCCGTCCGACCCCACCCCTGGGTCGGACCCTTCCAGTAACTTTCCGGTTTGAAAACCTACATGTCCGACCCACGTCCGACCCAACCAACTGGGTCGGACCATTCCAGAAATTTCCGTCTTCTAAAACCTCCCATGTCCGACCCACGTCCGACCCAACCTTCTGGGTCGGACCATTCCAGAAACTTACTGCCCTCTAAAACTCCCCGTCCGACCCATGTCCGACCCAAGTCCTCTGGTCGGACCATTCCAGAACCTTTCCCTGGCGTTAAACAGAGGTCGTCCGACCCAAACTTGGGTCGGACCCCTGGTCGGACGCCACCAAAACATGCCCAATTTGCCAAATCTTCACTAAACCTTTCCTCAAGCCATCCAATGTGTTCTAACATCATTTAGACCCTTAAACTCATCTTAAACCATCCTCCAAACTCATTCCCATCCTTTACACCATTCTTATAACACTACTAACACTTAACACTTATTTCTTTCCTACATTTCAACATCTTTCACCTAGCACTTCTACTAGCCCAAAGTTCCTCCTTACAACTTGGCCACACCATATACACCACTTTCATCTATCTTCACTTTCTAAGGTTTCCTTAAATTCTAACTCTAGTTTCTATCTAATCACTCAAATTTTCACACTTAATCACACCAAACTTACCAGGTTTCCTAGCTTCCTTTATCAACATTTACCTAAGTCCTAAATACACTCAATACATACATTCTCTTGATTCCTAAATCCTTCATAGTGATGCCTAAGTCATTATAAGTCATTAAACACCTTAATCTCACCCCTTTTTCATCAAGACAACCTCTAAAACTCCTAGTACTTCCTTAGTCATTAAATCTCCTTAGAATATCTTAAACACTTAAGTTCTCCTTTAAATTTTGCCATGGGTTCTCTAGTATATAGTACATCCTAACACTTGGTTTTTCTCCATCAAACAACCAATACCACTCAAATTCTCATCACAACACCTTAACACACAATTTACACCAAAACTACACCACATCATCATATAGTGCATAAACTTAAATGCTTGGCACTTAGGCCCTTAAATGACAATAATCTTAACCACTGAATTTCCACATATATTTGCCTTCAACCTGCGAATACACACAACAAGGCTCCCATTGAAATAAAATGCTTCTTGTAATTCACCTCAACATTCTTTAACTATCTCTTCTTCTCATTTGCTCTCTTAGTCACAAGTTCACAAATATGTCATTGTTTCTCCTAGGTTTTATATAACCCTTTTCTAATGTAAACTCTACACTAAACTCATCACATATCTAAATCCCATTCCCTTAAACAATAAAACACCTTAAGGTAAGTAATTTACCTTGTTCTTTTACAAGCTTTAAAAGCTTTCTTCCTTAGGTTTTCCTTTGCTCAATCTCGGTCACCAATATATATCTCCTTGCCAATGTTCTAACCAATATCCAATGACTCCAATGAGTACTAGATAATACATTAACCCTAAGGAACAAACCCTAGGTTAAAAATATGCTTTAAGGTATTAAGTGATTGTTTTTTTACCTTGGTTTCTCAAGACAAGCTTGGATATGAAGCAAGAAGGACCTCCTCAATCCTTTGAAGAGTAGAAAACAAGCTAGAACAAGGCATAAACATGGAGTCCCATGAGTGTAAATTTTCGGACAAGAAGAAAATGATGGAAACCTAGATTTTCTTACACTTTCTTTACCTTAAGAGAATGGAGAAGCCAATGGAGTCTCCAAACTTGAATTTCCTCCTCTAATGGTGGTTTGACTTGGCACCAAAATGAAGCTCTTGAAGTTTTGAAAAGATAGAAAGGAAGCTTGAGCTAACTAAGGAGAATATGTAATTTGTTTTGGTTTTGGAGCTAAAATGAGCAAGTTGTGTGCAAAGCTAGATGGAGCTAGCATGGAGTTGCTCTTCACGTTAATGGAGAAGGGAGAGAGAGCAAAAATCGTGGGAACAAAGGAGAATGAAGAAGTGAGGAGAGAGAATCACTAAAGTGTGATATTTATGTAAAAGGTGAATAGTACTTTTACTTTACAAATCTTTATTTGCTTAATGAGTCATGAAGGTGGTGACTCACCACAAAAAAACCGGCCCCCATTAGTAACAAGGGTACTTAAGTCTTGTTGACCAAATATCTCACTTATATTGACTTATGTTATAACTAGCTTAATAATTTACTATTCACAAAACAAGGCACATTGTTGTGAAATTTTGATTTCCCATTGATATAGACTTCCAAATGTGATACTATATAGTACACATGTTAATTAAAGAGTAATGATGGACATTTAGCCATTCAAAACTCATTTACAAGACAATTTTTCAAAAACGTGCTTTAAGACTCCTTAAAGCACATTTTGTGTTTTAACTTGTTTTCAAGCTTGGTTTTCTTTGGTAATTGATTTAAAATGACCATTAGGATATTACTAAGGTCTTAGAACAATATTTGGGTACTCTCCCAAGTCTCTCCAAGCTTAGAGCACGTTTTTGCTTAAACTGCTCTTTTGGTGTTTCCTTATATTTTCTTTGATTAGAAATGTTTCTTAATGTTTCTAAGGCATTATTTAGCCTCCTTATATCTTAGTTTATCATTTAAACACCATATCTAAGTTTGGGGTATTTCAATCTACCCCCCTTAAAAGAACTTTGTCCTCAAAGTTCACATATGTGCTTAACATTCACGGTACTCAATTCCCTTAATCTTAACACCACATCTTATATTCACATTCACACATCTCAAGACTCAAAGGTCAATCTCAAATACAATACATAAGTATTATACATAACTCAAACTTACACCGAAGTGTAGCAACTTACACAAATTCACATCTTAAACCACCACAAACGACAAACATGATCGTTTCCTAACTCAAAAGCGAGGAAGCTCTACCCCCCTTAAAAGGGGTACGCCCCGTACCCTATACAGACGATCTAGTCAGTAAACAAAGAAGGGTACTTCGCCCTCATCTTATCCTCTAATTCCCACGTGGCCTCTTCGACATCCTGGTTAGACCAGAGAACCTTCACCAGTCGCACTGACTTGTGGCGAGTGTCCCTAGTCTTACTGTCCAAGATTCTCTGAGGAGTCTCCACGGATCTCATATTCGGTTCTAAAGTCAACCTCTCAGGTTCTAACACATGGGAGGGGTGGTGCATGTATTTCTTTAGCTGTGAAACATGAAAAACATCATGCACTTTACCCAGCTCAGCAGGTAAATTCAACCTGTAAGCAACCGGGCCCACCCGCTCCGTAATCTCATAAGGACCAACAAATTTCGGGCTTAATTTGCCCTTCTGCCCAAACCTGAATACACCCTTCATCGGTGAAACTCGCAGAAATACCTGGTCGCCCACTGCGAACTCCAGGTCCCGTCGTCGAACATCAGCATACGACTTCTGCCTATCTTGAGCAGCTTTCATGTTCTCCCTCCCTGATTTGCTGAACTTCAGCCTTAACTTGTTCTAAGTACTCTGGTCCTATAATGACCGTCTCACTCGACTCATCCCAGCAGAGCGGTGTACGACATGGTCTACCGTACAACGCTTGAAAAGGTGCCATCTTGATCGAAGCGTGATAGCTGTTGTTGTATGAAAACTCGATCAGATGCAATCTGTCAATCCAACTGCCCTGGAAGTCTAAGGCACATGCTCTCAGCATGTCCTCGAGTGTCTGAATAGTACGCTCAGTCTGACCATCTGTCTGAGGATGGAACGCGGTACTCAGCTTGAGTTCTGTACCCAACGCTTCTCTGGTAGCTCTCCAGTACCTCGAAAGGAATCTGGTATCTCTATCTGACACTATGGTCTTTGGTATGCCGTGATGTCTCATGATTTCTTTCTCAAATAACTCAGCTAATTTGGTCACCTTCCAAGTATCCTTCATCGGTATGAATCGGGCTACTTTGGTAAGGCGATCCACCACCACCCATATCATGTTGAGACCTCCCCTAGCAGGTGGAAGCCCAACTACGAAGTCCATGGAGATATCATGGAACTTCCACTCCGGAACTGGCATCGACTGTACCATTCCGCCCGGTCGTCGGTGCTCGAATTTCACCTTCTGGCATGTGAGACACCTCAAGACGAACTCGGTAACATCTGTCTTCATCCCCGACCACCAGAAGTATCTCTTCATGTCTTTATACATTTTAGAGGCTCCCGGATGGATGGAAACTGAAGAACAGTGTGATTCTCTAAGTATACGGTCTTTCAGATCCGTGTTGCCCGTGGTATGCATAACCGGCCCTTAAGTCTGATCAGATCATCATCATGAAGTCTGAAGTCGTATTTCTGACTCTCAAAGGTACCATCTGTCAGCTTCTGTCTGACCTCTCTCATGTACTCATCTGTCCTCTGAGCCTCTCGCACCTCATCAACCAAGCTGGAGAAAGAAACTAGCGAATGGAGTGAGTGTGCTCGACGGCTCAGGGCATCTGCTACAACATTGGCCTTCCCCTCTTTGTATTGGAGGTCAATGTCATAGTCTTTCAGAAACTCTAACCATCTCCTCTGTCGAAGATTTAACTCCTTCTGAGTGAATATGTATCTCAAACTCTTGTGATCGGTGTAGATCGTGACACTAACCCCATATAAGTAGTGGCGCCATATCTTCAAAGCGAAGACTACAGCTCCCAGCTCTAAATCATGTGTGGGGTAGTTCTCCTCATGTTTCTTCAACTGGCGTGAGGCATATGCCACCACCTTGCCATGTTGCATGAGCACGCAACCCAGCCCTCTGCCGGATGCATCACAATAAACCTCAAAGCCCTCTGTACCGTCTGGAATGGTCAGAACCGGTGCAGTGGTCAGTGAGTCCTTCAAGCGCTGAAATGATCTCTCACAGTCAACTGTCCACAAGCATGCTCATCTTCTTCATCAGACTGGTCATCGGTTTCGCGACCTTGCTGAAATCTCTAACAAACCTCCTGTAGTAACCTGCCAGACCGAGAAAGCTCCGGATGTCGGTAACAGTCTTCGGCCTTGGCCAAGTACGTACGGCATCAATCTTTGCTGGATCCACTGCGATCCCAGCATCTGAGATGACATGACCTAGGAAAGAGACCTGGTCAAGCCAAAACTCACATTTGGAGAACTTAGCATATAGCTGGTTCTCCCTCAGTATTTCCAATACCCTCCTCAGATGTTCCTCATGTTCAACCTTAGACTTCGAGTATATCAAAATGTCATCAATAAAAACCACAACCGACTTGTCCAGCTGCTCCCGAACAAGCGGTTCATCAGATCCATAATTCGCCGGTGCGTTCGACAAACCGAACGGCATCACTGTAAACTCATAGTGGCCGTATCGTGTCCGGAATGCCGTCTTCTCAATGTCTCCCTCCTTAATGGCTATCTGATGATACCCCGATCTGAGATCAATCTTGGAAAACACAGATGCTCCCTTCAACTGATCGAACAGATCGTCAATGCGGGGTAGTGGATACTTATTCTTCACTGTCACTGCATTCAGCTCTCTGTAGTCGATGCAGAGGCGGAGACTACCATCCTTCTTCTTCACGAAGAGGACTGGCGCTCCCCATGGTGACACACTTGGTCTAATGAATCCCTTATCCAACAAATCTTTCAATTGTTCCTTTAAATCAGTCATTTCTGCCGGAGCCATACGGTATGGTGCTTTGGCTATCGGTCCGGTACCAGGTAGCAGCTCGATGGTGAACTCTACCTCCCGAGTGGGTGGCATGCCGGGCAGTTCCCGTGGAAATAAGTCGGGGAACTCCGACACTACCGGTAAGTCGGGGTCGAACTCAGGGTCTCTCTCTATGTCCTGTACATAGCAGAGGTATACTTCTTCCTTTCTCCTCAATTCTTTATACATTGCCATGGCGGTGATGATCTTAGTCGAAGGCTCTCTGGGCCTCTGGCGGTATGATATTGTTACCCCAGACGGACTCCTGAGCAGCAATCTATGCTCGGCGCAGAGGATACGTCCCTTGTGCCGCTCCAACCAGTTCATCCCGAAGATAACATCAAATCCTAGCTTACTGAACTCAATGAAACTGACTGGAAAGTCTTCTCCCTTAATTCTGATAGTGGCTCCTCGGTAGTAACGAGTGCAACGAACCTTCTCCTTAGACGGGAGCGTAACCGTGAAGTCGGGTAGCTCATCAGCGTCTAGCCCCAACCTGCTCGCGAATGATGCCGAGACAAAGGTATGCGAGGCCCCTGAGTCGAAGAGAACTGATGCCTCAATCCCATTAATCGGAAAGGTGCCGGTGAGGATAGTACCGCTGGCGTCGGCCTGTGCCTCTGTAAGTATGCTTAGTGCACCTTCCGTACCGAGTCCATAACCTAATTGTGTTCACAAGCTTCATGAGTATTGATGGTATAACAAGAGTCGTAACAATTTATATGAACAACACTGTTATTTTATTCATGACCATCCTGTTTACAACATGTGCTTCAATCTTACATCTCATTCCTCATCTCATTCTAACATTACATGGCTAATATTGTCTAAAGGTTAGGTTAATCTCTCTGGTCTCATATGCGTCGCATTGATTACTGCTGACGGTGCTGTATTCAGCTTGATTCTCTTAATCCCATGGTATAACATCCTTGATTCTCCTCCCATAATTAACACATCCCTGACTTAAGTACTAACTTATCTGCACGGTCCGCACGCTTCTGCTGCCGCCGTATAAAAACTCCGCATCATCCCCAATGGACCAAGACACTACGGGTATCCCTCTTTCGAGAGACTCCGTTGTCTCGTCCTTATCCTGGTGTAGTCCCAGTTTCCCATCCTTCTCGTAGAAGTTTACAATGCAAATGTCTGCTTGAATGTCTGGAATCGGTTCAGCTTCCAACTGCTGAGCGATTTCCACGACTTGTGTAATAACTGGATGGAACTCTTCGGGTATTCCCGGTGGTGAGACTCCATCTTGCATCCTCGTGGTTTGGTAATTCTTGGCATACGGATTCCAATCCTTGCCCAAGCTCATCATTTTAATTTCATCCTTGCTCCCCCTGGGTACTCCGGTGTGTAAAAACCTCCCGGTCCCATTCCTAGTTGATTGCATCTTCTGATGATGGGCTATTTGTGCTTCGGGTGTCAGGTATCCCCTTAATAAAATCATACCTGGGCGGATAACCTGACATTGTTCGGTTGGAAAGTCTATGGTTTCGATGTCGGTGTGCTCCGGGTTAGGTGTAGATGGTATTGGGTAGCAGATGTTGAATCTTCCTAAAGTGGTAGTAGGTTATATCTTACTTAAGTTCTAATCTCATCTTATTCTTACTTAACTCATTTATTCACCAAAACATGCATGATAATGCGGTAAGCAGGTAGTTTTTATTACTAAATGGTTATAGCGGTACCTGGCCTCGATGAGGGTTCAGGCTCATCGTCCCGGTCCACCATGTGTAAAGTGGGTCCCGTCTTCTGGGTCACCGTGGGTTCTTGTCCGCCGGCTGCTGCACCTTCCTCTGACCGTCAGATCCAGCTCCCTGATCGGTCTTGCCCTTGCCCCTGGTATCGGGCCTATAGGCTCTGCTAGCAGGGTTCCGGTAACACTCATATGCCCGGTGTCCATAAACTCCACAAAAGTTGCACTCCACCTTGTTTCCCTTTACAATCGAGCCCGGGGTGGTCCTTGTGACACCACCTACAGATGAAGCGTCGCTGGTAGCCACCACCGGCTCCCTTCTCAGTCTCAGATCCCTTTGGCGCCCTAGAGCGCAGGGGTGTAGCTGCAATAGCATACGTCAACTTCAATGGCTCTTCCGGAGCCTTCTCCTTTTCCTCCTTCCCCTTGGGTTCTGATTTTTCTGGGCCTGAGGCTGGTACTTTTGTTTCTTGTACCCTCCTTGCCCTTGACTTCTGAGCTCTTACCAGCATTCTTTCTCTTAGCATTCTCCTCGTCCCTCAGCTGGACGGTTATCTCAACCTTAGCAGCGGCATGATAGCACTCCTGCTTTTCCATAGTATTAGTCACTCTTATTTCTCATAATCTAAATCTTACTCATTACTTACTCAAATCTCAATCATTCTTATTACCTGCAAGGTAGTGTAACTCGTCGGCCCCATGCCGTAGCGGAGTCGATGGCTAAGCCCGCCATAGAAGCGGTCCACCAGGATCTGGTCAGAATATCCAAGACCTGGCAGAAGACGGAGCAAGGCAGTGAACTCTGAGTAATACTCGTCCACTGTCATCTTGTCCGTCTGCTTAAGCGCATCCAACTGCAAGCGCTTCTTCGTCTGGACATGGGCGGGGTAGTACTTTGCTCGTAGCAAGGCGGTGTACTGCTCCCAGCCGAACTCTGGATTGGCCACATGCTCGGCCCTCACCAGCTTCCACCAATCGCCTGCCGCCCCCTTCAGATAGAAAGCAGCTAGACGCACCTTGATCCCAGCAGGGACATCAAGGGTCTCGAAGGCGGTCTCCAGCTCGGAGATGTACGCCTCAAGCTTGGCGGGATCGGTCTCCCCCTTAAAGTGAGCGGGTCGAAGATCTGCAAGACTCTTCACCCAGTTTGGTTCCCTAGGTTGTGGCGGTGGAGGTGGTGCACCCACACCAGGCTGGTAGCCCATATGCCCTAATGCGGCAGCTACGATCTCTGCGATCGTCTGCCCTCCAGGTATCCTGAAGTATCCTCACCCTGGCCGCGACCTCGGCTTCCCCTAGGACGTCCTGCCATCTGAACAAGCATAACTCACATTAGATTTGTATTCACCACTGTTTCGGTTAACGAATTTATAACGTCCGTAGACGATAAGACGATCCACACTTATTAGTGGTCATCTGACTCTACTCACTCTAACTTCTCACACCCTTAACCCATCACTTATTCCTTAACTTATATCCTAACTCGGTGGTTACTCATGTCCGGTATTTCTTGATCAGAGCGTAACTACGCTCTGATACCACTTTTTGTAACACCCCATCCAAAGCCATTCGTGGTTATCGCAAAACTGAACACTTAATCGAATACGTCGCAGCGGAAATAATAACACCTGGACCTTGCCACGGTCTGATCGTTAGAATATACCGGCCTTAACAATTACAATACTTATCCAAAATACTTATCCAACTCAAAACATCACCATCCACAATACCACAACCAACCGAGTACTAATATCTTAAACATAATCTCAACCTTACATCAGTTTAAATATAAACAGTCGGGTGCACAGGCGCAACCCGAACTCAAAATAAACATCCCACCCTAAGTCTAACCGCTCCTACTCTCGTAGTGCGTCCTCATGGGTCTCTTACCTGCAAGTGTAAAAATAGCCCCCGAGGGGGTCAGCACGAATGCTGGTACAACCCCTCTCATGGCCCCCAAGCTAACGGGGCTACGACGACTAATTGTCGATAGCATGGAAATTGATTACATACACAAGCATAATATGAAGTGCAATAACAATAACCACAGATGAACATATATAGTTCACAAACAATGAACGACTCAAGCGTTCCCTTATCAAGTGGGTTAGTAACCCCTTCCTTAGTCCTCATTTCCTTAATCTCAGTTCCTTACCTTAATCTCAATCTTAATCTCAACTTAATCTCAGTTTACAAACCGTTCCTGGAAGGGATTGGTTGTAGCTTAATTCGAACCTGGGATTTAGGTGATCCCACCGCACCATCTTAATGCCACCTACTCTGGACGGGAGTCCAGCGTAGCTGAGCCGGCAACCGGCCCTAGGCTACAAGTCCGAAGACAAGTCCTTAAGCGGAGGGCGGATCTGATTCAGATACCGTCCCCCTTTTTCCTTAGCATGCATGACCGGAGATCGGTCCCGGGTTTCCTCACTCAAGTTCCAGTTAGTAGACATCTTAATCACCATGTGCTAGCTAAGCCTTAACGGGCATTAACCAACAACCACCAAACTTAACTCTTATTCTTAACTCAGTAAGTACTAAACTTGGTTAGTACCATCTCAAGTCTCGCGGGTTAGTGTAAAGATAACACAAACACAACGAGAATAATATAACCGGTTGCATGCTTTATCTTGTTTTAGTCATAGCAATTAAACAGATAGCACACAAGCCGAGGGACACCTCGTTAGCAAGCAGGTCACAAGAAGGATTGTACCGTTCACCGTCGATCGTTGTTTGTTTAACCTTCTTCGGGGTCCCAATTCACAAACCTAAAACATTCATTCATTTTTAGGTCATTAGTTATTTGCACCTTACTTAACTCACTTAGTCCCTAAGGATTCCCATTCGATAATCCTCTCAAGTCTTTGCCACTTAGCTTACAAACTTAACTTTAAACATTAAATTTATACTTAACTTAATCCTTAAGTTCTTAGGGTCCTAATCATTACCACCCTACCAAAGGTATACCTTATTACCATTATCATTCTTAGAATTCAAAATTTCTTTTTTTTAAGTGTTAAGGGCCGTCCGACCCACCGTCCGACCCACCCTCTGGGTCGGACCCTTCCAGTAACTTTCGGGTTTTGAAAAACTCTACATGTCCGACCCACGTCCGACCCAACCAACTGGGTCGGACCATTCCAGAAATTTTCCGTCTTCTAAAACCTCCCATGTCCGCCCCGTCCGACCCAACCTTCTGGGTCGGACCATTCCAGAAACTTATCTGCCCTCTAAAACTCACCGTCCGACCCATGTCCGACCCAAGTCCTCTGGGTCGGACCATTCCAGAACCTTTCCCTGGCGTTAAACAGAGGCCGTCCGACCCAAACTTGGGTCGGACCCCTGGGTCGGACGCCACCAAACATGCCCAAACTTTGCCAAATCTTCACTAAACCTTTCCTCAAGCCATCCAATGTGTTCTAACATCATTTAGACCCTTAAACTCATCTTAAACCATCCTCCAAACTCATTTCCATCCTTTACACAATTCTTATAACGACTACTAACACTTAACACTTATTTCTTTCCTACATTTCAACATTCCTTTCACCTAGCACTTCTACTAGCCCAAAGTTCCCTCCTTATGAACTTGGCCACACCATATACACCACTTTCATCATCTATCTTACACTTTCTAAGGTTTTCCTTAAATTCTAAACTCTAGTTTCTATCTAAATCATCTCAAAATTTCACACTTAATCACACCAAACTTACCAAGTTTTCCTAGCTTCCTTATAAACATTTACCTAAGTCCTAAATACTCAAATACATTCTCTTGATTTCTAAATCCTTCATAGTAATGCCTAAGTCATTATAACTCATTAAACACCTTAAACTCACCCTTTTTCATCAAGACAACCTCTAAACTTCCTAGTACTTCCTTAGTCATGAAATCTCCTTAGAATATCTTAAACACTTAAGTTCTCCTTTAAATTTTGCCATGGGTTCTCTAGTATATAGTACACCCTAACACTTGGTTTTTCTCCATCAAACCCAATACCACTCAAATTTTCATCACAACACCTTAACACACAATTTACACCAAAACTACACCACATCATCTTATAGTGCATAAACTTAAATGCTTGGCACTTAGGCCCTTAAATGACAATAATCTTAACCACTGAATTTCCACATATATTTGCCTTCAACCTGCGAATACACCAACAAGGCTCCCATTGAAATAAAATGCTTCTTGTAATTCACCTCAACATTGTTTTAACTATCTCTTCTTCTCATTTGCTCTTTAGTCACAAGTTCACAAATATGCTCATTGTTTCTCCTAGGTTTTATATAACCCTTTTCTAATGTAAACTCTACACTAAACTCATCACATATCTAAATCCCATTCCCTTAAACAATAAACACCTTAAGGTAAGTAATTTACCTTGTTCTTTTACAAGCTTTAAAAGCTTTCTTCCTTAGGTTTTCCTTTGCTCAATCTCGGTCACCAATATATATCTCCTTGCCAATGTTCTAACCAATATCCAATGACTCCAATGAGTACTAGATAATACATTAACCCTAAGGAACAAACCCTAGGTTAAAAATATGCTTTAAGGTATTAAGGTGATTGTTTTACCTTGGTTTCTCAAGACAAGCTTGGATATGAAGCAAGAAGGACCTCCTCAATCCTTTGAAGAGTAGAAAACAAGCTAGAACAAGGCATAAACATGGAGTCCCATGAGTGTAAATTTTCGGACAAGGAAGAAAATGATGGAAACCTAGATTTTCTTACACTTTCTTTACCTTAAGAGAATGGAGAAGCCAATGGAGTCTCCAAACTTGAATTTCCTCCTCTAATGGTGGTTTGACTTGGCACCAAAATGAAGCTCTTGAAGTTTTGAAAAGATAGAAGGAAGAGCTTGAGCTAACTAAGGAGAATATGTGATTTGTTTTGGTTTTGGAGCTAAAATGAGCAAGTGTGTGCAAAGCTAGATGGAGCTAGCATGGAGTTGCTCTTCACGTTAATGGAGAAGGGAGAGAGAGCAAGAAATCGTGGGAAACAAAGAGAATGAAGAAGTGAGGAGAGAGAATCACTAAAGTGTGATATTTATGTAAAAGGTGAATAGTACTTTTACTTTACAATCTTTATTTGCTTAATGAGTCATGAAGGTGGTGACTCACCTTACAAGAAACCGCCCCCATTAGTAACAAGGGTACTTAAGTCTTTGTTGACCAAATATCTCACTTATATTGACTTATGTTATAAACTAGCTTAAATAATTTACTATTCACAAAACAAGGCACATTGTTGTGAAATTTTTGATTTCCCATTGATATAGACTTCCAATGTGATACTATATAGTACACATGTTAATTAAAGAGTAATGATGGACATTTAGCCATTCAAAACTCATTTACAAGACAATTTTTCAAAAACGTGCTTTAAGACTCCTTAAAGCACATTTTGTGTTTTAACTTGTTTTCAAGCTTGGTTTTCTTTGGTAATTGATTTAAAATGACCATTAGGATATTACTAAGGTCTTAGAACACATTTGGGTACTCTCCCAAGTCTCTCCAAGCTTAGAGCACGTTTTTGCTTAAACTGCTCTTTTGGTGTTTCCTTATATTTTCTTTGATTAGAAATGTTTCTTAATGTTTCTAAGGCATTATTTAGCCTCCTTATATCTTAGTTTATCATTTAAACACCATATCTAAGTTTGGGGTATTTCATCCAGTGAGCTTGTCCACCAAAAATTCCTGATGACCTTTGTATCTCACATATAAGGCTTTTTTGGAGCTTGATGACACTATACCAAGGATGGGATAGCTTGGAGACTGTTTTAATAAGCTTCTCCCTGCTCGTGACACTGTGCGTTGCTATCCTAGGATCTGGTGATATACTCTATCTCTAATATAATTGAAATTTATTTCTTACTTTTACCAGTATAACTAGGAATCTGAGGTAGAGGCCTATGTCATCAACCTGCTTGATACCTAGGATACATGTGATTTGTTTCTAATTGTGGTGTTAGTCTACTGGAAGTGCAAGCCGATTTGTTGGGTTTAGCTTTGCTCGGAAGCTTCATGAAAGTACAAATCAGTCCCACATTCTTTAGGTTTGGTTGGATTGGCCTTTCCAAAGACCAGACAGTCATCCGAAAGAACAACGACATCACTTCAAATCTTGATTCTGTATGTAAGCCATGTATTAAGCTGACATTAGATCTATATTTAGACTTGATGACAGGGCTTCATGCAACAGGCAAAGAAAGGGGGAGTGGCTCCCCTTGTCTAAGTCCTCTCTGTGGATGGAAAGTCTTTCCTGAGTACCATTGATCAAATAGACATTGATGCTGAGAAATACACTTATGGACAAGGTTATCCAGTTTTTATGAAATCCCATGCTATGTAGAATGTCCAATATAGACTTTCATTCTACCTTGTTGAATGCCTTAGCCATATCCACTTAAGGGTGAAATGTCCTCTATGGATGGCCTTGGAAGATCTCATTGTGTGAAGAACTTCATGTGTTGTTATTTATTGTCAAGTATAGTCTTGTCTTCCAGGGATGAAGGCTCCTTGGCCATATGATATGACTTTCTCCATAACAAATTTGGCTCGTTTAACTAGAGCCTTTGAGATGGTGCGGCAGACCATGTTACAAAGAGATATTGGTCTGAAGTGTTCCATATGGTCGTGGCACCAACTTTCTTGAGGATCATCACTATATGCGTGTAGTTGATTCCTTCAAGCATTGCTTCTAAGTTTAGAACTGTAAGGATGGTATTGATGAAGTATTCACCAATAATGTCCCAATACGCATTGATGAAATTGCCATTGATTCCATCCGGTCCAGGAGCCTTATAAGTGGAGCGATTTCTGAGCATGAATGACTTCCTCTCTAGTATAAGGCTTTCCTAGTGTTGTATAGTCTTCCGTCGACACTCTTCCTTCCACCGCTGCTAGCAGGTGTGCGTTATGAAGAGAAGTAGTGGATGTAAAGCGAACTCTCATTAGAAGGAATTGCATGTCAACGGAATGGATTTCATCCAAAACAGTGACCGACCTTCGTCCTTTTTTGCCGTCCCTCCCGACCCTCACCTTGTGTCCCCCCTTTCCTTTCTTCACGGTTTTGGGTTCGCCAGCGATAGCCTCCTGCGGTCTCGGCCATCATTTGCTGATGAAGATCACGATCCTTGCTACGATGGATACAGGGGAGTCTCGCTTTCCACTTGAACCCACCGTAAACCTACCTATGAGCTCAACTGATATGCTCGGACCACCACAGGAATATTCGGTCAAGACATGGAGTGCAACTAGGTCAGCTCTTTTGACCGCCAAAAAAACTGTTCCTGCACTTGTCCTTGGAGGTGGTACTACAAAGCCACAAAGCTTCTGCCAATCTGCTATGGTGGAGGAGGGTGGCTCGACAGCCTCATCTCTTTCCTAGCACAATCATTTCCATTACAAACTCCAATGCCTCGACTGATGATTTGGCTCACTTCAAAAGACATGTGGCAAACATGATTTATGCTTGCATAAAGAGAATGATTATTATAATGAGATGGGTCCCCTAAGAAGTCACAACATGCAGTGCTCTAAACGGTTATGGTATTTTGGTTGGTTCTTTGGGAAAGGTCAAAACGAGGCTTGGACAACTTGGTCTTGTATGATCCTATTATCATCTCTAGAGAGGCACCCGGGTATTTCCCTTGCTATGTCAAGGAATGCTCTTTTCTTTGTAATTCTATTTATAGGATGTCTCACTTGTCAGTTGGATAGGCAACCGTCTTACAGGATAGGGTTTACCTTAGTTGTTTGCCCTACTTAGGCATGGCGTGAGTTTTCAACTCTCGGTTACGGTGCCACAACCTCTATTGATGATTATAGTTTCATAACCCATCGGTTTATCTCTTCGGCTGTGCCCCAAGATACGTCTTTGGCCATCTTCAGTTTGTGTGTGCCTTTCTTAAAAGCCCTTAGGATTGTAATTAATCTCCTTTTATTAATATAAAACCCCTAATATCGAAAAAAAAAAGGTGTATCCAAATTCTGAAATATAGAGTTTGGGAATCATGAGCTCAGTGACATGACATGTATAAACCACCGTAAATATACACAGCTGATACACAAACATATATTTGTAGGTAATTCATGCCGATTGACGGTCAATCAAGGAAGCATTTTATTGGAGACCTAACTCACCAACCCAGAACAAGAGGAAAAATCATCACACACACTAGCTTGGACTAATATCAGCAGACGCTAGCTTATTAATTCATTATTGTATTATACACACACAATTCACAGGTTGCACTGAAACCTTAAATTAAACAGCAAGCTAGCTAGCTAGCTGATCTGTCTTGAACATACGTACGGTATGATACAAGTTCGTCAGGTCCCTAAATTCTTCCTTCGACTTCGACTGCATGCAACCATAAAAGTCACATCTCATTCTCGATGGAGTTAATTGAGAAGATTAGGAACAGGAGGAGCTGATATACATGGATATTGTAATTAGCCAAGGATCACTTGCCCAAAACTGCACCAACAAATCAGACTCTGAGGAAGTTACCCTGCAACAGCTGTGGAACTTGGAGAAGATCATCTTCATCACAAGAAATGTTATTATTATTATTATTATTATTTCCTAAGCAGTTGATGAATCCCTGCCGGCTGCTAATATTGTCATGATTGTTGTTGAAGACACTAGTAACTTCAGTGGACCATGAAGATGCTGACAATAGCCGGAGGTTTGGTAACTTCCGGGTTGTGCTGCTACTGTCGTTTTGAAGCACCTCTGAACTTGAAGAGTGAGACGTCTGGTTAGAAAGTTGCTGAGATGATTTCACCATCTTGCAGGTCTTCTTATTCTTGGTGACTATTGTTGTACGAGTACTCTTTTTTTCTTCCATCATTAAATTGTGAAGTTCCTCAGCATTCAGGAATCTGCCCGGGCCCCTCTTGGTCTCCTCATTGCATGACGATGCCTTGACTCGTGAAGATAAGGCTGTGTCACGCGACCCCAAAATTAATCACTTTATTAAAACAAAAACAATCAAAACTTTATTATATATATTATATATATGTCGGATTTCATGGTTTGATCATTAATACCTTATCTCTTCTGCCTAGTTTAGATCTCATCACCAACGCTGTTTTAGCTCGAGCTCTTCTTCGACGAAGGATACCATGATACTGCTTAGGATTCACGTAAATAGGGCCATCTTCTGTTGTTAACATCATGGGCAGTATCCCTGCAGGGCTCTGCAGCTGCAGTATTATTTCATATATAAATCTGCCATGTAAAATTTAAGTAATTGAAACCGGCCCCTTCATTGGCATGGAAAAATCAACAGGTAATTCATGAACATACCTGTTGATTCTGATACTGTCCATTATAAGCTGCAAATAAACCATAAAGTTGATCTGAAAGGGTGTAATGCGGAACCACCTGACAACACAGAAAACCCAAAGGTAATTGACAATCTGTTACAATGAAAAACCCATGTCGACGGGAAGAGAGAAATTTGTAAGGCTATTATATATATATGGATACTAGTACTAACCATCGGCTGCCCTATAAGTCCAAAATCAAGATAATTAGCCGCCTGCTTTGGAGAAGAGAGAGATGATTGTTGAACAATGCTTTTTTCATCCATAAGTCGCTTCTTTACATTTTCCACCCTTGTTTTCTCACCTGAAATTGAGTATCAAACCGCATGACTAGCTATGAAAGAAAAGATAACTGATCAATTTCCACATAAATAGAGCTTCTGAGATACTGTGAATATGATTGCGTTCTCAAAGATTGTCTATGAACCCTGCCTTCAACCAACTCCCAAATGGTTCAACTTCACCAACTCACATCCATTATTCGATATGTTGGTTATTTTATTTTAGTAATACATAAAAGATAATATTTATTTGACATAAAAGAATATTTGTTATTCTTATCTACTTCTATTATTATTATATATATAGACTCTGGATTAGTTTTCTAAGTGTGAAAACGTTCAAAACCCTAACTCACACAGAATACACAGAGAGAGCCGTGTTAGGGTTCTTAGGTCGTGGATAGTGTGGAGAGTGCTTGTTGTGGCTTCCTCCACCGCTCAAGAGGCAAGTACCCTAATCAATATAATTCTAACATAATGGAACTCTATCGTCTTATATGATCAAGATATCCGCATCTTTAGCACTAGATGTATTTTTTTTGTCTACCACCCCCGTCTTTCATATTGGACTACATCAGTTCTGGGTGGATAGGTTCCAGCCCCCTCCCAATAGCCGTTGTGGGGGATCGAACCGTGATTCTCTCTACCAAGCTTAGTCTCAATCACCACTGAACCAACGGGGTATTTAGTACTAGATGTATATTGAGAACGTAGTGGAAGTGGTTAGGAAGAACGACCAAATTATGAGTATTAAATTGGTGCTACAAAATAAAAAAATGATGATAAGTGCCTATGCGCCACAAGTTGGGTGTCCTGTGGCGAGAAAGGTTCCCTAAGAACCATAGTATTGCCTTGTTTTGCTGGTTAGTCCAGCCTTATAAAAAATGCACTACAAGTTGGGTTGGATGCATCATCAACTCAATAGTTTTGGATCTAGAAGAGGTGGTGCGATACCCAGGGATGAGAAGCTTGTCGTAGGTGGGTGACCTTAGCTAGCACGTGGGCTCAAACCTGGATAGTTTAGAAAGTGTGCATGAAGAACATGGTTTTGGCACTAGAAATGAAGCAGGAAACGACATTTTGAATTTGCACCGGAGTATGAGTTGACCATGATAGCACCTGGTTCAAAAATAGAGAGACTACCTTTTAGTAAGCACTAGCTACAAAAAATCCAAGGTTATCCCATATGAGAGTGTAGCCACTCAACATAGGATGTTGGTGCTGGATTATCAAGGATAAAGGCGTGAGGGCGAGTTAGACAACAAACCTTTATGCATAAGATGATAGTTTAAGGATGTTTGGGACATTGAGAAGGAGGATGTTGTGTGCACTCTATGTGATCATCGATGGAGCAAGCCATCAGCAAAGTGGAAAAAGAAGTTCTTAAAGAGATCAAATGTAGCTTGCCGACAAAAAGGACACATCATGGTGGAGACAAGAAGGTTAAAAGGGAAAGATAAAGCTACAAAACTTGGAAGAAGAGTGGGATTAAGGAGATCATGGAGATGTATAAGGAGGTTAAAAGTAAAGAGAATAAAACGGTAAGCAAATCAAGAGGGAAAGTGAACAAGGAACTACATGAGAAAAATGGACATGAAAGAAGGAGAAAATGAAATTTATAGGCTTCCACATCTTAGGGATAACAAGACTAAAGATATTAGGAAAGCTAGATGTGTGAAGAATGCTGACCAAAGGGTCTTGGTTGTGGACAAGGAAATAAAGAAGAGGTAGGGTCGTATTTTGACACATTTTTCAATGGGAATTAAGCTTGAGATGTTGGTGAATTTACCGTGCCAGAGTATATGGTAAACCGGGATTGTGTGAAGAGGATTCACTTGGACCAAATGACATACCGATCAAAGTTCGGAAGAGCCTGGTGAAGAGAGAGATCAACTGGCAACCAAATTTCTTCTATATAGAGGGTTTTAGCTTAAGAATCATGCCATGAAACTCTAGGAGCAAATGATTAAGCAAAGATTGAGATGTAGTTTGATTATTTCAGGAAACAAAATTCGGTGTTGTGCTAGATCATTCAATACAAGATAGGAACAATGATATACACATGGTTTTCATTGACTTGGAAAAAACATATGAAAGGGTACCACGAGAAGTCCTCTCAGAGCATTAGGAAAGACATATTCGCGTAAGTATATAACGTCATCATTGATAGGATTGATAGATGTACTAAGAGTGTGTGTACTAGTGTAGGAAGAACTGAAGAGTTTGCCAATACCATTAAAGTACACCAAGGATCAGTTGTGATTCTTATTTTTCATAGCCATGGATGAGATCATCAAGCCGATCAAAGAGGAATTTAACATGGTGCATGATCTTCGCAGATGATATTGTGTTGATTGATGAGATCATAAAGGGCTTTAGGTTGAGTAGAAGCAAGACTCGAGAGTATATATGGAGTGCAAGTTAGAAGATGACAAGAACATCGATGACATCAAGATAACCTTGCGTAGGAGAGATATTCCAGTCAGTGAATGCTTTCCGTTAGTTGGGAGTCATAATCCAAACAAATGTAGAACTGGATACAAATGTATCACTTAGGATCACAAAAGATGGAGGAATGTGTTAGGATTTCTATGGGATTGTGGTATGCTCGTTAGACTGACAGGTAGCTCTAGTGTATAGCAATTAGGACTGCACTTTTGTATGAAACTAAGTATTTGGCGGTACAACAATTACTTTCAAAAGCTGAGTGTGGTAGATATGCAAATGTTATGTTGGATGTGTGAGCATAAAAACCGTAATGAGACATTTAGACAAAATGTGAGTACTAGCACATGAATAGATGATATCTGAATCATGTTTGTAGTGGTTTGGACATGTGAGTAGGAGACTGGGGGAGGCACCAAGTTAACGACTTTAACTCTACACTCGTGCAGAAATAGGAAAAAAACATGGTTACAAACCATGCTTTAAAAGTGTTTTGGAGCACAATTTAATCCCAACATAAGTGGCTCAGGCACGCCCGGACAAGCCTTTAATTCAGATTAATGTGCTTCATTACACAAATCAAGATTCAAATACGCATCGTATGGGTATAGGTTGTCTTAATCATCGTGCCTAGGTAGTTATTTGTAACATACACACATGCTACATATTGGGTGTCTGGTATTGTAAATATGAAAAATATCTTTTATCGGACATGATCGGACGAGACATATAAAATTATAAAATAGATGTAGGTTCGATTATGCCACATTAGTACTAATATATATTATATAAAGGTACTTACTTTGTTAAAAATCGTATTATATAGAGTTACAAATACTAATATATAATATATCATTTTATGAAAATTGAAACTTCCAAAATAATATTATTTTTTCTTTAAATTTTAAAATTTAAATATTTTATAAATTTAAATAGATATATATATTGTATAATATCAACTAATTTAAATTGTTATTACATTTACTATTTTTATATCTTATCAATTTGTGTTGTGTTTTGTAAATTAAAAACATTAATATATATTATTTTATTATACTTTTGTATAACTAAACATTTATATAAATTAATTTATATACATATATATGTATATTAACTATATATTTGCAAATTTTAAGTATATGTTAGCTAAAAACGGTATAAATTTAAAAATAAACATATATATCACTTACTAATTTAAATTATTATTACTACATATACTGTTATAATCTATTAATATGTGTGACACTCTGTGAGTTCAAAATATTAATATGGTATATTGAGAAACTGTGATTTTAAATCTTAAGTGTGAATACGCGTGGTCGAATAAGTCTTAAAACACGGTTTGTACAAAGTCACACTTTTAAATGCGAACTTAAAACACCGTAGCTCAATCGTACTTTAAAATGTACCACGTGCATTAGACCCAAACCATGTTTTTAAGTTCTCAATCAAAACGTGAGTGATTTCTGTTCATTATAAAACACGATTAACCTCATCATAACCGTGTTTTAAAACACTATAAAACACTGGACCACAATCGTCATTTAAACACTACACCTTAAAGCATTTTTTCTAACCGTGAATGTTAGTTTGAGGACCATAGTGGGGTGAGCTACTACTATAGCATAATCAATTTTGTGAAAATCGCATGAGTAAAGCTATGCGAAATCGTACAAGTTGGCGAGGACACTACCAAAAACATCAATCTGTAGAGGTACATCTACATTTAAGGATATTTTAGTCAAATTAATGAAGTAGGATAATTTTATAATTAATGAAATATAGTAGGACAAAACAGAAAATAAAAGAGATCAAGCGTACCAAGGGCGGCACCGATTTCATTTTTTAATTTGTTATTTCTATTTTTTATCTTTATCACATCAACAATAATTTTAAATTGTTGTAACTTTTAATATATATATATATATATAAGCCCAAAAGGAAAAAAATTATATCATTGTTTGCCTAAATTCAAACTTTTCAAAACAAAAACAGTCATGATATGTTTTGATAATTTAAAAAAAATTATTTTATATGTATACGATGATATTTTAATGAGAGGATGTATGTACATATTTTAATTTGAGAATGTACATGTTTTAATGTGACGATATACATGTTTAAATGTGAGCATGTACATGTTCTTTAATGAATATTTGTACATGTTTGTATGGTCATCTGTACAAGTATTCTTATGTGAATGTACATGCTTTAATGAACATTTGTACAGGTTTGTATGACCATCTGTACAAATTCTTTTATCAACTGTACACTATACATGTAAAAATAACTTTTTTAAAGTTGTCAAAACGTATTCATGACTGCTCTTGTTTTGAAGAGCTTGAATTTAGGTTGACAATGATATATTTTTTTTTATTTTGGACTTATGTATTAAAAGTTACAACAATTTAAAATTTTCATGATAAAAAGAAAAAGAATAAAATCTTTAATAAAAAAGAAAAAAAAGACAACACACAGCGCTGTCTGTACGTAGCCATTTTGGCTACAATGACCTTTAGCCAAGAATTTGCGCAAAAACATTGGCACTCAAAAGCACAATGAATATGTTGCGGAAAAAGCTACAATATAAACCGGTGGGAAACTCAAACGTTGACTCTAACCAGCTCAATTTTGGTGGTACTTCCTCGTCAATACTTTTGTCATTCTTAACAACTCAAAAATAACTTTAACTATTCAAAGTGGACTAAAAAAAATTGGGTGACCTTATCAAAACTAACCTAGAGATAAACTGGTTAGCTCTATCTACTCCAGAAATATTAAGTGGGTTAAAACTTTCAACCCAAATATGACACTCATGTCAAGTGTTTTTAAAGAAAAAATGTAGCTCTTTACTTCTCTCCCACCTCTCACCTTGCCCTCTTCTACCACTCTACTACTATCATGATCGTCACCACCGCCATCGCCTTTGCCACCACCACTGTCTATCCCTGAGGCGGAAAGCTAGTCTCTTACCTAGTGCCTAACCGACTTCCTCACACCTCCTTCTGTTCTCGTTGAAACCACCTTCGGTCATCTACCATCCCCTTCCGTATTTGCAGAATTTTCTTTTGTCCTTTCAATCTGTGTTCCACAAGATGTATTCTAAATAATCTAAACCCTTGTGATTTTAGCCTGTCTTCGTATATGTTAAATATTATTTTAGAGTCCATGTTTTGCTTTTTTTGTAGTTTATCTGAAGTACTACTTATTAATAAATAGAGCAGTTGGATTCGGCAATCATGCTTCGGTAAGGAGTATGATGTATAGTCGGATAGATAACGTGGAGTCAACGGCATCCAGTGTCATGATGAACAATCACAAAGTAGTAGATTAACTAACACATCAATCGGTGTTGGCTAAGTTCCTTCCAAGACATAGGTAGATATCAACACAAGAGGAGGAAAGTGACCACCAGTGGGATCCAGAGGTGTTGTCTACCTTTCTAGAGATCATTAACCGCAGGAGTCATCGATGGAAGGAGATGATGCAACTTGCATCTTCATTCCATGGAGAAGACGCTACGATCAAGATCAAGGCAAACCCTCTTTAGAAGTGACTCGACCAGGATCTGAAGTGACCCACGTGGTGAATCGCCCTACTCTTCTACAACTCTATTTCAAATGCAACACCCAGCATCAGCCAACATATGCTTTCAGCTTCATGAAGTTTGGGTGGGGAGAGCAGCGTCCATGGAAGGATGCTAAAAAAAACTATGGTGACTTGTTCCTTGCTCTTCCCTCTGATTCTCGCATTGGACCTACCCGTTCCATACCTCACGACCTCGACTCACCTCTTATAACTATCGATCATCTCGATCTTCTTCTGCCAAGAAGGATCATCCTCGCGTTAGTGATGCATGGGGAGCATGCTTTTCCTTCAAACCAACCGCATGAAAGGCATGACATGTACTTGTATGCCCGAACCAATAAGGATCGGATCATATCAATGACTGCATCTTGGTCTTCTACTCTGACTGCCTAGATAATTATCTCGGTAACCATTACTACCGGATATGTTTGTGGATATTCAAGACTCGGTCTCGCCACTCATCCCTGAAATCTTGTCATGAAGTATGGCCATACGAAGCTCGCTCAACTCCTTCAGCGCGGTGGAGTTCTAATACCTCATATCTTCTACCGAGTTGCTACGGTGGACATGGGTGGATCGACAAGCACACTCCTTCACTGGTGCACTCATTCCCGATGCAAGTTGTAACACTTCAATCGATGATCTTAGTCGGCTGTAAGCGGCAGGTGTCAAACGTGGACTATGCATACGCATGCATTGAAACATAATCATTAGAATAGACTGGGGCCCCCCAACAAGCTAAATATATCCAACAACTCAAACCGGTATCGTCTTCGGCTTGGTATAATGGGGTTGGTCAAAGTAAGGCTCTATCAGCTTGGTCTTGTAACCTCCTCTTATCTTCAAAGAGGCACCCAAGTCTTCCCCTTACTATGTCGAGGAAAACTCTGTTATTTGAAATCCTCCTTAAAGGATATTTTACCGGTCAACTGGATAGGCAACTACCTTATGGGGTAGTTTTGACCTTAGTTGACTACCCTAATTAGGCATGGTGTGATATCTCTACTCTCGGTGAAGATACCATGACCATTGTCAGTGATAATAGTTTCATAATCGATTTACCTATCACTTCGTTTATGTCCCTTGATGTGTTTCTGGCCAGTTTCAGTCGTTTGTGTCTTTTATTAAGACACCTAGGATTGTTATCTTGTTATCTTAATATAATGTTCCTAACTTCAAAAAAAATTTCAAGTGTTTTTTACTGACCACAAAATCAAGTGAGTTTGAAAATTTGTCCTCCTAATGGGTATGATCCAAAACCAACTGGAAATTTATATATCCAAAGTACTACAATTGAAGTAGACACTAATAACTTTCTTCGTCCTGACCCACCATGCTTTGGCTCAAAATGTCAAATCTCCCGGTCAAAATACTGAGCCCAGTCGGGTGTAACCTTCATTCCCTCGTGCCCCTCCCCCATCATACTTCGAGAGATGTCTAATAACAAGTGTGTGATTCCAGCCTATCAATCCCTGGACCCCTTGTGTACTGGTTCAATGAACGGACAAACCCACAATCTCCACAGATGTTAGACTACCACACATCACATTTGTCTTGAGATTCAGGTGTAGGCCTAACCAACGACGCTAGTCAGGCATAGGTATGACTAATGACAAGCAGGTTTTCCGGGTCTAACTCACGACAAGCTATCATACACAATTAAGCATCAACAACCTTCCTTTTTACAGATTATTTAGGATTGGCCGTGTGTCCCTTTCTTGATGTTAGTCATGTTCCCTCGATTGGCCAAAGATGACATCATGGGCCACCCCGTGATGTTTGCTTCCACCGTCTTTCCCTATTACTTTTAGATATTGCTCATATATTAGGACGGATACTCACTCATTTCCTAAAGTCCAAAAATTGTCTCCATTTCTACTCTAGTAAAACTTATGGTGCACTCACCATGGACCAGATCACGCTTGATGAAACCACGCGTAAAACCTCTTGTTCCAATAGTCTATAATTTTTCATTCTCACTCACTAACTCAAATTAGAGTTAATCAAACTCTCATCATGATTGCACTCTAACACTAACCTTTAGTACTCAGACTATGTTCATTGTAAACTCTCCTTAAGCATCCAATCAGATTTTGCATTAGTATCCCATTAGCACTTCAATTAAACTGTTCCATACAACTTGCGTGTTGAATAAATAATGTATAAATTATCTCCTTCATTTATAAATAGTTATAAGGTTGTGAGGGTAGGGTATGTTGGTTGTCATTTTGTCGGTGATTTCACTTTTTCAACTATAAAATTAAGATTTCCTTAGTTTTCCTACTAATTCCTTGTTTTGTCATAGATGAATGTTATGACTAAAGGTAAGAGTTGTAGATGATTGTATAATATATATAAGAATAAAAGGTATTGAATTAATATGGGATATATTGAGCAAGATAAAAGTCTGAAATTAAACATAAGCTATCACAATAGTAGTTGAAAATAAAATACATTTAATAGGTTAAACTAGTTAACATTGTGAAAAAGATGAACTCTGTCCTCAAAAGCTAGATTTTGAATATATATATATAACTCTACATTTAAAAGGAACTTTTGTCGGGTTATAGAAAGAGAAGAAGTAGTAAGTGGGACTCTCGAGGGGAGGGGGACTTTTCTCCTACCTCCTCCCATTTTTTTCATTTTCTTGATCTTTTTCTCATCTTCATCTTCTATTCCTCCTTTTTCATACCAATTCGTAGATCTCTTTAAAATCTTCATAGATCTCTTCAAGAGCTTCAAGTTTATATTTATGAGTTTTTGGTGAAGAGTCAAAAATGGATTTTCCAAGCTACTGTTGGTTTCTACTGCACGATCCACCACGCTTCTTACCGCTGAATCGGACATCAGAAGTGCTCCGCCCTCTCGCTCCGCCTTCACATTAGTACCCCATTGTTCATCTTCGCCACAGTCGCCGCTTGTCCTAAACCCACCGACAACTGTCATGCTTTAGATCTAGCACAATCTAATTATCGCATACTCCCGAGTCTAGATCTGAATGTTTTAGGTTTAAAATTGTAAAGTTGCCTTGAATTCCTGTTTACATTTATGGAGGAGAATTAAATGTTCTACATTTATGGTGGGGGATTTAATGGTCGACATTTATGTGAAGAATTCAATGGTCGACATTTATGGTGGAGATTTAACGGTCGATATTTTTTGGAGACATTAATAGCGGAGAGTTAATGGTCAGCATTTAATGCGGATTGTATGGGTAGCTTTATGCGATTTATTACCATAAATCATGGTTATTGTAGAAGACTCCAAGGATCACCCACCACTATAAATAGAGGTTTATTCTTGGCACAATTCATCCATCCAATAACCGATTTAGCTGTGAGAGAGTTGGTAATAGATTTGAGAGGTTTGAAATTTTGTGAGTGTGAGAAAGAGAAGTTTGTAATATCCTACACCAAGTTGTGAACTCGCTTTGGGCGGAGTTAGAGAGTTGGTGAGAATTGAGTGCCTCTTTTGTAATCTCACAATATTATAGTAGAAGTTTGGATCATACTGTGGTCCCGAGGTTTTTACCCTGAGTTGAAGGGGTTTTCCTCATAAATTATGTCTTGTTTTATTTACATTGTTCGATCTTTGGGCGTGTTTTATTCCGGTTTATACCTGTGAACCCCCAACAAGTGGTATCAGAGTCATGGGTGGAAATGAAGCAAAGTTTGTAATTCTGTTGTTTGACGGAAAGATGAGTTTTACCATATGGAGAAATACCATTGAAGATTTCTTGGTACAACAAGGTCTTGACCAAGCCTTGGAGGAGATGATGCCAACAGAAATGATAGCTGCAGATTGGAAAAAGCTCAAGAGAAAGGTGATAAGCACGATCCGATTGGCACTCGCCCCAGAGGTCAAATACAATTTCTTGACGGAGACAACCCCAAAGGCATTGTGGGATAAGTTGACGAACATCTATGCCTCGAAGTCCCTGACAAATAAGATGTGTTTAAAGATGGAGCTTTATGGCCTCAAGTTGGAAGAAGGTGGGTCTCTTGATAATCACATCAACACATTTAAGCAGTTATTAGTCAGCTGCTTAATGTTGATGAGAAGATTGAGCCACAAGAGAAGGCGTTCTTATTCCTAGGTTCACTCCCAAAATCATACAAGCCTTTGGTCTAGACGATCATGGTTGGGAGGAGCACGCTGGATTTGGATGAGGTTATTACCATTGTTCGTGACAGTGATCAGAATGCTTAATAAGAAAAAATCCACGATGGTGACCAAGCCTTGGCTGCTACTGAAGGACGTGGTCGAAATCAAAGAAGAGGAGGTGCGTCTAGGGGGAGATCTGCTTCACGATCAGGAGACAGAAAATGCTATTATTGTGACAAGGTGGGTCACATCCAAGCATATTGTCGTAAACTGAAGGAAGATCTGAAGAAGTTCAAGAGTTCCAAAGAGAAAGGAAAAGCCAAGGTGAAAGATGAAGATGATGCAAACTATGCACATGGTGATGTGCTCGTGGCCATTGATAATGGGTCCAAGATAGCGGAAGATCCGAAGTCGTGGGTCCTCGATTCCGCTTCCTCCATGCATGTGTAAGGGGTTAGACGCATTTACGACCTTGAAGATGGAAAATCTCGGTCAAGTTACTGTTGGTAACAAGGAAAAGGTGGAGCTCCAAGGTGTTGGAGATGTTTGCTTGAAGTTGAAGAATGGACAGGAGCATCAAATTCAAAATGTAAGGTATGTGCCCAAAGATCAGCACAAATATCATCTCCTTGGGGCAGTTGTCACGTGAAGGCAATAGATATTATGGCCAAGGAAAGACCTTGAAGGTGCTGAACGGAAACCACTATGTTTTCCAAGGTAAGATGAAGTCAAACACATTTGTTATGTTGCAGGTGTTTCGGCTCGTGTGAAGAAAAAATGAAAAACGAGTCCGCTTTTCTGAGGAGGTTTTGGTTTGCACGATGAGGACGCATAAAAGGCAAATTATTCATCTCAAACCTTAACGACGATGATCCAATCTCCTTTCTTTTTGGCTGGAGGGGGAGATTGTTGATTTTTTAGGGTTCATGACCAGCAAACAATCAAGTGAAGGTGAAGCACCAAGTTGTTGACGAATTCAAGTCAAGGTGGAGAATTGTAAAGTTGGCCTTGAATTCCTATTTACATTTATGGAGGAGAATTAAATGTTCTACATTTATGGTGGGGGATTTAATGGTCGACATTATGTTGAAGAATGCAATGGTCTACATTTATGGTGGAGATTTAATGGTCGACATTTTTTGGAGACAATAATAGCGGAGAGTTAATGATCAGCATTTAATGCGGATTGTATGGGCAGCTTTATGCGATTTATTACCATAACTCATGGTTATTGTAGAAGACTCCAAGAATCACTCACCACTATAAATAGAGGTTTATTCTTGGCACAATTCATCAATCCAACGACCGATTTAGCTGTGAGAGAGTTAGTAATAGATTTGAGAGGTTTGAAATTTGTGAGTGTGAGAAAAGAGAAGTTGTAATATCCTACAATCCTACCAAGTTGTGAACTAGCTTTGGGCTGGAGTTAGAGAGTTGGTGAGGATTGAGTGCCTCTTTTGTAATCTCACAATATTATAGTGGAAGTTTGGATCATACTGTGGTCCCGAGGTTTTTACCCTGAGTTGAAGGGGTTTTCCTCATAAATTTTGTGTCTTGATTTATTTTCATTGTTCGATCTTTGGGCGTGTTTTTTATCCGGTTTATACCTGTGAACCCCCAACAAAAATAATAGTATGTTATTTTACCTTTTGTTTTTATGTAGTGTTTGTCTATAGCAATAAATCTAGGTATGTTCTAATATTGTGTCTGAATCTAGCAATAGATCTTGGAATGTTGTTTCTGGATCTAGTAATAGATCTTGGAATAATGTTGGGTTGTGAGATCTTCCCTACTTTGTCTTGGTTCTTGAAGTTATTGATCAAGAAGAGCATAAAAACTCTTGTTTCTTACAGTCAGCCTGCTGGTTGAATGAGTACGGTCGATGACCATGTTGAAAAGTCACTTGGGCTCTTTTGAGTTAAGATGGATGGTAGTGCGCCTTATGATTGTACTCCTCGTTTGGAACTCAGATTATGCTTTGTTTCTTCATTCAAGTATATTAATAAGAGTTTTACAATTTTGAAAGAAAAACTCTACAATTTTGTCACAACCATCTTCTTATCCTCTGGCTTTGAAATTGAAAAAGAAACAATCCCCTGTCCATCTTCTTGACAACCAGATCCTCAAAGTAAGCTGCATAACCTTAAGGTTAGCTGGCTTGGAAGAAAAATGCTTGCCCAGGAAGCATAACTCAAGATTTATCTTCTCGGCTCTGGGGGAGATCATCCAAAGAGATGTACGACTCTTCCTTGTTGGAAAGGGGAAGCACTTAACATCTTTTGATGAAAGCTTCAAGAGAAATATCCTTAAAAGACATAGTGAGAGTAGAAGCACCACCATGGTGCAGGGCTTTTTCATGATTTTCCGTGGAAAGATCGGAGGGAGTAGCCAAGAGTTGAGCAGAGTGACCCGAAAAGGTATGACTTCTGAAGAGCTATATTGTAAATCAATTTTAGTCCTCAGGTCTATTTATGTTTAGAAGAAGGAGTTATACACCTAAGAAGATTTGCATGTGTGAGCAAATTCAGGCAGAAACTCTTATATACCAACAAAAAGACATGACCGAAAGAGAGGAGAGAAACTCTCGCTGAAGAGAGACTAGATGTGATTAATCATTGTTAGTTTGTGCCATGGCATTGTTGTTTTTATCTATCATTTGTTATAATATGTGTTAGTTTTTTGTATAGGATGACATTGTTATAGTTTGTAATTCAACTCTTTTTTGTTTAATAAAAAAATGATCATAAGAGCAGTCGTCACAGAGAGAGGGCTAAATAAACTACTCCTTCCGTCCACTCACAGTGTCCATTTCACTATTTGTATGTGTCGTTTGACTTTAACATTTAACATGTAAGATAATATATTTTTATAAATTTATATTTATAATGGATTCCTTATGTGAAAAACTATATATTGTACAATTTAATTTTTTAAAATTATTTTATCTTATATGTTTAATATTGAAGTGGAAAAACGTGCCAAAAAGCAAACAGGACACTTATGACGGAACGGAGGTAGTATATAACATCAAACTGTTCATAAGGCAAGTAGAAGACAGGAAAAATTGGCAACATAATTGCAATTTGCAAACAGATCAATGAGAATATATATATCCGTTGTAAAGAGGAGATCACTAACAGCGTGCAGCACACAGCGCCGGTCATTATATTTTGAGTAGTATAGTATAACAATACTATTCCACTTTTGAGGAGGTGGATGGGACAATCAGCAGTTAGAAACATGTTTATTGTTTTCTGCTGTAACTTTACCCCATCTGAGAGGAATCTGAGGTGTACATAAACTGAACTGAATGAAAAGGTGTAGAATCACAATAATTGAGGATTTCAGATCCCCACCCCATTCCCACGGCCTGGTCTTGTCAAAATTAACAAACTCCGCCCAATGAAAATAATATGGTGGTTTTCTTTTCCGTACGCACATTTCTCTAACTCTCTCACAATATATAATATATACCCAACTATGAGGAAGTTAATTATAATAACCTCCTCGACATATTCACTTCGATTCCCATTTAGGATGACTGAGAGTCGCGAAAGATGGAGGAAAAACAACTAGATTCCCATTTGTTTTAGTGGTGATCGAGATGTTTACTACCCACATCTCTATAACATGAAATCCTCAATCTATACAAGATCTTATATGATCTGCTAGCTATAGGCCCTTCAAGCACTATATATGATAATGATAGTGCTAGTGCTAGTAGACTGCAAAATGCATCAAATTAACAAGCAATTGGATCAACCCAGATAATTAATAACAGTCATCACCATTCACCAGATACAAACTGAAGAGATCGAAATCAGAAGAGAAGTAGCAAATATAGAAATGAAGCATGTTGCCGTACAATTATCACCTGAAGAGTTTTGGTGGTGATCAAGATGTTTACTGTCGTCCTTCTTGACATACTGAGAGACGTCATTGTAGTTGGGCTGGTATGTATCTGCACAATGGGATTCTGCAGGCTGCGGTACAATCCACCATGGTGTAGGCAGACTTGAATTCTTGAGCTGTAAGGTACTACTACTGCCTGCTGCTGTATACCCATCATTGCAAAAACTGTTCTCCATCTTACTGGCTGGATTTATGATTGTATTTATATGTAATGTTGCAGAGAGGAGCTGGGTGACACTTATCAGTTGAATTTGTAGCTGCCTAGCCCCTTAATTTCCTCAAGTGTTTTCAGATCAGCTGAAATTTGAAAAAGAGATTGTTTCAGAATATCTATAGATGAATAGATTGAACAGAAATCAAACTGGTGGAAGAAGAAATTTCATGTATTTTACAACTTCAGTCATTGAAGAAGGGAATTATCTGAGTAATAACTCTCTAATTTGTGGGAAACTTTCATGGAAATTTACTAATTAAAGAAAAGAAACACAAGCTGTATGGTTTATCTTTTGTCGTCAGAGATTATGAGGGTGAAAGAAGAAAGACTGTACATGAAATATTGAAAGATTAGATATTTGGGGTATCAATTTTTGAGCTTCCCATAGTGTGGTAAAAAGAGAACGGACAGATGTACGGACAGTTGTATAGTACTGTAGTTATAGCTACTGAAGAGTACTTCTGATAGAACCGAGTACGCAAAACAATATATACCATATTTGTATAAAAGCTGAATGGTGAAGCAGGAACTTTGTTTTGAGGGCGAGGGGGAGATCCAAAAGATTAATTGATACTATCGATCGGAGTAAGAAAAGGGAAGACACTAGAAGAGACGATGAAGATATAGAATGGTAAAATGATCGAATTAAGAGACCCAAAATGAGCAGAGGGTCAGAATTAATACGCAGTAAATATTAGTTGAAAGAGGGGTGAATCAAATTTCATGGGTGCTTCAAAAAAAATCATGGGATAATATATATATATATATATATATATATACTTGGATAGAGCTAGCTAGGTTTAAGAAAATAAAAAATGGTATAAAATTGGAAAATTGCTGTAAGAAGAAAGAGGTCGACGCTTGCACAGTAACTCTGAATGAACATCAAAAGAAAAATTGGGTAAAACAAAGAATATGAACGCAGCTGAAGAAGCGCAAGCAAAATTAGCAACAATATATAACAAGTTTTACAGAAAGAAAGAAAAAGAGAGTGAGAGTGGAGATGCAGTTGATGATGATATACTTCTTTATATGTGTGATCAGTCAGAGCCATAAGCAGCGCCACACTGAGCACAAGAGCGAGTTCATGAAGGAAGTTAACTAAATTGCTCTTAAACTGGGATGGGAACGAAACCCTTGTTTCAAGGAAAGAGACATGGAAGGGAGAGAAAGTAGCTGATTCTTTTCAATGGATAAAAACTAAGATCATCACATCTGGGGAGGAAAGAAAGCAAGGCAAAAAAAAAAAAAAGGGAGAGAATCAACAGTAGAGTAGACCCCCTTTATAGGAGGGGATGAAGTAGCAAGACCAATTAGATGGAGCTTTCATGCAAGTTGCAAGTTGTCTGTCGCTTTTATTTACTTCATTTCTCTTTCTTTTTCTTTTTCTTTCTATGGTCTCTTTCGTTTCCGTACAGTGTGCATGTCATAATTTATCGTACATTTGTAACTTTGAAAAGTCAATATCTTGCAAGGGGTTGTTTGGTTGGCACCAGACTAAAAGAATCAGGAAATGCTATGAAATGAAAATGAATTTTTGTTTTATTTTTTGGAAAATTCATAATACGAAAAAGTTTCATAATTCACGATATACGTAATTTTAAGCTCGTTTTTCATATGGCATGAAACAGTTTCATAATTCGCGATATACCTCTATTTTGTGAATAATCTTGAATAACTATTTTACCTCTAACATTAAATATCATGTTTCGAATTCACAATATGTCATTTTTTCTTTTGATCATTTTATGGAATTTTAAAAGTATTAAAATTTATTTCAATTGTATATATATGTTTTACTTGTTTTTTGTGATTTTTATTACTTTTTAAATACTTTTTGTAATTACTTATATTTTTGTAGTATTTAATTTTTTTAAAACAAAACTAATTCAATATAAGATGAGATAATTGTATATAATTTTAGGTGTTCTTTTTGCAAAAAAGTTATATACAATTTTTTCGTGACATGTAAAGAATGAGTTGTAAACTAAAATACGTATTCTTACTTATAATATTTTATCTATAAATTGAAATATATATATATATTATTATTATTATTTATAATATTTAATCATCAGCTAGCCATAATTAAAAATATTTAAATGAAGATGAAAATGATCATTAGTGAAAGAAACTAAAAAAACAAAGATAAGAAAAACATTAATTTGTTTAATGTTTTGTAAATGTTTATTTTTGAGAAAATTCACAATATGCCACTAAAATAATTCATAATTCACGATATACTCTTTTTAAAAATGTGTCCCTCATATGCCATGAAAATGTTTGAAATTCACGAAATGTCACAATTTGGTAACGAATGTTAACTGTACCTTGGAAAATGACCATATTGCCCATGACAATTTTATTTTAAATTTATTTTTTCAAAAAAGTTATTTTACAAGTTAGTGGATTTTTAAACAACTATTTTAAAGTTTGGGAAAATTCATGAGATACCCTGTTTTCTTTCGTAATTCACAATATACCCCTGTGATTTTAGTAATTTAACTTTAAACATGCTTAAATGTTGTCCAAAATTGATGAAACTTCACATGGACGATGCTAAAGTGTTATATTTTGGTCCAATATCAAATTTGAAGTATTTTAAGCTCACATGTGACCTGTGGGACCCAATGAGCAGTCACATATTCTTTAGGTCCCACAGGTCACATGTGAGCTTAAAAAACTTCAAATTTGATATTGGACCAAAATATAACACTTTAACATCGTCCATGTGAAGTTTCATCAATTTTGGACAACATTTAAGCATGTTTAAAGTTGAATTACGAAAATCACAAGGGTATATTGTGAATTACGAAAGAAAACAGGGGTATCTCGTGAATTTTCCCTTAAAGTTTTAAAAAAAAAAACAAAGTTCACAATATACCCCTGTTTTTACAAAAAGTTCACAAAATACCCCTGTTTTAACAAAAAAAAGGTTACAATATGCCCTTGTTTTTATAAAAAGTTCACCGTATGTCCCTTTTTTCTTTTCTTGCAAAAAATAGTACATAATATGCCCCATATTTTTCTAATTAAATATAAAGCCTTACTACAACTGGTGGGCTTGTGATTTCTTTCAATGGAGGGCACCGGTGATGCAGGATCGTTACAATCCTCATCCTAAAAAATTATAACATTTTTAAAAAATTTTAAATAAAAATTTCAGGGACAACATGGTCATTTTTTAGAACAAAATTAACGTCCAATACCAAATCGTGATATTTTGTGAATTTTAAAATATTTTCATGGCATATGAAGGACAAGTTTCAAAAAAAGGTATATCATGAATTATGAAACATTTTAGTGACATATTGTGAATTTTCCTTTAATATTTCATTGTCAAATTTTTTTATAATTTTATATCTTTTTAGTTTATTATTTATAATGTATTACCCTTTTAAATATTTTTGTAATTATTTATATGTTTGTAGTATTTAAATTTAAAAAAAATCATAAAATGTCCAAGTGACATATTATAAAGTTGAAACATGATATGCAACATTAGGGGTAAAATAGTCACTATTCAAAGTCATTTCATAAAATATGGGATATATTGTGAATTATGAAATTTTTCATGATATATGAAGA
Organism: Limonium bicolor; assembly: GCA_023374045.1. Classification (NCBI taxonomy): domain Eukaryota; kingdom Viridiplantae; phylum Streptophyta; class Magnoliopsida; order Caryophyllales; family Plumbaginaceae; genus Limonium; species Limonium bicolor. Next base: position 242,216,332 of record CM041781.1, read on the forward strand.
ATGAGTTTCAAATATTAAAAAAATTGTGACATTATGATTTTTTTTCCTTTATTTTCTATTGGTATGTTTATGTTGGGTAGAAGAACTGAAAAACAGTAAGTAGTTAGGATCATCAAAGGTCACATCGACTACAACTCATTTGTCATTAACCTCTGATCAACATCCACAGGGCAATAGATGACTGATCATCAATCATCAGTTAAAGAATAATGAAGAAAGAAGATATATACTCCTAATAAAGATGAGAAATCAAATATAGATGTGGAGATGATAGTGCTAAAGAAACATAATCACTCTAATTCTATTTCATTATTTCCAAAACAAAATAAAGTTCCCTGAGTATTTATTATTTCTCTTTTGTTTTAAAATGAATAGTATTACACATTATATGGTTAAAAAATTCTTAATATTCCCATTATAATTCTTTTTTAGTTAGTTGGATTAGGCTAAATTCAACTGTACTATAAATCTCTAATAACTCTTATAATAGAATGTTCAAGATATATTATTGTAATACATTCTTATAATTATATAGTAGTTACAAGTATGAGAAAAGTAAAGTGTATTTGTGAAACTGTAAACTATAAAGAGCTAGCTAGTAAATACTCTCTTTTGTTTTCACTAGATGATCTTTATGCGCTGTCACGTTTTTCAAAATAATATAAGATTTTTTGTACTTCTTATTACACAATTGTATTGTTATCTTTTATTTTTCTCCATTCACTCATAACTTGCATACTTTAGAAAAAGGAAATAGTGAAAATCTTATAATTTTTTATTTTTGTTAGAACATTATCTATTAAAAACGAGTATAGATGTTGAATATATTTTCATAACATACTCAAATAGGACTACATCAGCCGGAAAACATCTTTAGTATTGTTCAATACTTATTTTAAGAAGTATCTCTACCTTTAGAAAAATATATAGTTCAAAGACAACTATCCTACCTGCATCTTGCTATGATAAACTAATTGGTTTTATGACATGGCATCACTTATTTATATATAAAGCTTAGTTACTGTCGCCTTGGGTTATCCCCACCCCCACTTCAATTATATATGGCACTTCATACTTATAAAAGAAGAAATAGTCCGTGGAAGATAGGTAATGTAATAGTATAATAAGAAAGTGTAACGGAAGTCAAATGTACATTTTAACTAATATGATAGAGGTGTCCGGACATGTATCCAGACATGTATTTCAACACCTTTGCTGGTATGGTAGTCGTGCAACCCGCTACTACCGGGTCACACTCAACTAATTCTCATCTTAACATGCGATCGATTTTATTTAAATCAAAACATGAAGTACAATAAACATGCAACATGCTCGCATTCACAAGTATTCAAATAAGGAATACAAATACAACTAGCACATTAGTTTGTTAGTTTACACCATATTACTCTCTAGGCCTTGAGGGTTTCTACCTTAACGCCTCATTCTCATTATTCAATATCTTATCCATTCTCTTCGGATTCTTTACTTGTTCTCTTAGTTCAATAGACACTACAGGTCTCATTCTTACGTTCTCAATTATTCTTCTCTTAAACAAATCTAAAGTCAATACAATGACCTCCGGGCAGAGTCATTCACAAGACTCACCACCGGGCTTTAACGTTACTAGTCTTACTTCCCGGTTTCGACCCTACATGGGTCTAGCGTGGTGGGAAGGTTCAACTAACAACCGGAACTACTCTCTTAGTTCCTTATTCTCACAAACGTCCGTATCTCTACCGGACTTCTCACATTCCCAAATACTCCTCTCTCGGAGTTATAATGTAATCACGTAGATTAGTCTAGAGGCATCACTCACGATGTCATCTAATAACTTAGGGAATTTTCTCAAGTTCTTGTATTCTCAGATTTAAGGGTTGCCCTAACATTTCGAATACTTATACATTCGGGTCGTTTTCTCATACCAGTCAGATCCTCTTATAGGAGGTCGACTATCATTTGAAGGGAGTTTGATGGTCCCTTATACCTCTTTTACTTTCCTCATGAGTTCATATTTTTGAACTAGCATTGTCCTCTTAATAGAGGTTCTTATTATCTTTCCACTATTAATTATTTTGTGGATTGTTTCATTTTGGTTCTCTAACCGTTACCGGGAGTTTACTAATCCCGTACATCTCTCTCACGCTCTAGTGAGTTCATAAAGTTGTATTATCGGTATTTTCTAATCGATAGTTTTCGTGTGTTTTCCACGTTTACATTATTTGGGGGACGACTCTTTCTACGAGTCACTAACCAAACATTACTCATTTATGAGTTGGTCTACAACACTAAGTCAGACCACACAATCAACAAGGATGGTTACAAACCCAACATGCATCAATATATATCAAATACAATGAACGTTTTTGTGCTTTTATCTTGTTAAGTCGGCACACAAGCAAACAACACACAAGCCGAGTGAAACTCGGTAGGACACAAGTTGCAAGAAAACCATACCTTTCACCAAGGGATTACTTTAGCGCGTCGTCTCACGCTCCTTAGTTAATTCTCGCACAACTAATATGATTTCAAATGTATCTATTAATATCGAGATTATACGGTATGTAAACTACTATTACTCCCATACTTACCCTGTTGTCCCGTTATCCTTATCCTTACTCTTATGAACTTAAGTCCTCACTTCCACAATCAACCTAGCACTTGTTTATACTTCCAAGGACCTTTATATATCACCAAAAAAGTCCTAAACATCATCTAAAACCATTAACATTCAATTCCTCATCATTTAGAACCTTTAAAACACTCACGGAGTAATTGCAGGGGTGGTCCGGATCCTGGTCCGGACCTACACTCCCGGACCACCTCATTCTGTAACTTTCGGCAAGGTTTTTCTACCTGGTCCAGGACTTGGTCCTGGACCAACTCTCCAGTATTGTTCTCGGGGAATTTTAAGGTGTGGTCCGGGACCTTATCCAAGGGCTAGGTCCCGAACCCTGCTAAATTGACATTTTTCAACCCCAATTCCAACTTTAATCCTCACCCAATCTTTTCCTAATATTTCCACATAATTTCTAGCATGTTATAACACCTTAATCATGCTCTAAACCTTCTTAAATCCTTGATCAAACCTTTTACTCATTTCTTGATCCATTTCACAATTTTCATTCTCAAATTTGCACTTTGCACACTAGTGCATTACCAAATTCTCTTGATGTTTTACAACCTTCTACCAACCATTACCAATTCACTTGTTGACCATAGCCATTCATTCCTAGCCATTATCATCTCTATTACCCAAGTCCAATCCTTACTTTCAAGGTTACACACACTAACTCTTTTCTAGAAATTCCAAGGCAACTCAACCACACATTTGCTACAGATTTTGCACACTCAAATATCCATCCTTAAACAAGCATTGCTAGGGTGATTAACTAATAAAATTCACCCCTTTCAACTCCTAGTTAGTCTTAGGTTCTCCAAGCTCATAAAGTCACCTAAACCACTTAATTTCTACCGAAATTTTGCCATAACTTCCCTACAAATCTAACATGCCCAAATGCATCATTCCATCCTTCTAAATCAATTCAACTAACCATCCCTAATGGATCCTACCAGCACACATGTTCAACATAGTCACAACAATAATCCCAAGGTGCAATAATCTTAAATAACTTGGCACTTAGGCCCTTAAATCAACATGATTAAAACAATCAACTCTCCCTAGCTCAAGGTCATTAATTTGCATTTTATCAATCCATTTTAATCCCATTTATACCCATCTAGGTATAATTTCCCAAAGAACACTAATACAAGTTCTATGGTAGAAAATTTACCTTAATTCTTCATTCCTCTTCTTTCACAATCCTCTTCCTCTTTTCTCTTGCATTTTCGGTCATAGGCATTACCATTGCTACATCTCTAGACCAATGCCCAAAGGAATGCAATAAGTACTAATTAAACTCTTAAACCCCTTGGAGTAACTCTAGAATTCAATGAAAGTGTTTAAAGCACAAAAGTTAGAGATTTACCTTAGAACCCTAAAATGGTTTTGGTCATGAATCAAAGGAGGGCTCCCACTAAGCTTTTGAAGCTTGATTCATTGCTCATACAAGGAAGAAAACAAGGTGTTTAAGAAGCCAAAACCGGCTGGACAAGGAAATGGAGGGAATATTAGATTTTTGTGATTTTTCTTACCATGAATGAAAGAGGTGACTCCTTAGCTCCATAAAATCTGAATTTATCCTCTAATGGTGCTATACCCATGGTGGTCAACTTTATCCATTTGAGATTTTGAAAAGAGGGAAAGGTAGCCCTTGATGAGAGGAGCAATAATATGTGTTTATTTTTGGATTTGGAGCATTAATGTGGCTTGGGCATGAAGAGAAAGAAGAGCTGCCATGGAAGCTGCTCAAAATCGTCAACCAGGATGAGGGAGGGAGTGCTTCCGGCTGGAGAAGGAAGAAAGGAAGGAGAGAGAGAAGAAATAGAAGAGAGAGGGGGAAAATGTTTTTATTACTTTTTGCTTTTACTCTAGCTAATTGTAAACACCCAACCGCTAATCCTTCCATTATCCTCTAATCCTTCCCATAATTACCTTACTCGCAGCGAATACTTACCTACTCCCGGCGGGGTGATACAATGCCGTTAACCATCCAAGGTTAACAAGGCTACTACTGTTACCGTATCGGTCTGCGATTAGAATGAATACATACATGCTACATACTTACAATACCAATACTTAGCTTACATTGATTAACGAGTATACCGAATATATGAATTACATTCCTGCTATTCCCAAAAAATGATGAGTTTATACAAACTACTCCTTCCTAACCAATCAAGAATTCAATATCCCAAAAAGGTGTACCACATGGTACACGGCTACCCAAAAGCTCTAGCGTGTACAACTCGGTACACATTCCAAATCTACTAATAATCCAAAAAGAATTACATGCGGGCCTTAATAGTACTTACGCCGATCGCGGGTACCGTGGAGAAAAACATTCCCCTAGGGGGTAGCTTACGCTGCATATGAAACCGATACCCGCGTACTAGCGAGGACGCCAACTATTGGTCGAGTACATGCGGTTCGTTTCATCATACATACTACATGTTCAGACACTACAAGACAATACATTCATTTTACCAAGCATACATACATACATACAATGCATACAAGGGAAAAAACAAGTCATTCATTCAGTACTTACCATACTCACCGCATCACGGAGATACAATTCTCCAATACATACAAGGTCTTGTTAGTCTTATTACACACCGGTTAATCGGGTGTTCAATACGTTTATCCGGGTCAATGACTTACAATAGTCAAGACCAATACAAATACAATCATAACTTCTTACATACTTTACTTCCAGTAAGTCGGTAGACCTAGGCGCAGGGAATACTATTCCCACCACCGGGCTTTAGGGTGGCCCACTAATCCAGGATGCTAACTTTACAAAGGGAATTGGTCCAAGGAAAAGATCATAGCCAGGATTCGGTTCCAACCTCTTGTGGTTCCTTATCCCACGCGTGGCGAAACTATATCGGGCTTCTACTCATTCCATTTATCATTACTCATGTTAGGAGTGTAGGTTGTAGGAATTAGTAGAAGTCCATACTTATTCCTACATACATACATACACAAGTATCATATACACATACACTCCATTTCCATCCATTCATTTCATGAATTATATAAACTATGGGTTCCAGAGCAACAAACAAGAACAATATGTTCAAAACACATATAAGTGCAATATAATACCGATTCATGCATTATTGTTGGTGATCACATAAACACACAAATCGGGGTAACAAGTTAGGATACAGGGCATGAGGAAATCACGTTCACGTCGTAGGGTACTACCGGTTCCCTGGAGCTCAAACTATGAGATTCTATACATACATGAAGTAGTATGATCAATGATCTATATTGACCTATACTCCTCATTGTTTTCAATGTATACTTACTATCATTACTTTCTTACTTGGTTATAAAAACCATTCTTTCCTTGTACTATCATAAACTGTTTCTTAAAAACTTAATATCCTTACCAGTATTACTTCATCAATGGGTATTACTACATATATATACGCATATAGGATATAGGCATTTATATATGTATTATGATTCTATGGTCATCTAATTAAAACATTTTTTTTTTGTAAGTGTTTGGGCCGTACGACCACGTAGACCCAACCCTGGGGAACCATTCCAGTAGGTTTTCGTCCTCTGAAATTACTCCCGTCCGACCCAGCACTATTCCGTCCGACCCACACCCTCTGGGTCGGACCATTCCAGAAAGTTTCGATTTGTCATCCAAGTCATGTCCGACCCACGTCCGACCCAACTCTGGGTCGGACGAAGTCAGAAACTTCGATGGAGAAAATTTTCGCCCGTCCGACCCACGTCCGACTCACGGCCCTGGGTCGGACCATTCCAGAAAGGTTTCTCGTCGATTATTAAGGCCCGTCCGACCCACGTCCGACTCACGGCTCTGGGTCGGACGGTTCCAGAAAGTTTCACCGAGGTTTCTCAAAGCCCGTCCGACCCACGTCCGACTCACGGCTCTGGATCGGACGGTTCCAGAAGGTTTGATTCTCGTTATTTAAGCCATGTCCGACCCACGTCCGATCCAGACGCTGGGTCGGACGGTTCCAGAACATGGCTACAGATTTATTTTTCTTTCCCCAATTTCACCTATTGTTTCCCCACTCTTCCTACATGGATCCTAACATGTTTTAGTACTATTTAGACACTCTAAATCACCTTAATTCATCCACCAAACTTGCTACTCAATCCTCACATTTACTTACACATTTTCCTCATTACATTTTCAACACTTATACTAGTTTCCTCACACTTATGCTACAGATTTTTGTTTCTTCTCTCCATGCTACAGATTTTTACCTTAACTCTTACACTTCAATACTCCTTCAACTAATGCCACTCCTAGCATCCAAAATGCATTATCTTACACTCTAGTTTCCTTCCATTTACAAACTCATTTCCAATCTGTTACAACTACTAAAGCACTCCATTAAAACTCTCTAACTACTTCCTCTTTTTACACAAGCTAGGTCCTCTCATTTCTACCCAAAATTTGACATGGTTTCCCCTATATTTCTAACATTCTCCACACACTATTTCAGCTCACAAATTCATGTTCTCACAACCTGTTACACAATACTCATTATACACATTTCAATACCACTACAACATCCATAAAATCCTGCACACATACACCTTCACTACCCAAGGTTTTCCAAAGTTTATAAGCTTCATTTAAAAACTTCAAAACTGTTTCAATACCATTCCTCATTATACTTCAACATACTCATTACTCATTATCATACACATTACTTGTTTTTGATTCTCCAAAACTGTTACAACACAATATGCAAACTAACTCAAGGTAAGGGTATTTACCTTGTCTTGTTAGTTTTCTTTCTTTCCTTTCCTCCTCTTCTTTCCTTCTCCTTTCCTCTTTGTTCTCGGTTTCAATGGGTTTCTCTCACAACAAAATGCTACAACCCATACCAATACACAATACCAATTTAGCATCCATTTTACACTAACCCTAGAATTTAAGTTTTAGGGTTTAGAAAAGAGTGTTACCTCCCAATGAGTAGATGAAGTTCTTGACTAGCAAGAGAACAATATTTCTAGCCCAAGAAGGAGCCAAAATTGGCTGAAGCAACAAAGAGCCAAGAGTTCAAAACATGGAAATTCTTAAAATGCCAATGAGAGCTAGAAACAATGGATTTTCGAACTTCTTTTTACCTCAAGATGAAGAGGAGGTGAAGGTGCTTCTAATGGTGGCTTCAAATCTCCAAATGGTGAACACCCATAAAATCGAAAGTGGAGCTTTTGGATTTTTGAAAGGGTGAAAATGTTCTCCTTTGCAAGGGGATTACAACGGTATAATTTTTGTTGAGTTTGGAGGAGATTTGAGTGGTCAAAGAGAGGAGAGAAGTGAGGAGTTTTGTGAGCTCTCTTCTTTCTCCATGGAATCGCAAGGTAGAAGAAGAATAGAGAAAGAGAGAATAAGGATGGAGGGCTACGTGAGTGAAGAGGAAAAGTGAGGAGAGAGACTCATTTTTTTCCTTTTTGCTTTAGTTAATAGGTTTGTCTTTTTGTAAATAAGACACATTAAGTGAGTGAGGAGGGGGAGGGAAAATCGGATCCCACACCCACACACACAGCTTCTTATTTTTTTTTTGCAAAGTGGACACACTTAGTTTGTTTATTTGTACTCTTACCCCGCAACTTACCGGTTGTTACAGTTTTTACTAACCGGTACCCGTTTTCCGGAATTTTCTCGTTTAATTAATTTTATTGGTTCTAAAGCTTCACTAATATTTATTAGTGACTATTTAGTTGACCAAAATTATTACGAGTCTATTTGACCCGCTTAAAGTCACGTTTTCCCGGTTTCCTCGGGAAACGCGCTTTCAGGTTCTTTTATGCTTTTAACCCATTTTAAAGGTCCGTTTTCTCCGGGATTTGTTCCCTAGTATTTATTTTAGTGTAATTAAGCTTTTAAAAATATAATTAGCCTAATTAATCACTGTTTTTAATTACGGGGTATTTCAATCTACCCCCTGTGGAGGGTGATTTTTCGGTATGAGGGGGGGAGGGGGTCTATCTAAATAATGTCTGACTAAAAAGCCTAGATCCTAAAAAAATGCCATTCTGTGGAGGGTGAAAACCCGTTATTCATGGAAGCCCTCACATACCTACTACATCGTCCGTCTTTCCCAGAAAGCATAAAGGGGAATGCAAGTGTGCACTACACCCGCTCTCGATGGGCTCCACGCGGACTTATGCCTCTATAAGGTGGAATTGACTAGAGTCGCCACCTAGTTTGACCTAAGATACTAGGAAGGAAGGGAAGGAGGGTTCTAAGAACCTTTGGTTGACTCTGAAATTATGGATAGGATTTATCTGGTCATGTCAAAGATTCTATGTGGGTTCGTACTGGGTTACACCCCTCAGAAGTGGCAACGACCACGACTTCGGATTGGTGCCCGAGGAAACCTCGGTCTCCAATTGTTGGGATTGTCTTCTTTCAAAACCTTATTAGAGATATTCAATTAAAAGCCAAGGATAGGATTAGGATGAGAAGAGAGTAAACGAGTGGGTGAGGCAAGCTTTTCTGCCAAGCTAGTGCCAAGAAGAAGAATTGACGAATTCGGATGAGTATAGAATGAAGATTTGGAAAGAGTCGGAGGTTGAGTGAATAGACAAGACTTGAAGTCTGATTTTAAAGTTTGTGGGAGCCGAAGAAGGTTTGAGTGTTTGAGAGATATGAAAGCCACCTTAGAGGGGGAAAAGAGTTTTTGTTGGAATGGGGTTGCACCCTGGATGGGCTACCTACGTACTCGACTCCCTGTCGAGATCAGACCTTACGTAGTTCAGGATTTTTTTGGAGATGTTTGAAGTTTCAGGTTTGAGGGGGTAGTCTGTGAGACGCTCGGGTCTATGAGATGTTTGAAACCTTGAGATGTCGAAGTCTGTGAGACGTTCGAATCTGCGAGACGCTCGGGTATGTGAGATGTTCGGATCTGTGAGACATTCGAATCATTGGGATAACAAAGTCTGTGAGACACTCGGGTCTGTGAGATGATACGGGGCTATTTGGAGGTGAGGTGGTTGAGTGAAAAAAGGCATTTTGCTCGATGTGGGGTCGCACCCTGTGTGGGTTGCCTACGTACTCAACTTCCTGTTGAGATCAGACCTTACGTAGTTCAGGTTGTTTAGGATTTTGGGATTTTGATATTTGTGGAGCTTGAAGATATTTGTAGTGCTTGAGATTTAGAAGGGTTCGAAGTTTCAAGAAGTTTCGGGTTTTGGGGGTTAGAGTCTGTGAGACGCCCAGGTCTGTGAGACATTGAAATCTCAGAATGATTGAGTCTGTGAGACGCTCGGGTCTGTGAGACATTCGAGTTCGTGAGATGTTCGAGTCCATGAGACGCTCGGGCCTGTGAGACTTTGGAAGTTTAAATGAAGTTGGAATTTGTAAGGGGATTTGAGTTTGATGTGAGTTGGAGTTTGAATGATGATTTGGGTATGAAGTGATTTGGAGTTTTGAAGATGATTTGAGTGTGAGGCAATTGGTATTTGAATAGAGATCCCGAGTTTTTTTTAATTTGAGGTTTGAAAGCGATTGAGGAAAATCATTTTATTGTAAAGGGCGGATAATCCCGAGGGATTACCCTATGTACCCCCTCGAACACGACACTTAATTAATGGTAAGTGCCGAGGCTCGAAAGATGGGGCAATAAATTTATGTCGAAAAATAGGATTCAGAGAAAAAACACCATGAATGAGATGTTCTCGGTCGAACCCTAATAACGTCTCTAACTCCCGGGTTTTAAAACGTTAAAACTGAAAATATTGAAATCGAGTGGAAGGGAGTTAGACGATTCTAAAATCCCGGCTGCAACTAGGAAGGCCGTTAATTCCCTAGCGCCCCGCCTTGTAGAATCTAGGCTGCAATTAGGGGATTTTATCCCCCTAATGCCCCGCCTAAAGAAATCCAGACTGCGACAAGGGATGTGACGCCTCAGTGCCCCGCCTCGGATTTTTATTTTGGAAGGGAGACAAGTGATGTCTAACTAAGGAGAAAACGTTTTGAAAATGTCAGACATTTCCTATTCCCTAAAAACGGTTTAATTTTGAGTTTGAAAACTTAGTTGGAAATTTTTTTGAAGTTGTTCGGAATTCTTGATGAAGAAACACTGATTTTGAGAAATGTTTTTAGGAGAAAACTTTCTGTATATGTTTTTGTGAGAGAAACTTTCTGCAATAGAGAAGAGTTTTCTGTGATGTGAGAAGAGTTTTTCCTTTTAAATTCATAAATGGTTTCTTTGAAAAACTTGATGAGACTCGAGTAAAATGATGGTTTTGAAATTCTTTTGGGTTTTGGGTCTTGAAAGGAATTTACAAGTGAGTGTGGCTCGATGAAATAGGTTCGGTTTGGATTGAGGTTTAGGCTTGAACTAGATTGAATTTTGAGTTGGGTCAAGGTCAATGCTCTTGGTCACGGTCAACGTTTTTGGTCAAGGTCAAGGTTTTGGTCAAGGTCAATGTTTTTGGTCAAGGTCAAGGTTTTCTGGTCAAGGTCAAGGTTTGACATTTGTGGACTTGGCTTGGGTTGGTGGGCCAATGGGCCGGATTGGGCTAATGGGTTGGACTTTGGGATTGGGCCGAGTGGAGTATTGGGCCTAGCTGAAATTGAGTTTGGGCTGGATTGGGCTAATGGGCTGGATTTTGGAATTGGGCCGAGTGGGGTATTGGGCCTAGGCTGAGATTGGGTTTGGGCCATGTGGATGGACTTGGGCCGTACTTGGGTTGGGTTGGACCGTGGGCTTTGGGTTTTGAGTTTTGGCCTTGGGCTCGGGTTTGGGCCTAGATTGGGTGTTTGGGCTGAATGTGGGTATTTGGGCCGAGAATGGGTGTTTGGGCCGAATATGGATATTTGGGCCGAATGTGGGTATTTGGGCCGAATATGGTTATTTGGGCCGAATGTGGGCCTTGGGCCTCAGGTCTGGGCCGATGTGAGTTTTGGACTGGGACGGGCTTGGGTAGTGGGCCGTTTTTTAGGTATTGGGTTGGGTTTGGACTTGGGTCGGCTTCGAATTGGGCTGGATATGGGTATTGGGTCGGGCTTGGACTTGGGCCAGCTTCGGGTTTGGGCTGAGGTTGGGCCGATTTCAGGGATGGGCTGAGTTTGGAGATGGGCTGAGTTTTGGGTCGGGTTTGAGGGAGTTTTGGGTTAAGCTATATGATTGGGCCGGATTTGAGTAGGTTTGGGCCTCAAGTTTGAGGCTTTAGACTCGGGTCTTGGGCTTGGGTTCAGGCCTTGGGTCAGTTTGGGCCTTGAGTCGATTTGGGCCTGACTGAGATGTGGGCTAGACTGAGAAGTGGGCCGGACTGAGAAGTGGGCCGAACTGAAATGGAATTGGGCCCAGATTTGGAGATTGGGCTTAGAAAATAGATTTCTAACAAGAAGTTTGAATTGGGCTTAAGCTATGTCTGAATGAAAAATATTTGGATTTACAAATGGATTGGACTTTTGTTGACTGTACATTTTATTCTGAAATTAGATGATGATTTGGAAAGTTTTAAGGAAAACGGGTATTCCTCAAATGGACCGTGTCTAGGACCCGTATGCATTGAGGATACCCAAAACCTAGAGCTTTTCTAAAATGGGCCTCAAAAGTCCACAAAGAGGGGTCAAACTAATGGGCTGTCTAAGGCCACCTGTCCTAGCCTAGTTTGGCTAGTTATGGGCTAGGTCTGAGTTAAACTGGATTTGGGCCCAAGTTTAGACAGGCCCAAACAGATCAAGCCCATACGATTTCACCAGTAACAAAATATCCTCAACAAAGTGTAGTCGCAAACTTCAACAGCCATGTAAACAAAGCGCATGAATTTCAAACGCCACCCAACAAATAATATACATACGGAACTGAGTCTAGGGGGTTATCAAAGCAGCATGTATGTGAGAGTGGGTTTCAGAAAAACAAATAACCAATCAGGTTTAATTAATCCTAGAAGTCTAAACAGGACAGATGACAAAGTGAGCCCTACTGTGTGGGTTGCTAATTAGTTGTTATTCTCACATTTTTTTTTGTTTTCTTTCAATGACCAAACAACGGTTAACAGTTGGAAAGAACATCAAGAGATGAATATACAGAGGAGGAAAACTATACACGGAATACAGGGGAAAGATGGTATGCAAAGTTAATTAATCTACTGAAACAGACTTGGACAGATTTGCCATAGCAAAAGAAAAATCTAACACCACCGTGGATCCTAAATGTGGGGTTTCTAATTCATTGTTACTTTCTCCTATTACCTATCTTTCAATGACCACACAAAGGCTTCCCAGCAAAAGGATTAATCTAAAAAGAACGAGTATACAACAGACAAACGGCATATATGAGACTGAAATGGACTGAAATGAACAACTGATTAGAACACCATTTAATCTAGGCCAACCAGAGCTGAATGAGCATGCTCGCATGGATTCCATTTTGACAGCAAAGAAAATGTGGTATAGTTTCCTTTCCAGAGAACAAAAGCCACTAGAAACAGATATGGGTTTCATCATACAAACAGACATCAACCAACACACTTTGGTAAGTTTTCAGTTCAGAAGAGAGTACCAGGGGATGGAGATACGAATTTCCTGCAAAATAGTGAATCAAAACCGAAACAGAAGCCAAACGAACAACAATCGAAAGTTAGTTCACAGTTTTAGACAAAGTTCTGATCGACACAAAGGAAGGTTCAGGGATACAACTTCACTTTTTCGCAACAACGATTTTCAGTGGAGGGGTCTGCTTTCGGCACATCGGTATACACCAGTAAACCCTTGGTTAGCTCACGTCATCCAGAAAAAAACAGATTAGCAGGAATCGGATCATTATTACGAGAGTCCAGGTCAACTTTTATACCAAACACGATATCAGAGATACTTTGGAGCCCAACCTGAGATACGCACAAGCCATCCAGTATCGGGCTCATACATATTTCGTAACAACAGAACGAAACGGGTATCTTAACAGATTTTAGTGTATCGGTGCTTCAAACGAAATTCAAATCAAGGTCATAACATCAACATGCAACCAACATAATAGGACATCCCAGTTCGAACCTATTTCTGAGGTTAGAACAGAATTGTGAAAAACCCAGTGCATATCGGCTTGTCCGACGGGAAATCGAAGTAGCATCTAAACAGAAAATGGAGGTATATGTGCAAATACTGAAGCAGTTTTCGCAAATGAAGCAAACTGGCGAAGATAAAATAGCAGATAGAAACACGAATGAGCATGCCGAATGGCTTGAATCTCGTCTGTGATGACATGCACAGCAAGAATCAAGGGTTTCGGGCATAAAAGAAACGAGATAGCAGTATAGAGAAAACGAAGCGGAATGAAGGGGAGAATATGCGAACAGCCTCATTTTCGGGACCAAAGTCCTGATAGAGTTAAGTTTCCTCTAACCATCGCCAGTCTTGGTCATTTGGCAGAATACACAGAGAATAAAACAAAAAAGGATATGTGCGCAAATCTGAGATATTCTCTCCGAAATCAACAATCAAAATGGAAAGCGAAACCAGATACAAAAAAATATGTTCGGGAAGTATAGTGAACATCAGAAATGGTGAAAGGACTTGAAGGTATTTCGAGAATCAATTCGAAGAAACGAACGAAGATAAACACCACTTACTCAGCGTTTTAATGTTACGAGAGTAAAAGAACAGGGCGAAGTCGAGGGATAGGCGAGACTTCTGGTGAACGACAATGGTGTGAGTGTTGAGGATGGGAGTTTAAAGATGGCAATCGAAAACAGCAATGGGGCGTTGATGGAGGTTCGAAGGTAAAGGAATGCTTCAGAAATGATGAAGAAATTTTCCTGGGTTTTTGGGGTGTTGTGGATTCTAGTTCGAGAGAATGAAGATGTTTGGAGTTTGAACTGGGAAATATCAACGAAAACAGGGAACCAGACGGACCAGGGGAATGAGAATGTTGGAGATTGATGTCTGCTGGGTTCAAAAAACGTCTTGGTACTGTAGGTTTTGAGAGTGTTTTATAATGTTGGAATAGGGTTTCCAAAGGAGAATGTTTGATGGTTTGTGGGCTTCTTATTACATGGGTGTTATTTGGGTAGAGAGACAGATTGGACCAGACACAATTGGGCCTTATTTGATTTGGTTAACTAAAAAGAAAAAACGAAGGGCAAAAACTTGCTACTACCAGGGTTCGAACTCAGGTCACCAACAATATTCACCACACCTTACCCGGCTGGACTAAGGCGGAACTCGACAAATGGGCGTGGAAGATTGATAATATACTTCGCAACCGGTTAAAATGAAAAAGAAACGCCATCCTGCTTGCACCAGGAATCGAACCCGGGTTAGTAGACTGTCTAATGGGTATGCTGGCCAGTTACGCTGGATCGACTTTCAGTAGTTTGCGGGAGTAGAAATAATACAAGATCTCTCATTTCGACTGGATAACTCTCCTAAAAAGCTGTGCGCCCAAAAGAAAATATGTACAAAAATAATAAGATAAGTAAATAAGACAAAAGGGGAATGGGTTTAGAACGGATTATCGTTGGAAATTCGTTTTTCGCAAAATCGTGTTTTTATGAAACGCTTTGAAAAAGACTATAAAACGATGGTTGCATTTTGGCATGCACGTCAATACGTGTTGACAAAGAAAGGCGACGACCCTCT
Source organism: Limonium bicolor (assembly GCA_023374045.1). Lineage (NCBI taxonomy): Eukaryota > Viridiplantae > Streptophyta > Magnoliopsida > Caryophyllales > Plumbaginaceae > Limonium > Limonium bicolor. Next base: position 242,231,547 of record CM041781.1, read on the forward strand.
ATTGTGTTTCTTATTCTGGATTTTGCTTATGGGGTGAGAATTTTTGGTGTCTACAGATGGCTCCCCTTGATTCAATTTTGCAAGCCCTTGCAGAATTGGATCAAGGTTGACGGGGCGCCAAAAATTCTCACCGTGGTTTAGTGGTGCATAGGGATGCGACCGTGAGTGTATGAATGTGATTAAAAGTACGAGGATTATGACGAGCCTCAGTTAGACCTTTTGACATCTAACTATAGGACTCATGACAAGCCTATAATGCAATTGAAAGTACGAGGACTTATGACGAGCCTCAACTAGACCTCTTGATATCTAGCCATAGGATTATGACGAGCCTATGATACTAACAATGTTTGGTTTAGAGTGCAACGAGGACTTAGGAGTGCCTCAACTGGACCTCTTGATATCCAGCCTAGGGCTTATGACGAGCCTAGAATGCAAGTTCGGTACCATACTAGTAGCGCAATAGTATAGCAGGTGTAAAACGAAAGGCGACCGTACTAGTAGCGCAATAGCTGTCTAGCAGGTGTAAAATGAGAAGTCGACCGCACTAGTAGCGCAATAGCTGCCTAGCGGGTGTAAAACGAAAGACGACGTACTAGTAGCGCAATAGCTGTCTAGCAGGTGTAAAATGAAAGTCGACCACTAGTAGCGCAATAGCTGTCTAGCGGGTGTAAAACGAAAAGTCGACCGCACTAGTAGCGCAATAGCTGCCTAGCGGGTGTAAAACGAAAGGTGACCGTACTAGTAGCGCAATAGCTGTCTAGCAGGTGTAAAATGAAAAGTCGACCGCACTAGTAGCGCAATAGCTGCTAGCGGGTGTAAAACGAAAGGCGACCGTACTAGTAGCGCAATAGCTGTAGCAGGTGTAAAATGAAAAGTCGACCGCACTAGTAGCGCAATAGCTGTCTAGCAGGTGTAAAATGAAAGTCGACCGCACTAGTAGCGCAATAGCTGCCTAGCGGGTGTAAAACGAAAGGCGACCGTACTAGTAGCGCAATAGCTGTCTAGCAGGTGTAAAATGAAAGGCGACCGTACTAGTAGCGCAATAGCTGTCTAGCAGGTGTAAAATGAAAGTCGACCGCACTAGTAGCGCAATAGCTGCCTAGCGGGTGTAAAACGAAAGGCGACCGTACTAGTAGCGCAATAGCTGTCTAGCAGGTGTAAAATGAAAAGTCGACCGCACTAGTAGCGCAATAGCTGTCTAGCGGGTGTAAAATGAAAAGTCGACCGCACTAGTAGCGCAATAGCTGCCTAGCGGGTGTAAAACGAAAAGTCGACCGCACTAGTAGCGCAATAGCTGTCTAGCGGGTGTAAAGATGCGTCAGATAGTGAGCAAATTTTGTGGGTATATGCAGATGATATGTGATGTGAGGTGATTAACCAATGTATTAATTGAATTAAACTCCCTTTTTGTGGATGTAGGTTTTTGCGTGAGCAGATGGCTCTATAGTAACGTCAAACTCTCGGGATGGCTCCGGTATGGCTCCGGCATGGCTTTAAGGATCTGAGATGGCTCCAGCATGCGTTGATGGCTCCAGTATGCATTGATGGCTCTGGTATGCAGTGGTTGCTCCGGGTCGCGCCGATGGCTCTGGTATGCAGTGGTTGCTCCAGTGTGGCCGACGATCCGGGGTGGTTGGGGGGTTTTGATATGACAGTGAACTTGAGAATGGTCGATGGTCTTGATGCGGTTGTTGAAGTTCGAGGTGACTAATCGGTTGGCTCCATCTGATGGATTTGATGTGGGTGAACTTGTTATCATTCTAAATAACCAAACATGGTTGGATGTCTTCGGTGTAGTTCTGATCATGGCTCCGGGATGGCTCCGTCATGATTCCGGGATGCTCTGTTTGATGATAGCGAGGAGTGAAAGGGGATTGTCGCCTTCGAGGTGGTCGCACCCTTGGCGGGCTGCCTACGTACTCAATTCTGTATTGAGATCAGACCATACGTAGTTCGAAACTTTGTAGGCAAGGCCCTGGTGACGAAATGGCTCCGTTTGAGGTGGCTCTCATATTGTTCTCATACTATTGGGATGGCCACTGTGTAGCTTTAGGGATGGTCTCCAAGTTTTGAGGATGGCTCTCGCATGGCTCCAGATTGGATTTAGAAGCGGTGTCGATAGGGATTGAGTATGGCAGTGGATGGCTCCGAGATGGTCTTCGTGTGGCTCCGGATAGCTCTTGAATGGTTCGATGTAGCTCGGTGATAGCCCGGGATGGCTCCGAAGAGGCAAGATATAGCTCGATGATGGCTCGGGATGGCTCTGGTTGACATCAAAAGTTATGCTTCAACAACTGCAACTGAAGTCGACTTTCAGCGAGACTAGGTGGAGTTCTTACCAGTCGGATGTTGAAAATGAAGTGGTTATGATGCATGCAAATACTAAATGCAAGAAGAGATGCAAAATGCATGTGCAGTTTTTCGAGAGAAGGTACGGTCCTATCTCTATTAATATGAGGCTTACGAATATAAGACATCTTCGGTTCGATCTCGAGTGATTGTTGAGCTCGAAGGCGTGAATCACTTTCCTCTCATGGAGGGATGTGGTCAATCTCTCGTGAGTATGGTCGTGTGTGATAATGATGTGATGATACTCTCGATGCTCAGAGCAATATCTTCCTTAGAATTCCTTTTTGAGGTTCTGGACTTTCCAATCCTCATAAATTCCTCAATTGCAATGGGGTTAGCTGTTTATGATTTGGTGCTTCGATCAAAGAGTCACTCGTACTCGAAAGACCTTGTGGGGTAAGGTCACACTCTTCCACTCATGGTCCCTTTGGGATGACGGGACATGTTGATAACAAGTATGAAGCTTATGATTCATGTTTCAGATCCGATATTTTCAGTTAACGCTCATCAACTAACGAGTCAGAGGTCTTTTATTGGGTTATAACGGGGCTGAGGGGTGATGTGTGTCATATGGGACTGGAGGATTTATTTAGGAGTTGTGGAGCTTTTGTGCGATAGAGAATATGTTTCACCTTCGCCATGGGTGGAATGATTAGACGGGCTTTGATAACCTTTCGATTTTTCGGGACATCATTGGTCCTTTGGTTTGGATTCTCCTTCTTGCCTCTTCTGGGTGTACGATTTGAACTTTCTTCTCATTTTTTGTGTGTTTTTTTGTGTTTGCTTTCAATCGCATAGGTTATCACTTTCTCAAGCATTTTGCTTCATTTTGGCTTTCAGCTTCAGTTGCATTGACTTATCGATCTTCTTGAACATTTTCAGTTCTTTTTGGTTTGGCTCTGGAGTTGCATTGACTCACTGATTTCTTTGAACATTTCATTTTTTGTTTTGTGAAGATGGTGGGGAGGACCATGGCTCCGGCTCCTTTGAGATCCTCTATTGCAAGGGCAGTAAGTATATGTGGGGTGGCATGTTGTGGAGTTTCTGAAGAAAGAGTTTTTCATGAAAGGCTCAGCGGGGCTCACTAAGGGGTTATGTAAAGGGCAGTCAAAGCTTTTTGGTTTTGTGGGATTTTTATTCCTAAGTGCCTCGTCATCCTCATTAGTCATATTGTTTTCTTACTATTCTCGGATCTTTGCATGAATCACAGTTCGTATCCTGTTTATCGACATTGATATCGCTATGAATTGTGCCTCTCATGTGTTGAAGGAAAACACAAGTCGCTCGTGGTTTTACCTCTGTGGACTCGCTCTATCTTTCCTCATCACTCATTGGATTGTCCAAAACACTCATTTGAAATTCAAGAGAAAATACCGCTCTTTGCACACTACTCACTTGATTGTGGTGCTGATTTTGATTAGACCCTTATGTTCATTGACGGGTCGAGAGTTTTAGTGATTCATGCACTCTGTTCAATCAATCTCTCAAGATTTTTCCCAAAGATGTCGTTTCGATACGGAAGTATGCAAATGCAACTATCTACAATGCAATATGTTGTGGTAATATGGAATAACTACGTATAGGATGCATGAAATATTGACAATGAAAACGTATTGAATTTTGGATTTTGGTTGAATGTTTTTGTTTTGGATGCAATGCATGAATGGTAAGATTACACCTAGTCTCGCTTGCGTCGGTTTTAGTTGAGGATCCATGAAGCTCATCTTGCCACTAATGACCCTTTAAGCGGTCAGTTACTGAGTGGGTCCCGGAAGAAACGTGATCCCACATGTTTTAGCTGTTATTCGAACCTTGACCGCTTAAGGAGTGGTAATTCCTACATTGCAATCAGTCAACATGATAAAATCATCTTGTTCTTCCCATGATTCTTGGATAGGTCGAATAGAAAGGGGAGAGGGATGGGATGCAACCCTTAATACGCTTTCATGACAGTTGTAAATAAAAACATGACTCAACAACTTCCTGCCACTATCGCCACAGATTAGCACATGATCATGCCTAGCTCGGTGATGCCTTAGGAAAATGCGCCTTCGTGGCTTAGGATGGACGTCTTATCTCTAAAGAAGAGACGTCTCCTCTGTCTATCAGCTCTTGGATTGCGTTTCTCAGTGTGGTGCACTCGTCGGTGGCGTGCCCGCGAATCCGATGATAGTCACAATACTCATGTAATTGTGGCCCAAGCTTCTTCACCCTTGAACTGGTGTTGTAAGGTGCTAGGTAGCCTCCCTCGGTTAAAATTCTCCAGGCTTCACCGAGTGACATTCCTAGACCCGAATTCTGTCTTTGAGAGTCCTGCCCGGGTTGGTGGTATTCTCTTTGCATGATTGTTGGCTTTGGATCTTTGATTTCAGCATCTTCCAAAGCAGTCACAACCGCCATCAGTCGTCTGAAGTCGCATATCCCTAGATATTTCAGCTGATGTCGGTACACATCTTTCAGCCCGGAAATTACCATTCGCACTTGCTCTTCCTCACTGGGTCGGTTATTCATTTGTCCGGCCTTCACCCTCCATCGTTTTATGAATTCCCTCACGGGTTCGTTAGAATTTTGGCATGTCACCTCTAAATCTCTACGTGTAACTTCATGATGAAAGTTGTCGCCGTATTGAGAGAGGAAATCTAAATACAGGTCCTGGCTTGACTTTCCGTTTAGATCTATGCTCATAATCCATGAGTAAGCAGGTCCTTGTAGATAGAATCTAAAGCATGCGGCTTTCAGCTCGTCGGAGAGGCCATGGAGATTCATGAGTTTATCATATTTGTCGACATGATGTCTCGGGTCTCCATTCCCTCATACTTCTCCATCTCAGGCAGACTCATGCCCTTTTGTAGACGAGCATCCGGATACGGGTTAGTTGGCTCCCAACCTGCAGACTTAAAGCGTCGGGCTAGCTCTAGTTCCGCTTTCAGTTCTTTTACTAATTCTTTCATTGGACTCGCTTTGAGATCAAGGTTTTGGATTGAAATATAGTTGTCTCAGGGTAGCCGGTGTCAAGAGGTTGAGAGGGCAGTGTTGTTCCTGGGTGAGGATGTTGGCTAGAATTCGACAGTGAGGAGGTACTTGCCAAGGAAGCACATATTCTTGTGTGGGCAAGGAGAGGTTTAAGCCAGGATACACCATGGGGGAAGGTGGGGCTTGTGCCTTTCCCTTATCACAGACCATTTGTGGTTGCCAATTCTCTCTGGTGGCGGGTGGGGTTCTCAGAGTTGAACTGTACATAGGTGAAGAAGGCATGTTTGGTGTTGTTCGAACTTGGACAGAGGAAGCGTGAGGGTCCATTGCCTGAAACTCATAGGCATCATATGCAGAGTAAGTTGGAGACTCCTTGTAACTGCTATCCGACCCCGCGTATACCCTAGTTATTCTTCTTTGGACAAATTCTTCTATCTTCAGGTTTTTCTCCAAGTCATCAGCAAGGTCATGGATCAATCTTTCATGAACAAATTGGCCTTCGACTGCTTGATCATGCCGAGGGGCTCGCTCCATCTTTTCTGCCGTTGCTATAGGCAGACTGGTCTTCTTTCTTTCCAGTTGCCAACAGTCACGAACACCTGCACGCACAAGGATTAGAATGAAAGAGAAGAGGTAATATTAGCATGTTTTAAACAAAAATTTACTGCGATGAATGTGAATGATTGTTGGTGCAAAAATGATTTTTATTTATCTTGAAAAAGTTGTGAGATTCATGAAGTATTCGTATGATAAGCGTCACTTTATATCATCAATTTTTTTAAAAGGGATATATCCATAGACACCGCAAATTTCACCCCATAAAGCAAAGTTTTAAGAGTGGTAGATAAAACGTGAAGGGTCGTCTCGTATGTCCTTTCTTTTAAGCAGGACGTGCATGCCAAAAGAAACCGAGTTTTTTAAAGACGGTTTTGAAAACACGTGTTTTCGAAGTGGTGGATTTGAACAATATGAATATTGACGCTCGATCATTCGCAAATAACATAAGGATTGGGGAACCCTATACACATTGATCTAAATAAATTCAGAGGGAATGTATAAACCTATACATGTAATCTATTCAGAAATGGACAAGAGGGAAAGAAACATAGGGGAAAGCCTATACATCAGCAATCCTAAAAAGTCATTAAAAGGGGGAATTTTGAGCTGAACTTCTCTTGAACTCTTTTAGTCTGTCTTCGGGCTTCTAACTGACTGCTCACTCACACTCGGGCTCCTGATTGGCTGTTCAGCTCGCCTTCGGGCTCCCGGTTGGCAGCTTACTCGTCTTTGGGCGCTTGCGGTGAGGCAGTACCATGACCCAACAAAACGGGTCTGGTGTTCCTCTAATTTTCAACAGTTCGAATTCAAATAGGTGTTGCTAATCTGAATGTCGTTCGGCTAGCTGCACGGATTGGTGTGCTTCTGGCTTTTGGCTCACACCGCGTACTCGATCTTCACGCTGCTTCACTTGCTTCGACGAGGGGAATGAAGGATATTTTTGAGAAAGGAAAAGTGAATGATCAAGCACAAAATCATATGTGAAAATCCACCACTGTTGTGAAAACACGGAATGATTAGTACGCTCCACAGTAATGACCGCTGCTCTTGAAGGTGGGTTGAGCTTCAAAAATAGCGGGTCGCAACATGGGGACTAAATCATTTATTTTGGAATACGTTTGTGAAAATCAACTTTGAAAACTGTTTTCAAAAACTATTAAGAAATAATGTTGGTGAAGGATGTTGTCTGAAATTCATTTGTAGAAAGTAGGTTTTTCGAAATCTATTTTTGGAAATAACATTTTTGTGAAATGAAGTAAGTGACAGGTTTTAAAACCCAAATGTTTTTGAGTAAAATATAAGTGGGATTCTAAATTAGACGAGCTCGTAAAACAGCTTTAAGAGACATGCAAAAGAAATTCCGAACATTTTGCAAAATTTAAAACAATTTGGTTCGAAGAAAGTGGTTTGCACACATGTATAGCATAAAGTAAATCGTGGCTGTATTTAATGCGGAGCTGTAAGTGTTAGTGTTGGGATAATCACTTTCCAGGTCAATTATGATTCTGTCTCGCCGGGGGAACCATCGTCCCTTCACTATCATCTCTCGGGGTTTTTCTCTGCTATGCCTTTATGGGGCACGTTATCAAGAAAGTCCGGAGTGCTTAAGTTCGAAAGGTCAGGACACCCGAGATGATTAGGAAACATACGCCACGGCCAGTGATGATCCGACAACACACTCACTTTTCGGGAAACTCGGGGAAGTACTGCATGGGAACGGGTCTCCCTTCGTCTGCACGATCAGGTGTGTCTAAAGTCCGAATATTCACTGACTACGTTGTGCCATGTATGGGTATCCGGTAAATACGGGATCCTCTATGGATGTATAGCGTGACATCGGGCTTTAGAAACACCCGTGGTGCAGAGGAATCATGGAGAACTGAGCCCATGCAATCTTCAGGGTAAGGCAAAGGGTGGTCAGACAGACGGCATACAAAGGGGGTGACTACCCATAAGCCCATCTTAGACACCGGATAAGGCAGCTGGACAATGAAGGCTCATGGCTCACTATATGCTGGTTTAGACTCGGGTAATGGAGGATATTTTGGATCATGAGCTTCAAGGCGTTGGTCTTGGACCGTATTACCTCGTGGGTTAACTCCTTCTAGGAAGGACCCAACTCATGGGGAATCAACCGTGGACCGGTTGGGATCCCGTGACTCGTGGACAAATCGGGTGACACAGAGGAATGCATGTCCTATGCTACCCAATGCAACAATGGGTTGACTCCTTCTAGGAAGGCCCCATTTACAAAAGCAATAAATAAGCAATAAATATCATGTCATGCATGAAGAGCAGTAAACATAAGACAGTAAACACACAACAATAAACACACAAAAGTGAAGCATGCAAATGGTAAAGCACACATATGGCACTCAAGGCCAATCTCGAACTCTGAACTCTCATCCTAACTATCCTCTCAAAGCACACTCTAAGTGTGGAGTAGAGTAGTCCTATGGCTTTGGAATGAATCTCTTGAAGGTTTTGAAAGAAGTTGGAGAATCCTGACAATTTTGAATGGAGTTCAGTCTTCCTTGAGTTTGAGAAAAACTTACTCAAGTTTTCCCCAGCAGAGTCGCCATTCTGTGGAGGGTGATTTTTCGGTATGAGGGGGGGTCTATCTAAATAATGTTGACTAAAAGCCTAGATCCTAAAATGCCATTCTGTGGAGGGTGAAAACCCGTTATTCTGGCAGCCCTCAAACCTACTACATCGTCCGTCTTTCCCAGAAAGCATAAGGGGAATGCAATGTGCACTACACCCGCTCTCGATGGGCTCCACGCGGACTTATGCCTCTATAAGGCGGAATTGACTAGAGTCGCCACCTAGTTTGACCTAAGATACTAGGAAGGAAGGGAAGGAGGGTTCTAAGAACCATTGGTTGACTCTGAAATTATGGATAGGATTTATCTGGTCATGTCAAAGATTCTATGTGGGTTCGCACTGGGTTACACCCCTTAGAAGTGGCAACGACCACGACTTCGGATTGGTGCCCGAGGAAACCTCGGTCTCCAATTGTCGGGATTGTCTTCTTTCAAAACCTTATTAGAGAGATTCAATTAAAAGCCAAGGATAGGATTAGGATGGGAAGAGAGTAAACGAGTGGGTGAGGCAAGCTTTTCTGCCAAGCTAGTGCCAAGAAGAAGAATTGACGAATTCGGATGAGTATAGAATGAAGATTTGGAAAGAGTCGGAGGTTGAGTGAATAGACAAGACTTGAAGTCTGATGGTTTAAAGTTTGTGGGAGCCGAAGAAGGTTTGAGTGTTTGAGAGATATGAAAGCCACCTTAGAGGGGGAAAAGAGTTTTTGTTTGGAATGGGGTCGCACCCTGGATGGGCTACCTACGTACTCGACTCCCTGTCGAGATCAGACCTTACGTAGTTCAGGATTTTTGGAGATGTTTGAAGTTTCAGGTTTGAGGGGGTAGTCTGTGAGACGCTCGGGTCTATGAGATGTTTGAAACCTTAAGATGTCGAAGTCTGTGAGACGTTCGAATCTGCGAGACGCTCGGGTCTATGAGATGTTCGGATCTGTGAGACATTCGAATCATTGGGATAACAAAGTCTGTGAGACACTCGGGTCTGTGAGACGATACGGGGCTGTTTGGAGGTGAGGTGGTTGAGTGAAAAAAGGCATTTTGCTCGATGTGGGGTCGCACCCTGTGTGGGTTGCCTACGTACTCAACTTCCTGTTGAGATTAGACCTTACGTAGTTCAGGTTGTTTAGGATTTTGGGATTTTGATATTTGTGGAGCTTGAAGATATTTGTAGTGCTTGAGATTTAGAAGGGTTCGAAGTTTCAAGAAGTTTCGGGTTTTGGGCGGTTAGAGTCTGTGAGACGCCCAGGTCTGTGAGACATTGAAATCTCAGAATGATTGAGTCTGTGAGACGCTCGGGTCTGTGAGACATTCGAGTTCGTGAGATGTTCGAGTCCATGAGACGCTCGGGCCTGTGAGACTTTGGAAGTTTAAATGAAGTTGGAATTTGTAAGGGGATTTGAGTTGATGTGAGTTGGAGTTTGAATGATGATTTGGGTATGAAGTGATTTGGAGTTTTGAAGATGATTTGAGTGTGTGAGGCAATTGGTATTTGAATAGAGATCCCGAGTTTTTTTTAATTTGAGGTTTGAAAGCAATTGAGGAAAATCATTTTATTGTAAAAGGGCGGATAATCCCGAGGGATTACCCTATGTACCCCCTCGAACACGACACTTAATTAATGGTAAGTGCCGAGGCTCGAAAGATGGGGCAATAAATTTATGTCGAAAAATAGGATTCAGAGAGAAACACCATGAATGAGATGTTCTCGGTCGAACCCTAATAACGTCTCTAACTCCCGGGTTTTAAAACGTTAAAACTGAAAATATTGAAATCGAGTGGAAGGGAGTTAGACGATTCTAAAATCCCGGCTGCAACTAGGAAGGCCGTTAATTCCCTAGCGCCCCGCCTTGTAGAAATCTAGGCTGCAATTAGGGGATGTTTATCCCCCTAATGCCCCGCCTAAAGAAATCCAGACTGCGACAAGGGATGTGACGCCCCAGTGCCCCGCCTCGGATTTTTATTTTGGAAGGGAGACAAGTGATGTCTAACTAAGGAGAAAACGTTTTGAAAATGTCAGACATTTCCTATTCCCTAAAAACGGTTTAATTTTGAGTTTGAAAACTTAGTTGGAAATTTTTTTGAAGTTGTTCGGAATTCTTGATGAAGAAACACTGATTTTGAGAAATGTTTTTAGGAGAAAACTTTCTGTATATGTGAGAAGAACTTTCTGCAATAGAGAAGAGTTTTCTGTGATGTGAGAAGAGTTTTTCCTTTTTAAATTCACAAAATGGTTTCTTTGAAAACTTGATGAGACTCGAGTAAAATGATGGTTTTGAAATTCTTTTTGGGTTTTGGGTCTTGAAAGGAATTTACAATGAGTGTGGCTCGATGAAATAGGTTCGGTTTGGATTGAGGTTTAGGCTTGAACTAGATTGAATTTTGAGTTGGGTCAAAGTTGGGTCAAGGTCAATGCTCTTGGTCACGGTCAACGTTTTTGGTCAAGGTCAAGGTTTTTGGTCAAGGTCAATGTTTTTGGTCAAGGTCAAGGTTTTTCTGGTCAAGGTCAAGGTTTGACATTTGTGGACTTGGCTTGGGTTGGTGGGCCAATGGGCCGGATTGGGCTAATGGGTTGGACTTTGGGATTGGGCCGAGTGGAGTATTGGGCCTAGCTGAAATTGAGTTTGGGCTGGATTGGGCTAATGGGCTGGATTTTGGAATTGGGCCGAGTGGGGTATTGGGCCTAGGCTGAGATTGGGTTTGGGCCATGTGGATGGACTTGGGCCGTACTTGGACCGTGGGCTTTGGGTTTTGAGTTTTGGCCTTGGGCTCGGGTTTGGGCCTAGATTGGGTGTTTGGGCTGAATGTGGGTATTTGGGCCGAGAATGGGTGTTTGGGCCGAATATGGATATTTGGGCCGAATGTGGGTATTTGGGCCGAATATGGTTATTTGGGCCGAATGTGGGCCTTGGGCCTCAGGTCTAGGCCGATTGAGTTTTGGACTGGGACGGGCTTGGGTAGTGGGCCGTTTTTTAGGTATTGGGTTGGGTTTGGACTTGGGTCGGCTTCGAATTGGGCTGGATATGGGTATTGGGTCGGGCTTGGACTTGGGCCAGCTTCGGGTTTGGGCTGAGGTTGGGCCGATTTCAGGGATGGGCTGAGTTTGGAGATGGGCTGAGTTTTGGGTCGGGTTTGAGGGAGTTTTGGGTTAAGCTATATGATTGGGCCGGATTTGAGTAGGTTTGGGCCTCAAGTTTGAGGCTTTAGACTCGGGTCTTGGGCTTGGGTTCAGGCCTTGGGTCAGTTTGGGCCTTGAGTCGATTTGGGCCTGACTGAGATGTGGGCTAGACTGAGAAGTGGGCCGGACTGAGAAGTGGGCCGAACTGAAATGGAATTGGGCCCAGATTTGGAGATTGGGCTTAGAAAATAGATTTCTAACAAGAAGTTGAATTGGGCTTAAGCTATGTCTGAATGAAAAATATTTGGATTTACAAATGGATTGGACTTTGTTGACTGTACATTTTATTCTGAAATTAGATGATGATTTGGAAAGTTTTAAGGAAAACGGGTATTCCTCAAATGGACCGTGTCTAGGACCCGTATGCATTGAGGATACCCAAAACCTAGAGCTTTTCTAAAATGGGCCTCAAAAGTCCACAAAGAGGGGTCAAACTAATGGGCTGTCTAAGGCCACCTGTCCTAGCCTAGTTTGGCTAGGTATGGGCTAGGTCTGAGTTAAACTGGATTTGGGCCCAAGTTTAGACAGGCCCAAACAGATCAAGCCCATACGATTTCACCAGTAACAAAATATCCTCAACAAAGTGTAGTCGCAAACTTCAACAGCCATGTAAACAAAGCGCATGAATTTCAAACGCCACCCAACAAATAATATACATACGGAACTGAGTCTAGGGGGTTATCAAAGCAGCATGTATGTGAGAGTGGGTTTCAGAATAAACAAATAACCAATCAGGTTTAATTAATCCTAGAAGTCTAAACAGGACAGATGACAAAGTGAGCCCTACTGTGTGGGTTGCTAATTAGTTGTTATTCTCACATTTTTTTTGTTTTCTTTCAATGACCAAACAACGGTTAACAGTTGGAAAGAACATCAAGAGATGAATATACAGAGGAGGAAAACTATACACGGAATACAGGGGAAAGATGGTATGCAAAGTTAATTAATCTACTGAAACAGACTTGGACAGATTTGCCATAGCAAAAGAAAAAATCTAACACCACCCGTGGATCCTAAATGTGGGGTTTCTAATTCATTGTTACTTTCTCCTATTACCTATCTTTCAATGACCACACAAAGGCTTCCCAGCAAAAGGATTAATCTAAAAAGAACGAGTATACAACAGACAAACGGCATATATGAGACTGAAATGGATTCTGAAATGAACAACTGATTAGAACACCATTTAATCTAGGCCAACCAGAGCTGAATGAGCATGCTCGCATGGATTCCATTTTGACAGCAAAGAAAATGTGGTATAGTTTCCTTTCCAGAGAACAAAAGCCCTAGAAACAGATATGGGTTTCATCATACAAACAGACATCAACCAACACACTTTGGTAAGTTTTCAGTTCAGAAGAGAGTACCAGGGGATGGAGATACGAATTTCCTGCAAAATAGTGAATCATGAAACCGAAACAGAAGCCAAACGAACAACAATCGAAAGTTAGTTCACACAGTTTTAGACAAAGTTCTGATCGACACAAAGGAAGGTTCAGGGATACAACTTCACTTTTTCGCAACAACGATTTTCAGTGGAGGGGTCTGCTTTCGGCACATCGGTATACACCAGTAAACCCTTGGTTAGCTCACGTCATCCAGAAAAAAACAGATTAGCAGGAATCGGATCATTATTACGAGAGTCCAGGTCAACTTTTATACCAAACATGATATCAGAGATACTTTGGAGCCCAACCTGAGATACGCACAAGCCATCCAGTATCGGGCTCATACATATTTCGTAACAACAGAACGAAACGGGTATCTTAACAGATTTTAGTGTATCGGTGCTTCAAACGAAATTCAAATCAAGGTCATAACATCAACATGCAACCAACATAATAGGACATCCCAGTTCGACCCTATTTCTGAGGTTAGAACAGAATTGTGAAAAACCCAGTGCATATCGGCTTGTCCGACGGGAAATCGAAGTAGCATCTAAACAGAAAATGGAGGTATATGTGCAAATACTGAAGCAGTTTTCGCAAATGAAGCAAACTGGCGAAGATAAAATAGCAGATAGAAACACGAATGAGCATGCCGAATGGCTTGAATCTCGTCTGTGATTACATGCACAAAAAGAATCAAGGGTTTCGGGCATAAAAGAAACGAGATAGCAGTATAGAGAAAACGAAGCGGAATGAAGGGGAGAATATGCGAACAGCCTCATTTTCGGGACCAAAGTTCTGATAGAGTTAAGTTTCCTCTAACCATCGCCAGTCTTGGCTCATTTGGCAGAATACACAGAGAATAAAACAAAAAAGGATATGTGCGCAAATCTGAGATATTCTCTCCAAAATCAACAATCAAAATGGAAAGCGAAACCAGATACAAAAAAATATGTTCGGGAAGTATAGTGAACATCAGAAATGGTGAAAGGACTTGAAGGTATTTCGAGAATCAATTCGAAGAAACGAACGAAGATAAACACCACTTACTCAGTGTTTAATGTTACGAGAGTAAAAGAACAGGGCGAAGTCGAGGGATAGGCGAGACTTCTGGTGAACGACAATGGTGTGAGTGTTGAGGATGGGATTTTAAAGATGGCAATCGAAAACAGCAATGGGGCGTTGATGGAGGTTCGAAGGTAAAGGAATGCTTCAGAAATGATGAAGAAATTTTCCTGGGTTTTTTGGGGTGTTGTGGATTCTAGTTCGAGAGAATGAAGATGTTTGGAGTTTGAACTGGGAAATATCAACGAAAACAGGGAACCAGACGGACCAGGGGAATGAGAATGTTGGAGATTGATGTCTGCTGGGTTCAAAAAACGTCTTGGTACTGTAGGTTTTTGAGAGTGTTTTATAATGTTGGAATAGGGTTTCCAAAGGAGAATGTTTGATGGTTTGTGGGCTCTTATTACATGGGTGTTATTTGGGTAGAGAGACAGATTGGACCAGACACAATTGGGCCTTATTTGATTTGGTTAACTAAAAAGAAAAAACGAAGGGCAAAAACTTGCTACTACCAGGGTTCGAACTCAGGTCACCTAACAATATTCACCACACCTTACCTGGCTGGACTAAGGCGGAACTCGACAAATGGGCGTGGAAGATTGATAATATACTTCGCAACCGGTTAAAATGAAAAAGAAACGCCATCCTGCTTGCACCAGGAATCGAACCCGGGTTAGTAGTAGACTGTCTAATGGTATGCTGGCCAGTTACGCTGGATTGACTTTCAGTATGTTTGCGGGAGAAATAATACAAGATCTCTCATTTCGACTGGATAACTCTCCTAAAAAGTGTGCGCCCAAAAGAAAATATGTACAAAAATAATAAGATAAGTAAATAAGACAAAAGGGGAATGGGTTTAGAACCGGATTATCGTTGGAAATTCGTTTTTCGCAAAATCGTGTTTTTATGAAACGCTTTGAAAAAGACTATAAAACGATGGTTGCATTTTGGCATGCACGTCAATACGTGTTGACAAAGAAAGGCGACGACCCCTCTTATTGTGTTTCTTATTCTGGATTTTTCTTTATGGGGTGAGAATTTTTGGTGTCTACACCCCCCTTAAGAAACTTTGCCCTCAAAGTTGCTCAAGGTTACAATTTACCATTTCTACTCATTTGGCAAGTCAACTGCCACAACAAATTCTACTACCACCTTACAAGGTGTTCACAATTCTTACACTGCCAGCATACACAATTCAGATACCAAGCCACATACTTAATTCAAATACTATACGCAATACTCAATCCATACATAATGCTTCATTCAGTTCATACATTCCACAATACTTCACAATGTCCCTCGTGTCATATACCGTACAACACAGATGCATTGCTCATTACATACATACCATACACATCGTACTACATACCAAATACTACTAGCACTACTTTGTGCCAATACAATACACTTAGCACTACATGTGCCAACCAAAATACAATTACATACATACGTACTATGCAATGCTAACCCGAAGCAATGCAAAAGCAAAAAGGCTCTACCCCCCTTAAAAGGGGTACGCCCCGTACCCTCCGTGCTATACGGATACTAGGCATCTAGTCAAATAATTCGGGTACTTCGCCTTCATGGCGTCCTCTAATTCCCAAGTCGCTTCCTCGACGTCGTGGTTAGACCACAAGACCTTCACCATTCGTACGGATTTATGGCGAGTGTCTCTTGTCTTGGTATCAAGGATTGTAGTGGAGTCTCGACATATCTCATTGTCGGCTCTAGGGATAGATGTTCGGGTTCTAATACATGAGAGGGATCGGCTATATATTTCTTGAGTTGTGATACATGAAAGACATCATGAACACGCCCCAATTCTTCAAGCAATGCTAGCCTATAAGCTACGGCTCCAATCCTCTCGGTAATGGCATACGGGCCTACAAATTTCGGGCTCAGTTTGCCCTTCTGGCCAAATCGGAAGACACCCTTCATAGGTGAGACACGCAGGAACACTTGGTCGCCCACGGCGAACTCAAGGTCGCGTCGTCGCACATCTGCATAGGATTTCTGTCTATCTTGGGCTGCCTTCATGTTGGCTCGGATTTGTTGTACCTCAGCTTGTACTTGTTCCAAATACTCCGGTCCTATGATGACCGCTTCGCTTGACTCATCCCAACACAACGGGGTACGGCAAGGTCTACCATACAAAGCTTGGAATGGCGACATCTTAATCGAAGCATGGTGGCTATTGTTATACGAAAACTCGATAAGATGAAGTTTCTCAATCCAGCTCCCCTGGAAGTCTAAGGCACATGCCCTTAGCATATCCTCTAGTGTTTGGATGGTCCTTTCTGTCTGACCGTCGGTCTGTGGATGGAAGGCGGTGCTAAGCTTCAACTCAGTACCAAGCGCTTCCCGTGTCGCTCTCCAGTATCTCGAAAGAAATCTGGTGTCGCGGTCAGATACAATGGTTTTAGGGACTCCGTGGTGTCGGATGATCTCCTTGTCGAATAGCTCTGCGAGCTTCGCCACCTTCCAGGTGTCCTTCATCGGTATGAATCGGGCAACCTTGGTGAGGCGGTCGACTATTACCCAGATCATGTTGAGTCCTCCCCTAGCAGGTGGGAGTCCAACAACAAAATCCATGGAGATGTCATGGAATTTCCACTCCGGAATGGGCATGGATTGCACCATTCCTCCCGGTCTTCGGTGCTCAAACTTCACCTTCTGGCATGTGAGACACCTCAGAACATACTCAGTCACGTCTGATTTCATTCCTGACCACCAGAAGTACCTCTTCATGTCTTTGTACATTTTAGAGGCTCCCGGATGGACATGCAATGTCGAACAATGTGACTCACGCAGAATGCGATCCCTTAGCTCAGCATTGCTTCGGGGAGCATAATCTGCCATTCAAACGGATCAGACCATCTTCATGCAGTTTGAAGTCGTACTTTCGGCGCTCGAAGGTACCATCTGTAATTTTCTGTCTGATCTCTGTGAAGTAAGGGTCGCTCAACTGAGCGTCTCGCACCTCGTCAACCAAGCTAGAAGAAGCGAGTAGCGAATGGAGCGAGTGTGCTCGACGACTCAGGGGTCGGCTACTACGTTTGCTTTCCCTTCTTTATACTGGAGGTTGATGTCGTAATCCGAGAGGAACTCCATCCACCTCCTCTATTAGGTTCAATTCTTTCTGGGTGAATACGTACTGTAGACTTTTGTGGTCGGAATAGATGGTGATGCTTACCCATAGAGATAGTGTCGCCATATCTTCAAGGCGAAGACAATGGCTCCTAACTCTAAATCGTGAGTCGGGTAATTCTCCTCATGTTTCTTCAGCTGGCGGGAGGCATAAGCAACCACCTTGCCATGCTGCATGAGTACGCATCCCATGCCCTTGCCCGATGCATCACAATACACCTCAAATCCCTCTGTGCCCTCTGGAAGTGTGAGAATTGGCGCTGAGGTCAATGAGTCTTTTAATTTCTGAAATGATAGCTCGCACTCCTCTGTCCATACAAAGGGTGCATCTTTCTTCATCAATGCCGTCATGGGCTTAGCGACTTTCGAGAAGTCCTTTACAAACCTCCGGTAATAACCGGCTAAACCAAGAAAGCTCCGGATGTCGGTAACAGTCTTAGGTCTAGGCCATGATCGCACTGCTTCAATTTTGGATGGATCTACTGAAATGCCCGCGCTCGAGATGACATGACCGAGGAATGATACCTGATCTAGCCAAAACTCGCATTTGGAGAACTTCGCATACAGCTGGTTCTCGCGCAGTGTCTCAAGTACTTTTCTCAAATGGTTTTCATGCTCTTCTGGTGACTTCGAATACACAAGATGTCGTCAAATACTACTACTGAAGTGTCCAGCTGATCACTGAATAACCGATTCATTAGGTCCATGAATTTGGCTGGTGCATTAGACAAACCGAATGGCATCACCGTGAATTCGTAGTGGCCATATCTTGTTCGGAATGCTGTTTTCTGAATGTCTTGCTCTTTGATAGCAATTTGGTGGTAACCGGATCGGAGATCAATCTTAGAAAAGACGGATGCTCCCTTCAACTGATCGAACAGGTCGTCGATGCGTGGCAATGGGTACTTGTTCTTTACAGTGACCGCATTCAATTCGCGGTAGTCGATGCAGAGGCGGAGACTACCGTCCTTCTTCTTCACGAAGAGGACCGGTGCTCCCCAGGGTGATACGCTCGGGCGTATAAACCCTTTGTCGAGAAGATCATGTAGCTGTTCCTTGAGTTCTGCCATTTCTGCCGGTGCCATACGGTATGGTGCCCTAGCGATGGGACCAGTACCCGGTACAAGATCGATTTCAAATTCTACCGCCCTCTGTGGTGGCATACCGGGTAGCTCTTTCGGAAATACATCAGGGAATTCTGAAACTACTGCTACCTCGTCACTGAACTCTGGATCTCTCTCCAGGTCTTGCACGTGACATAAATACACTTCTGCCCTTTTCTGAGCTCCCGATACATTGCCATGGCGGAGATGACTGTAGTTGAAGGCTCTTTCGGTCTCTGGCGGTATGAAACAGTGACCCCAGATGGACTCTTGAGCAGCAATCGGTGCTCGGCGCATAGGATTCTCCCCTTGTGCCGCTCCAACCAGTTCATTCCAATAATTAAGTCGAATCCCAATCCGTTGAATTCGATGAAGGAAATGGGAAACGCTTCACCTTTGATTTGAATGGTGGCTGATTTGTAATACTTGGTACATTGTACCCGCTCCTTCGATGGGAGAGTAACCAAGAAGTTCGGTAGCTCATCCGCATCTAGCCCCAACTTCTTCGCAAGAGATGGCGATATGAAGGTGTGAGAGGCGCCGGAGTCGAATAATACTGAGGCTTCGATGCCGTTTACTGGGAAGGTTCCCGTTAGAATGGTGCCGCTCTTGCCGGCTTGTTCTTCGGTGAGGATGCTCAGGTTACCTTCGGTACCGAGTCCACAACCTATTGATTCATGAGATTATAAGTAAAGATGGTGGAACGCAAGTGGAATTTAATAACCAACACTGCTTTTATTGAATAACCAACCATCATACATACTGTGTCTCTAATACACGTTACTACTGGATTACATGCTACTACAAGATTAATACTTTCTAAAGGTAAGGTTCAGGCGTCCTGGTATCATGTGTGTGGCATTGATTATTGCCGGTGGTGCCGTATTCAACTTGATCTTCTGGATCCCGTGATACAGCAACCTTGATTTTCCACCCATGATTAGAACATCTCCTGATCTCAATACCAATTTTTCTGCGAGGTCCACACGCTTCCGCTCGCTATACAAAAATACGGCGTCATCACCAATGGACCAAGACACTACGGGCACTCCTAGTTCAAGAGATTCCGCTGTCTCGTCCTTGTCTTGGTGTAAGCCAAGTCGTCCTTCTTTCTCATAGAAGTTGACGATACACAGATCTGCTTCAAGTGCAGGGATTGGTTCATCTCACATTGTTGTGCAATTTCTACAGCTTGTGTGACAAGCGTTTGGAATTCTGGGGGTATTGCTGGAGGTGTTGCTCCGTCTCCTGCTCGCGTTGTTTGGTATGTCTTGGTATAAGGGTTCCAGTCCTTTCCCAAGCACATCATTTTCAGCTTCATTGTAGCTCCACCGGGGAATTCGGGTGTATAAAATCCTCCTGGACCCGTTCCTAACTCGTTGCATCGTCGGATGATTGAAATTTGTGCTTCGGGTGTCAGGTACCCTTTTAATAAAATCATACCTGGGCGGATAACCTGACACTGTTCGTTGTCGAAGTGGTGGTTGGCGATGTCGGCCTCTTCATGAGGTGAGTTGGAAGGTATTGGGTAACAGATATGGAATTTCCCTAAGGTGGTAAATTCATCTAGAATAAGTTCTAGGCTTACTAATTCATTTCATGCTCAATACATACTTCCATGTTACTTATTCATGCTCAATTTCATACTCAATACTTACGCATTCATGCTTTCATTCATACAATTACTTTAATACTTAGTCATGCTCTTCAAGGATTAAAGGTTACAGTGGTTACCTGGGCCGGACTTAGTCCCGGTCCCATCACGGTCTATGATGTGTAAGGCCGGCTGCCTCTGCGGTGCGCCCTTCTGCGGACCTCGGGACCCCTGTCCCTGTGAGGTATGCTGGGCATGAGCATCGCCAGATGCAACCTCCTTGCCCTCACGCTGCTTGTAGCCCTGGTAGTTGCCCTTGGGCTTAGAATTCTCCGGGCATGCATTGGCACGGTGGCCCGGTTTCTGACAATTGAAGCAGCGGATCTCCCTTCCTTGGCAATCTGTGCCGGGATGATCCTTGTTGCAGTTACGGCAGATGTAGCTGCGGCCATCAGATTGGTTCTTTCCTTGGCCAAATCCAGAACCTATAGCTTTCAAGTTAGCAAGGTTTGGTATACTTACAATACTCTATATACTTACAATTTCACAAGTGTACTAATTCGGTTTCGGTTTCTTACCCCTGTAGGGCTGAGACCTCAGTGGCTTCGCTGCCACTGGTGCGGTGTAGGCAATCTGTAAAGGCTCAGTTGCCTTGCCCTTCTCAGCATGGGCACCGCCGTCTCCGGATGTATTTTTCTGCTGGTGGGAGTGCTTCCCCTTCCTTTTCTTCAGGTTTTTGGATTGGTTTTGTTCATCGGAGGGGTTACCCTTGCCGCTCACCTTGCGCTTCAGCGCTTGTTCCTCATCTCTCAGCTGGCAGGTGATCTCAACTCGAGATGCAGCGTGGTAACACTCCTGAATTACTTAGGCATTAGGTTACATTTACATACGGGAATACTAATTCACATTACTCATGGCTTTTTAAGGGTTCAACTTGTTTACCTGAAGGGAGGTAAACCGAGTGAAGCCCATGCCATACCGG
The DNA here is from genome assembly GCA_023374045.1 of Limonium bicolor. Classification (NCBI taxonomy): domain Eukaryota; kingdom Viridiplantae; phylum Streptophyta; class Magnoliopsida; order Caryophyllales; family Plumbaginaceae; genus Limonium; species Limonium bicolor. The sequence continues at coordinate 242,252,484 of CM041781.1, forward strand.
AGTCGATGGCTCAATCCGCCGTAGAAGCGGTCGACCAAGACTTGGCCGGTATACCCAAGGTCGGGTAGAAGTCGGAGAAGAGAGGTGAAGGTGCGGTAATATTCATCAACCGTCATCTTCTCGGTCATTTTTAGTGCATCGAGCTCAAGCCTTTTCTTGGTCTTGACATGCTCGGGGTAGTACTTAGATCGGGAGAGAGAGGTGAATGCTTCCCATCCGAAAGCAGGGTCAGCTATGTGCTCGGCCTTAACGAGCTTCCACCAGTCCATAGCCGCGTCTTTGAGGTAGTACGCAGCTATCCTCACTCGAACTCCAGCGGGAGTCTCAAGTGTCTCGAAGGCCGTCTCCATCTCGGAGAGGTAGGCCTCGAGCTTGGCGGGGTCGCTCTCGCCTCTAAAACAAGCAGGTCGAAGGTCGGCGACAGCTTTACCCAATTCGTTTCTCGGGGATGAGGTGGGTCGGGCTGCTGTGTTTGCTGTGTTTGTTGTACAGCCGTTATTACTTGCGGTAGCATCTGCGCTACCGTGGCGGCGACGATCTCAGCTATCGTCTGCGCGCCCGGTCCATCAGATGTCTCTCCTCTAGGTCGGCCTCGACCCCGTCCTGACATCTGAACAAGTGTGGATTACATTAGATGTTGTGATACTATGACCTCATGGTCTTCATTCAAACAATGGTATCGTCTTTGCAGACGTTAGGGTATCCTATTGCTAACGGTAGTTCCTAGTTAGGTTTCTAAATATCCGTCTTAAGACGGTTGAAATCCTAACTCGGTAATCACTACTTAAGAGTCTAATCATCAGAGCGATACTTCGCTCTGATACCACTTTTTGTAACACCCCAACCGCTAATCCTTCCATTATCCTCTAATCCTTCCCATAATTACCTTACTCGCAGCGGAATACTTACCTACTCCCGGCGGGTGATACAATGCCGTTAACCATCCAAGGTTAACAAGGCTACTACTTACCGTATCGGTCTGACGATTAGAATGAATACATACATACTACATACTTTACAATACCAATACTTATTACATTTGATTACCGAGTATACCGAAATATGAATTACATTCCATGTCTACTTCCCAAAAATGAGAGTTTATACAACTACTCCTTCCTACCAATCAAGAATTCAATATCCAAAAAGGTGTACCACATGGTACACCGGCTACCCAAAAAGCTCTAGCCGTGTACAACTCGGTACACTATTCCAATCCTACTAACTACTCCAAAAAGAATTACATGCTTACTCTACCTTCACGCCTCGGGGTACCTGTGGAGTAAAAACATTCCCCCTAGGGGGTCAGCTTACGCTGCATATGATAACCGCATACCCCGCGTACTAGCGAGGGTACGCCAACTATTTGGTCGAGTACATGCGGTTCGTTTCATTCATACATACATACATCATACAATACAATACAATACATTCATTTTACCAAGCATACATACATACAATGCATACAAGGAATACAATACAAGTCATTCATTCATACTTACCATACTCACCGCATCACGGAGATACAATTCTCCAATACATACAAGGTCTTGTTAGCCTTATTACACACCCGGGTTAATCGGGTGTTCAATACTTTTACTCCGGGTCAATGACTTACAATAGTCAAGACCAATACAAATACAATACATACTTCTTACATACTTTACTTCCAGTTAAGTCGGTATGACCTCCGGGCAGGGATACTACTTCCCACCACCGGGCTTTAGGGTGGCCCACTAATCCAGGATGCTACCCATACAAAGGGAATTGGTCCAAGGAAAAGATCATAGCCAGGATTCGGTTCCAACCTCTTGTGGTTCCTTATCCTCACGCGTGGCCGAAACTATATCGGGCTTCTACTCATTCCATTTACTCATTACTCATGTTAGGAGTTAGGTTGTTAGGAATTAGTAGAAGTCCATACTTACTTCCATACATACATACATACACAAGTACTCATACTTACACATACACTTCATTTCCATTCATCATTTCATGAATTATACAAACTAAATGTTCAAGAGCCAAAACAAGAACAATATAGTTCAAACACATATAAGTGCAATATAATCCGATTCATGCATTTATCTTGTTGGTGATCACATAAGCACACAAATCGGGGTAACCAAGTTAGGATACAGGGCATGAGGAAATCATACCGTTCACCGTCGTAGGGTACTACCGGTTCCTTTGGAGATCAACTATGAGATTCCTATACATACATGAAGTAGTATGATCAATGATCTATTATTGATACTACTTCATTGATACTTTCAATGTATACTTACTTCATTACTTTCTTACTTGGTTATAAAACCATTCTTTCTTTACTATCATAAACTTGTTTTCTTACAACTTACTTACTTCCTTACCATTATTACTTCATCAATGGTGTATTACTACATATATATGCATATAGGTATATAGGCATATATATGTATATATGATTACTATAGTCATATAATTAAAACATTTTTTTGTAAGTGTTTGGGCCGTCCGACCCACCGTCCGACCCAACCCTGGGTCGGACCATTCCAGTAGGTTTTCGTCCTCTGAAATTACTCCCGTCCGACCCAGCACTATTCCGTCCGACCCATACCCTCTGGGTCGGACCATTCCAGAAAGTTTCGATTTGTCATCCAAGTCATGTCCGACCCACGTCCGACCCAACCTCTGGGTCGGACGAAGTCAGAAACTTCGATGGAGAAAATTTTCGCCCGTCCGACCCACGTCCGACTCACGGCCCTGGGTCGGACCATTCCAGAAAGATTTCTCGTCGATTATTAAGGCCCGTCCGACCCACGTCCGACTCACGGCTTGGGTCGGACGGTTCCAGAAAGTTTCACCGAGGTTTCTCAAGGCCGTCCGACCCACGTCCGACTCACGGCTCTGGGTCGGACGGTTCCAGAAGGTTTGATTCTCGTTATTTAAGCCATGTCCGACCCACGTCCGATCCAGACGCTGGGTCGGAGGTTCCAGAACATGGCTACAGATTTATTTTCTTTCCCCAATTTCACCCATTGTTTCCCCACTCTTCCTACATGGATCCTAACATGTTTAGTACTATTAACACTCTAAATCACCTTAATTCATCCACCAAACTTACTACTCAATCCTACATTTACTTACACTTTTCCTCATTACATTTTCAACACTTATACTAGTTTCCTCACACTTATGCTACAGATTTTTGTTTCTTCTTTCCTATGCTACAGATTTTTACCTTAACTACACTTCAATACTCCTTCAACTAATGCCACCTAGCATCCAAAATGCATCTTACACTCTAGTTTCCTTCCATTTACAAACTCATTTCCAATCTGTTACAACTACTAAAGCACTCCATTAAAACTCTCTAACTATCCTTTTTACACAAGCTAGGTCCTCTCATTTACCCAAAATTGGACATGGTTTCCCTATATTTTAACATTCTCCACACACTATCAGCTCACAAATTCATGTTCTCACAACCTGTTACACAATACTCATTATACACATTTCAATACCAACAAAATCCATAAAATCCTGCACACATACACCTTCACTACCCAAGGTTTTCCAAGTTATAAGCTTCATTAAAAACTTCAAAACTGTTTCAATACCATTCCTCATTATACTTCAACATACTCAATCATTATCATACACATTACTTGTTTTTGATTCTCCAAAAACTGTTACAACACAATATCAACTAACTCAAGGTAAGGGTATTTACCTGGTCTTGTAGTTTCTTTCTTTCCTTTCCCCTCTTCTTTCCTTCTCCTTTCCTCTTTGTTCTCGGTTTCAATGGGTTTCTCTCACAACAAAATGCTACAACCCATACCAATACACAATACCAATTTAGCATCCACACTAACCCTAGAATTTAGGTTTTAGGGTTTAGAAAAGAGTGTTACCTCCCAATGAGTAGATGAAGTTCTTGACTAGCAAGAGAACAATATTTCTAGCCCAAGAAGGAGCCAAAATCGGCTGAAGCAACAAAGAGCCAAGAGTTCAAAACATGGAAATTCTTAAAATGCCAATGAGAGCTAGAAACAATGGATTTTCGAACTTCTTTTTACCTCAAGATGAAGAGGAGGTGAAGGTGCTTCTAATGGTGGCTTCAAATCTCCAAATGGTGAACACCCATAAAATCGAAAGTGGAGTTTTTGGATTTTTGAAAGGGTGAAAATGTTCTCCTTTGCAAGGGGATTACAACGGTATAATTTTTGTTGAGTTTGGAGGAGATTTGAGTGGTCAAAGAGAGGAGAGAGAGTGAGGAGTTTTGTGAGCTCTCTTCTTTCTTCATGGAATCGCAAGGTAGAAGAAGAATAGAGAAAGAGAGAATAAGGATGGAGGGCTACGTGAGTGAAGAGGAAAAGTGAGGAGAGAGACTCATTTTTTCCTTTTGCTTTAGTTAATAGGTTTGTCTTTTTGTAATAAGACAATTAAGTGAGTGAGGAGGGGGAGGGAAAATCGGATCCCACACCCACACACACAGCTTCTTATTTTTTTTTTGCAAAGTGGACACACTTAGTTTGTTTTTTTGACTCTTACCCCGCAACTTACCGGTTGTTACAGTTTTTACTAACCGGTACCCGTTTTCCGGAATTTTCTCGTTTAATTAATTTTATTGGTTCTAAAGCTTCACTAATATTTATTAGTGACTATTTAGTTGACCAAAATTATTACGAGTCTATTGACCCGCTTAAAGTCACGTTTTCCCGGTTTCCTCGGGAAACGCGCTTTCAGGTTCTTTTATGCTTTTAACCATTTTAAAGGTCCGTTTTCTCCGGGATTTGTTCCTTAGTATTTATTTTAGTGTAATTAAGCTTTAAAATATAATTAGCCTAATTAATCACTGTTGTTAATTACGGGGTATTTCACTAATAAGCTAGTTAAGTGTGGGAGAGTGCTGACTACTCTCATAAAAACCGGCCCCCTATGTAAATATAAGTTGGGGCGTTTTTTTCTTTTAGTAAGAATGCTTGTTAATTTTCCCGGTTTTGGCATTATTCACCAACTAGGCCCGTTTTCCGGATTTTTCTTGTTTCTTTAATTTTAATGGTTCTTAAGCTTCCATTAATATTTAATTATAGTTATATAGTCAAATATTTTTTTACGGGTCTGTTCGACCACTTAAAGTCACGTTTTCTGGTTTTCTCAAAAAACGTGCTTTAAAGCTTCATTAGCATTTTTAGCCCACTATATGGATCCGTTTTCTTCGAGAATTGTTCCCACATATTATTTAGGCATAATTAAGCCTTAGAAATCCATCTAGGATCCTAGTCAGGTCATATACCTCCTATGGTTGTGTAACGCTCATTTTTATGTTTAATGCTTTTTAAGTGTATTCTCTTTTCTTTTGGTTTACTTTCTTCACCAAAGCTCTTTAGGCATCATTAGGCCTATAAAATTAATATTAGAATAATTTAATCACCTTATTTAAGTTCAGGGTATTTCAATATGGCATGTGGTTAAGGGCGGGTGCTCCAAGCATGAGTAGGGTCAACGTTGTTGCGTTATCTGACTCTCCTTCATTGCTCCTGCAAAGGTTTATGGTTGGTTCTTATAGTAAGTTGTTGGGTGTTGGCGGTGCGTCGAAAGCGGTTTCTATCCAACAGAATTAGAACCATGAGGCTTGTTTTAATGTTCCAATTGTGGTTGCTACACGGGAAGAAGTTATTTTGATGTCGGTGTCTTTACCAAGCCCTGACCGTGATGGGAAGAAGAGGAAGTCTGATGTTGTTGATTATGATGCGTCCCTTCCTGAGTTCTTGGAGAGTCAAGAAGCTGAGCGTGAAGCTAAGAGGAGCAAGTTTTGGATTCTATCTCTTATGATGAGGTGACCCTGGGGGAGGCCAGGGGTCGCCAAGATTAATGGCTTGCTTAATCGCGAACTACCAAGGTTTAGGCGATCCTCGAGCAGTTCGCTGGGTCCTGGAGCTTCTCCAGGCTGAATCGCCTGATGTTATCTTTTTTATGGAAACAAAACTTTTAGCTTCTGAGTTGAAAGGTTTTGGTGCTAAGTTGCACGGGTACAATTGGCTAGCGAGTGGTAGTTTGGTCATAGTGTGGGTGTGCTTATTAGCCTTCCTAATTTATTAATTGTCTTGTAATTAGGTTTATGAATCTTTAAGGTATTTCATACGCCCCTTTTATCTCATGATTATAATGATTGTAATGATTGGTGGTGTTGCGGCTCTTCTAAGTCTAGGCTTTTTTCAGTACGGTCAGCGTATTATATGGAGTTGCATCATAAACTTTCTATGAATGATAATACATCTGATCAATGTCGTCTTGGAAGGGCTGTGACACGGGTTTGAAAAACCGATCTTCCAAATCGTATTAAGCTTTTTTGTTGGAGAATTTTGCACGGTTATCTTCCTATACAAACTGTGCTTTCATCTTGATGGAACAAGTTTCCATTGACAAGTTGTTTTTGTGGAGATGTGGAGTCTTTTAAGCATGTTTTCTTTTAGTGTATGGACGCCTGTGCATTGTGGTATCAAGAGGGATTCGAGTGGCCTTGTGAGGTCTCATTGGACCATGGGTTTCTAGATTGGTTATTGCATGCTTCTTTGTCTTCTCCATTAACGTTTGTTTGTCGGCTTTTTTTGTTTCTTGTGGAAATTATGGTTTTCCAGGTGTCAGGTGCTGCTAAGGATCTAAGATGGGATTGGAAGCAAGCTGAGTCCTTTGTTGGTATAGCATGGAAGCGTCGAGTGCATGATCAAGACTCTTCTCTTGTTTTGAGTGACTTGGCCTTGGATTTTTTGCTGGTTTATACGGATGGCAGTAATGACAACGTAGCTTCCTATGGTATGGGTGTAGCTTGTCGTGATGGCAGTGGGAAGCTTGTAGTAGCTGCGGTTGGTGGTGGTTACGGTATTAATCATCCACAAATTATGGAGATTAAGGCCATGAAGTTAGGAGTTCATTGTGCCGCTAGTCTAGGGAAAAGGAATGTATGTATTTTTTCTGATTGTAAAGGTGTAGTAGATTATGTTAATGGTGTTGGTGATATTGATTATGAATCTATGCTTTTATTGGATGAGTTAAAGTTATTAGCTCATTCTATTTTTAATATTGTTAAATGGGTATATGTACCTAGGGCTGAAAACATTAGTGCTCAAATGCTAGCTACTCTAGGTAGGGGTGGTAAAAATGAGTGTCTTTGACTGGATTGTATTCCAGACTCTGTTGTAAGTTTATGTAATGCTTAATGAAATGTTGTTTGCTGCTAAAAAAGAGATTCTTGATGATATTTTTCATTATTGGGGTTGACTAAGGGTAAAGCCTCGAGCCTAACTCGATATAGGACTGGTGTAGGTTTTACCAACTCTTGCAGCCACCCTAATTTAGACTTCATTCTTTTGCACAAATTTTAGCTGGTTTACGCATGTATTATCAACTGGGGGGCGATCAGCTCAGCCCATTCTTTTGGGTGTATTATGGGTTGGGTATCATCTACCCAAAGAGTTTATTCAAAACAACATTATCGGTTGATTTACTCATTATCAGTTGGTTAATCAGTTGGTCTATGAATTATTAGTTGATTAATCAGTTCAAAAAATCTAATACAAAAAGAGCAACTTATATTAGTTTTTACACATCATCTAGTTTTGAAACCAGTAACCAATCTATATCAGCCCGTATCAGCTATCAGTTACCAGCTCTCAAAACGTAAAAGAATGAGAAGAAAGTGAAATCAGGATATGTGAAATAAATGATCAAAAAGAAAAGTCAAGCATAATGATGATCCTTCTTCAACTTGTAACCTACCCACATGTAAATTGCGGTAGGTAGGTCTAGTATTGCAATCGAAAAGGTAGGTACTACATATATGCAGTTGTCCGAGTTTCTAAGAGTCCTAAAAGCTTGGAATATCTTGTACGGACCAATAAATGGCTATTATAATACTCTATATATACAGTACAAGAAAGGCTTGCTAGTTCACCATCTATATGTGTGGTTGTCCTTTTTCACTAACTGCAACTTGAATCTAGACACCCCTTCAACAGATTTTTCTAATATTTAGGGGAGAATAGCTAGGAAGTGGGGATCTGAACCCTTATTTCAAAGTTAGAGCACTGATATTTTACATTCTGTATTAATAATCTGAATTCATGATATCTCAAGTTGAGATAATTAAGTTGTTCTCAGATGATAACTGTTTTAAAACAATAATTGAGTGGACATATTAAGAAGACCAAAAGTTTAACATATTTTATGAGGTGAGGTCTATTAAGAGGTTGATAAGGTGTTTGTTCATTCCGGAATCCGATCGATTGTTTGTCTCCTCAAGCGTATGAAAAGTGTGGGGTAACAAAATTGACAAACTGAACTGTCGACCATAGACATGTCAAGTGGGAATATAAATAAATCATACTAGTATTTTGATTTCACATATTAAATCGTTATTTCCATTTCATATACTTTTACCGGGTATGTATAGCAAGCTAGATGCGAGTTTGTTTGGGGAACAACTTTTAACAGTAGACAATTTCTCATTTTTTAAAATTAACAGATTTCCATTAAATACTTAAAACTAGTAACTGATAGCTTCTATAAAATCACCAACAGATAACTTTTCAATTTTCAGTAATAATAATAGTCTCTGTTTTTTAAAACATCAACAATTATTCTACCAAACACCAAAACCATGGGAGGTGTAGAATTACTCGGTAAAATAAAGAGTATCTAAGATTACAGGTCTCGGACTTTAGACATCTATACATCCTATATTCCACCACTATCGGTTTAACTTAAAAAATTAATGTACGTAGTTTCCTTTTTAAACAATGAAGGGTTACTATTGGTTATCCAATAATAGAGTCCTTTATTTAAAAAAAGAACATAAAATAACGAAAGTCCTTTCCGGATCAATGTAACTTAAAAAAAACAATATATATAGTTCCTTTATCTGTCATATATTAAATTTTGTCCATTGATAACTGGGTAAACTTATTGAGACATTATTAAAATATATTTATGTTTATTAAGATTGAAGAGTGATTCTTTAAACTCGAGTACTTCTAAAAGATGTGTTGTTCGAAATAAAATGGATAGATTCTCCAACCCTGTTTGGCTCATTAATTTATGAAGGAGAAGAAAAATAACAATCATCTTGCTTTAGATTCTCTTTCGGTTGTGATATGGTTTTAGAGTATATGCCTTTTATTTACTCACTACTACTAATAAAAATCCAATTTCTTGGCTACAACCACATGTAGTTCTAGATAGCTACATACATGTACATTTGGTCATTGAAAACTGTACATGTGATCATTCAAAACTGTACGGATGTATATGTACATGTATAAAGTGAATTATGATATTTCTGAATTTGTACTAAATGTACATACTAACTTTATAAACTGTACAACAAACTTATAAAACATGTACATTTACTCTACATAAACTATACCATGAAAAATGTAGCTAAAGATGGCTACTAGCTAAGAGTCATTGAATAAAAATATGGGTGATACTGTGGTGACATTGAAATCTCAACTAATGTTGGATTAGTTGCTTTTTATATTATTAATTATTTCACGTGAAATGAGGTTAGCGCACAGATTCCACTTTTATGTATCATGTCACTTTTGGTCCCCCACAATCAGTGCATCATATGAATCTTAATAAAATATATTAGTGGGTAAAAGTACTACTAGTGGAATGAATAATTGAGATTACTTTATATTGTTATTAGGATTAGATTACTTAGTACTACTTTTGCTAGAAGAATCGTAAGCTATACTACTAACGTTACCTATATGCTGATTCATTCGTGCCATTTTTTATGTGCATAACTCCATCAATACTTGATAGCTGGTATAAGCGTCATCTAACATCAGCAGGATACTAATAATTTTAATTTTTTATTCAAAAATATTTGTAATTAATTACATAATAGTAGTTCAATAAAATCATACTACATGTTATTATCATAGTACGTACGTATACCAATGCCTCTAATGATATACACAAGCAAACCTATTGGTGGTTAAGATTACGTACAAATTGATCGATAACAACGGTAGTTGGTATTTTAATACTGAATATTGACAAGACTCTAAATTTTGACTCTGGTTATACATATGTTTTTTATTCCAGTTTTTTTTTTTAGTATTTTTTTGATAATTGGCCAGCTAATACGGTAATACTGAGATTCATACGAACCTTTCTAGTCAAAATAGTACATTTCAAAAGAAACTAGAAACAAATCAAGGCAGAACAAAATGAAAGAAGAACAAAATCACAGGGTTCCAATTATCCCAATGTGTACCGAATTTAGTAAACTACTCAATCTCAGTGGATGTCATTCTTGAAAATAGCATTCAAAGCTCTCAGAGAGTTAACACTTTAATTCTTCCCCAGTGGCAGTATGAAATCTCTTTTGTGCAATTTTATTACTCTTGTTCAACCATTTTCCTCTTCTTTTCTACCAGCTAGCTAGCCTCCTACTCATATTCCATTGAGTGACCGATCAGTGGAGAAGGAAATATAAATCTATCAAACAAGGATTACCAAGAGTTGTACTCTATGTATTGAATATTCATCCCCGACAAATTTATGGCCACTTCCAAGGAAGAAGTTCATTAGATATAGTAGTGTATTTTGCCCAACAATTGTAATTGATAATCGATTTTGAGTAAAGTTGTACAAATACATGAGCTTTTGGGCGAGCCAAAAGGTTTTATATTTCTAAACTTGTAAAGTTTTATTTAGGAGTCCGTGGCTATGTTTAGGTTGTAGATTGTGCTAAACATGTATAAATAGCTAGGTTATAGCTAGGTTGTGTACGTAATAAATTAAAAAGAGACTTAGACCTGTTGATAGGTTGTCTTAACAATATTATGTTTGTTAATGCAAAAATAACTACTCTACCATAATATCTATCAATGATAACAATATTGTTTACAACTTGTTTCTCAAAATCACAAAAAGATTGTTAGAAACCTCTTAAATACTACTACTACTACTAGCTACTAGTATTGCCTAACTATGCTCTCTAATTATCCAAATATTGACTTATTAATTTCCCACATTGTAACTGAAACTAAATACACACAAACAAAACCGTGTCCTAATTAATATGTTGAAAACTCCTTTACAAAAAGATTATATGGACATACACACACCACGGTCTATCCATCAGATACATCCCACATCCCAGTAATTTACAGTGGTGGAGCACCATTTAAATTCCCTCCAGCAACCAGCTATGTCTATGGCAGATTCTGCGTGCACGTGGCACTTGCGATGTTCATCATCAGTTGGGGGTGCTCTAAGATTCAAAGTACGTGGTAAACCATCGTCAGGTCAGGGATATAGCGAGCCTCTCTGTTTTATGTTTCATTAACTAACTCGATCCCTTTTTAAGTAGTATACTATGACTCGCAGTCAGGGTAGCTAGCTCATCTGTTCAACTAATAATCCAATCCCTCTACAGTTTGACCGCTTAACAGACAAAGAAGACAGAAGAAGAATCCATCGATCAATTCAATCAATCCTGGAAGATAACATCATCAGCAATCTCCATTAACGGCTTCAAACAACTCCGATCAAACTTCCTAGCAAACAAATACTCATAACTACGACCACCAATCACCATACTAGTTTCATTACCCTCTCTCAATTTCACAATCAAATCACTCGAAATCTCTTCCGCCCGATACGTATGCGGGTGTCCATCAACACTATCAGTCCAATTCACTCTCGTCAAACTAAACCCAGCACATCCATTCGGATCCTCCATCGACAACAGCGTCGGAAAATAATGTTCCTCAGGGTAACAATTATCTTGCGTTAAACAAGGTAATCTAAACTTCCTCCATAATCTCCTATCCCGTATAACAACACCCGCTTGTTCACGTGTCAACACATAAAACTGAGATCCAATCTTAAACTCCTTAAACGGTATTTCAGGTTCCATAACACTTTCTCCACGCGCATCATATCGTTCTTTTAAGAACGGTGGTGGATCATCAAGAATCTCAATGAAACTCATTCTCTTCTGATTTCTCCAGTACTTAAAAAACCCACCAAGAACGAGATCTGAACCACCACCAAATAACGTAGAATACACAAACGGAAATGAATGAAGCGGAATACAAGTTTCAGATAATAAAGCAAAGTAAGCGTTAAGTGGATCGTGAAGTAAAGCTGTTGCAAGTAATCGACGTTCAGCGGATATAAGTGTAGGTGAGGAACGTTCTGTTCGTTTACTAGCAGCGATTGAACGACCGGTGAAAACTCCGGTAAGGGTTGTGGAGACTGAAGAAGCGGATAATGGGTCAACGTGAATGTAAATGTTGTAGAGATGAATTGAATTTGTTGTTGAAAAGAATTTCTCCCAAAGTGGTGAGAAAAAAAGAGGTGATGTTGTAAGAAATAGGAAAGCGATTTTAGGTTTGTGATTGGAACGTGAAGATTGTGTTGATGAGAGAGTAGCGCGACGAAAAAGAGAAAGATCTTCGAGTTCGTCTGTTAGAGATATTTGTAGGATTTGATTCTGTTTGTTGGGTGGGATTATGTGAGGTGCAATTAAGAATATAAGTGGGAGAGAAAGGATGAGGGTGAAAGTGATTACGAATGGGGTATGGAACATCGCCGTACAACAAGAATACTTACTATCAATTTATTTCTCTGTTGTTGAATCAACACAATTTCGTTGTTTACTGGGAAAAAAAAAAGACAAATCTATTGAAATGTATTTCGAGCAAATAAAAAAACAAAACTTAATTTCGAAATTAGTATGAAGATAATTACAAAGGAAAAGAAATGACAAAAGCTAGAGAAGAATCAGTTTGGGCTGATTATGTATTGTATATATGGAGAGGAGATAGGAGAAACACAACAAGTGGATGGTGAACCAAAACTGAATCAAAATTAATTTGGAGGGAAAAACAAACTACAACAATAGATAATAAGGAAATTTTGGTTGAATTTTTTTGCTAAACAAAAAATCTTTGCTTGATGAACAAGTGGAACGATTAGACTTGTTATTTCGCTACAAAGAGGGAACCGTTAGTCAGCTTCTGTGAAATTTATACATCGCTGAACCCGGAAGGCCTATATATATTCTTGTTAATTACAAAACGCATCCTAGATCCCTGAATTCTCTCAACAAGTTTGAGTTTCGAATTTTTGAATATAAAAATCTAGGTAGTAATTAATTAACTCATTTTTATTGTTGTAACTTCTGTAAAAGACATAATTTTGCTATATTTTCATACTCATCTATAAGTGTGCAAGCTTAACTATATTGTTTGTTATTGTAATGTAAGTGGACGCCCATCTCAGTTAAGACGATGTTATATATTGTTGAGATAACATTAGAGCAATATCGTTAAGAAAGACTGAACTTGACTTTTCTTGAGAACTCTAGTTCTCCTATAAATCTACTAATATATTTAGCATTTTTGTGCTGGTATAATTAAATATTCCAATTATTTAGCTATTAGGTTCTATTCATATTATGCTGCTTTAGTTTAACTTATATTAAGTTAAATAAAGTGTACTGAGTATAATATTATAGTATATATTTAGTTTATGCTAGAATCAGGTTTTTACTTTATTTTGATTGTCAGGTAAACTCTTGTGTTCCCGTCTTTTGTAATATTAAACTTAATGTTTTGTTTAGATTGTTTGAAGGTGGTGATAATTGTTAGTTTGATATATATGATTTATGGAATGGTATTTAATGATTATTGAAATAATTATTTTGTAACTATAACTTATGGGAGAGTGATTTGGATTTAATAATTGGATATAAAATGTTTAAGCTAACGTTGTTGTTGAGTTGCAAGTTCACAGTTAAGCCTTATAATCTATGTCATATGTAAGTAGTGTTTTTGGGAGGATGCACATTTAAGTACTTAGAGTTAGGGTGATTTGACACGGTATTAGCTGTGTTGAGTTGTAGTCAATTAAAACTTGAGAATTGTGAACTTTTGGCAACTCCCATAAATTGTAACATCCGTTTATTCTATTAATTGATTTATTAAGTGTTTTAAATATTTATTGGTATCTTTTTATTTGTCCGGAATAGCCATATTTCTTATCTTGGACTATTATATAGATCATAAGAGTTTTCCTACTATTAGACAGCTAATTTGATGAGAAATTGGTATGAGATGACTCGTTTCACTAACGTGTGGTATGAAAAGAGAAAGTCATTTAATATAAGGGGGAGGGTTTTTGGAAGGAGGAAGGCGGAAGGGGTTCCGGGGAGACAAACGGGAATATAGGTGACCTTGTGTAGCCAGAGGAGAGCACTTCTCCCATTATTCTGTGGAGAGTAAATTTCAATGAAGAAGCATACTCTGGTCTGGTGGAAGCTCCCGGAATGTATGCGATTTGTAGTGAGCTAATATTTCCGACTTGATGGTAATGAACGGTAAGATTTTCTTGATAATATTTCTTCGATATAAGATATTTTTTTTTTCGATTAATTATTATGGTGAAGACCACTAACCCTATCACTTCAAGTGCGTTGATGTCAAACCTTTAAAATCTCTTGCCTGCTAGAGGATCTTTCGCAACAGGTTAATTTGATTGTAGAGTTAGGTGTTAGTGTCGATACATATGTGAGTTCAAAGGTTGCTCACCAAGTGTTTGTTGAAATGACAGAACTAATACTAGCCTCCGTACCTATAGTATATTATTCCTAAGTTAGACGGATAATAGATTATTCTCTTAATGGAGATTGTAAGTAATTATAGCTTATCGGCAATTCCTTGTATTGATCGTTGGTTAATTTTACCACGACCGGGAAGATGAATTATTACTAAAACATGGTGGTGATTTATCGACTAATGAAGTCAAGCAACTGGTAGCGTGCACATGCAGGATTTAGTTATATAGCCTATCGCAAATTCGAGCGGACGGACCGCACAAAAAGATTGTGCGAGCTGACTGAGTTTATTTTGTTGTCTGGGTTGCCTTTTTACTATATTAAGTTTAAATTGTTGTAACTTTCAATATATAAGTTCAAAATGAAAAACAATTATATCATCGTTCATCTAAATTCAAGCTCTTCAAAATAAGACCAGTCATGGATATGTTTTGACAACTTAAAAAAAAATCTAAATTTACATGTGTATGATGATACACTAAAATCATACTCCCTCCGTCCCACCTTGACCGTCCTATTTACTATTTGGACATGTCGTTTGACTTCAATTTTTAACATATAAGATAAATTAATTTTGAAATTTTAAGTTTTTCATATGATTCCTTACATGATAAACTATATAATACAAAATTTAGTTTTATAAAATTATTTTACCTTATATGTTTAATATTGAGGTGGAAAAACGTCCCAAAAAGCAAACAGGACACTTATGACGGGACGGAGGTAGTATATGATTCATTAGTTTTGATATTATGATTCATTAAAATTGGTATTATGATTCATTAAAATTGATATTATGATTCATTAATTAATAAGTGGTGAATTAGATTACAAATTTGAACCCGATAAAAATCATTATTGTTTTTTTTAATGTATTATTATTGTTGTTTGGTGTATTTTAAACGTTATACGGTGAATCATGTATTTTTCTTACGTATCAAATATTGTTTTGTGCTGTATTATTATTCAAAAAATTTCTTTTTATATGTGTCTGATGATTCACTAAAATGATGTTATGATTCATTAAATTTGATATTATGATTCATTGAAATTGGTATTATGATTCATTAACTAATAAGTGGTGAATTAGATAACAAACTCCGGAACCGATAAAAAAATATTATTGTTTTTAGTGTATTATTATTGTATTGTAATAAATTTTAAACCTTTTATAGTGAATGATGTATTTTTCTTATGTACCAAATATTGTTTTGTGTAATATTACTCCCTCCTATTCTAAATATAAGTCATTTTAGACTTTAGAATTATGTTCAAATTATAAGTCGTTTTAGACTTTTTGTATCTATTTTTCTACTTTTGTCCTTTCTATTTTTTAATTATTATTGTTATTGCACTCTACTTTTTATCTTACCAATAAAGTATACTTACTTTTTTATTCTCTCAATACGAAAAGTAAGGGTATACTAGTCTTTTTAAACTCTTTCTTAAAAATTGTGAAAAAGTCTAAAACGACTTATAATTAGAATAGGAGGGAGTATTGTTTAAAAGTTTTCTTGTTATATGTGACTGATGATTCATCAAAATGATGTTATGATTCATTAAATTTAATATTATGATTCACTGAAATTGGTATTATGATTTATTAACTAATAAGTGGTGAATTAGATAACAAAATTTGGAACAAATAATAAATCATTATTGTTTTGTGGTGTATTATTAATGTTATATGGTGTATTCTAAACTGTATGTGGTGAATCATAAGTGAAGTTGATATATGTTGATATGTACATATAACTAACATAAATTTTTAAACTTGTCAAAACATATCCATGACTGGTCTTGTTTTAAAGAGCTTGAATTTAGATGAACAATGGTGCAAAATTTTTTAATTTTAGACTTATATTTTAAAAGTTATGATTATTTAAAGTTAATACAAATATTACCATTATTTATTATGCCACGTAAACAGACTAGACTGCCACATAACAGCCGCACCATATTAGAAGTGAGCGTCCCGTACTATCTACCCTCTGATAGCCTATATTTAATAGATGTAAATTGCATGTGTGTTAGTAGTACGGAGTATATATATATTCGACCAGTACTACCCTTTCATTGTTTGAAATTCCATATGAAAATATGGATATGCACAACCGTTTCCATGCCTAAGGCTAGAAAAGTGAATAGTACTACCTCCGTCCCAATTTGACCTTCCTGTTTGTTTTTTGACACGTTTTTCCATTTCAATATTAAAGATATAAGATAAAATAATTTTATAAAACAATTTTCTACAATATATAGTTTTTTACCTAAAGATTCAATTGTAAAACTTAGATTTGTAAAATTATGTCACCTTACATGTTAAATATTGAAATCAAATGAAATATCCAAATAGTAAACAAAAAGGTCAAACAGGGACGGAGGGAGTATAAGAATAAGTGTACTAATGCAAGGGATCGAATGACTAACTATTCAAAGGTAGATCTCAAGTTTAAGAAATTACTGCGTGACTAGTCAGCGTGGGTGGTGAGGGAGGTGCTGCTGACTAGGCATTTTAATTTATTGAGTAAATTGAGTGTTGCTTGTTGTGATCTTATTAACTGACATAGATTACATTTAGCTGCTTGCCTACTGTAAATATAATATTTATTACCTACTTTCACTGAGTGGCATTGCGAAGGTAAGTACAATGTTCACAAAATATTACTCCCTCCGTCCTGAATTGACCGTTTTGTCTACTATTTGGATGTGTCGTTTGACTTCAATATTTAACATGTAAGATAAAATAATTTTTAAAATTTGAGTTTTGCAAATGATTCGTCACATGATAAACTATATGTTACACTGTTTCGTTTTATAAAATTATTTTATCTTATATGTTAAATATTGAAGTGGAAAAACGTACCATAAAGCAAAGGACACGGTCAATTCAGGACGGAGGGAGTAATATGATATACTGTTGTCGCCAACCGAAGCGTTTGGTAAAGTTTCCATACAATTATTGAGATATATTAGTAGCATTCCCTATCAGGTGGGTGGGGGATGTTACATAATTCATAAACTATGATGCTATTTTTTCGCTTATGAAATTGTTCTTGTGCTGATGCTTGAACCTAATGAACCGGAATTGTGTGAATGCTTATTGTGTTAAGGTGGTTTTTAAAATAAAAGTGTTGCACAGTTTACTTTAGTTTCGTCTATTGTGGGAGGAAAGTTCTAAGCACACACAATTACATGGTTGTAATATATCTTATCTAGTAATAATATCATTGTAATTTCATTATGTATCGCTTAATCTTCATCTTTTTATTTAATCTTTGTCTTCCATTTTAACCTTGCTTTAACTAAAATGTATTAAGATTAGTCGTGGGATAAATTAGTAAGTGAAAATTTTAGTAAGTGGTATACAACTCCTCTGAGATGAATAATAGAGAATTTCTAATGTGCATTAATCTTTTTATGTGATTTTAAGAATTTGAAGTGTTGATCACACATAACTACTATAATACTGTAGATTCTTTTTTTTTTTAGAAAAAAAATTGATTTTTTCTCGAAAACAATTGACTTTTTCAGTAAAAAAACGATTGTTAGTTTTTTAGACTCATCTCAAAATTTGTTAAGTGTAGGGGAGCAAGGTCGAAGTTCACACCAACACCTTCAGCGGCTCAAGGCCTAACTTACAATTTTAACCCAGCAAAGAAAGGAAGACAGAACCTCCTCAGTCCTCACCCCACTACGCTGTCAGCTCCACTGCGGCATCCTTGCAGTTAACCGCCTCCCTTGCTTCGTTTTGTATGACACGGTGCTCCGCTCCATTTTAGTGGTGAAGGTCCGAGCTTTGACGGGTATCTGTCTCGCTTATGCTTATGCTTATGCCGTCACTCTATCGCGGGAGTCTCCCCTGTGCCTTTCCTTACCGGTGGCGTCCGTTTTTATCCTTACTGGTACCGAGGCATGCTTACCACCATAAGGTCGGATTCTTACCCTTCTGTGTCGTCATTCCAAGAACTAGCTTTTACTGACTGATGGCCCCGCTCCCTCTTTTTTCCTTCAAAATTTTCCTCTTCCCCCTCAGGTGTCATGAGGGTTTTATCTTCGAAGTCATTATACCCCACCAAATTCGCAATATTAGTTCGAATGAGATCCAACTTAGCCCTGGCCCCCATCAATTTTACATCATCTGATTCTAGCTCCGATGAGCAGCAACCCACATACTCATCTCATTACAACAATAGCAGCAGCTTTGATGAATGTTTACCTCATCTAGACGCTCTGAAGGTAGCGGCTGTCCTGCGTACGACCTTGAGGGGACAACCCAAACAAGCTCTATCCTTCTTTTATTACGGTGAGAGGGGGGCAGGGTTTCAACACAACATCCGAACTTATGTGGAAATTTTCCGGATTCTTTGTTCTGGGCGGCAGCGCATTCATTCGAGGCTGACTGACATAATCTTGGAAGTAGTCAACTCTCGGGAGGTCACTTTGGGTTTTGGAATCTCTGAGATGTTTCAGGCTCTTGTTGAGAATATTGGGGGTGAAGAAGATAATCGAGGTCTGTTAAACCGTGTTTCTGGTGCATTTGTCAAGTCATGTGCCAGAGTGGGCTTGTTTGACGACGCTGTGCATGTGTTGTTCCAGACCAGAAGACCACCTTGTATACGATCTTGTAATTTTCTAATGAACCGTTTGATTAACCATCACGAGATTGACATGGCAGTGGCCTTGTACCGGCACTTGAAGAGCTTGGGTTTTCTAGTCCTGAATATCTATACTTACAATCTTCTGATTAGGGCATATTGTAGGAGAGGTAGTTTGGGAATAGTTGGCATGGTTATAAGTGAAATGGAAGCTGCAGGGATCAAGCCTGATGAATTCACTTATTCCCCTTTGATTGAATGGTTTTGTTCAAATGGAAGGTCAGGTGATGGATACAAAGCCCTTAAAGCTTTAAGGGAAGAAAATATTGCATTTGGCATCTTTTGTTATTCTGTAGTGATACGTGGATTCAGCAATGAAATGAACGTCAGTGCAGCTGAGGATGTTCTGCGGTACATTTACAGCCAAGGGTTGATTCCTGATGCATATTGTTTTGAGGCTATGATTCGTGTATATTACAAAGCGGGGAAATTCGAAGAAGCTTTATTGTTGTACGATGAAATGTTGTCTATGGGAGTGCGAACAGACTGTGTTATGGATGCAGTGTTCTACAATGTTGTTATGGATGCTCTTTGTAAATCAGGCAAAGTGGAAGAAGCTAAAAGGTTGTTCGATGAAATCCTGGCTCCTGATCTTATTCACTATTCAACAATAATTAATGGGCATTGTCGGGAGGGAAATATTGTTCAGGCAATTAATTTATTTGGCGTGATGCAGAGCAAGGGGTTACAGCCTGATGCAATTTTGTATGTGATATTGCTAGGGGCTTTATATAGAAATGACTATGTAAAGAAGGCTACAAATCTCCAGGGATTTATGCAAGCACAGGGTTTGAGTCTCAATAGTCTTACTCAAAAGACAATTATAGAAGGCCTATGTGTTGGAGGAAATGTAAAAGAGGCTGAAACATTTTTCAGTGGCTTAGAAGAGATAGACACTGAAGTATATTCTGCTATGGTTTCTGCATACTGTAATGCCAACCATACAATGAAGGCCTTTGAACTATTTTCTAATCTATCTCAGCAGGGTATTGTAGTGGATAAGAAATCTCAGTTTAAACTGCAGAGCAAACTCTTGGAAGGAGGCCATACTCAAAAAGCTTTCAGGCTGTATCAAAGTTGTTTGTCATTAGAAAATGAACCTTGCATAAAGGTGTGTTCCAAGCTCATGGTTGCTTTCTGCAAGGCTAGGGATATGAGGAATGCAAAGTTGGTGTTTGATTGCTGGGTTGAAAGAGGATTGATTCCTGATTTTAAGATGTACACAATCATGATAGATGGCTACTGCAAGGCGTTTCTAATGCCAGAAGCATATGGATTCTTTAACCATATGAAGGCGAGGGGTATAGGTGCAGATGTCAAAACTTACACAGTCCTCATTGATGGTTGTGTTAAATCATGCTTGGAATCGCCTGAGTTTCGTACAAGTAGTATCATGCAAAAGAAGAAATTGGATCTGGATGTAACTAAATTGTGGACTAGGATGCAGGAAGAGATGATAGAACCTGATGTTGTATGCTATACCGTCCTGATTGACAAGCTTTGCCTGTTCAATGACCTTGACGGTGCTTTTGTTAGTTTGGAAGAAATGATGGAGAGGGAAATAAAACCTGATACTGTGGCTTTCACTGCTCTCTTTTGTGGCTGTTGTAGAAGTGGAGATGTTAGAGCTTTAGGCCTCATTGACATGATCGAAGATACATGCCTTGCTGATGAGATGAAAGAGAAGGATAGTAGAAGAGTTATCTTCTTTAATGCTCTGCAGCACGGCATACTACACCTTTATCAGCATTTTCCTCATCTTTTGTCTGTGGGTAAGGCTGATGAACGAGATTTTTTGTTAATATTATATTATATGCCCTTTCATAAGCACTTACCAGAGTCTAATATCTTGATTTAATTATAAAGAAGTTGATTTCTTTTGCTTGTTCATTCAGATGATTTGGAAAAATACATGGCTATTGTTAAAGACTTTTGTAAGATGGTATCTGTGACAGGTGCGTTAGATTCTTGCTTTTTTATTTCTGCTTGCGGTTCTTGCCTTTCCCTGCACTTCCTAATTATCCCTTGATTTTGTATAATTATGTGTCTTAATCAGTCGCACTAACCATTCTTGCTTCTGAATGTTTGGGAAACAGACTAGTGGTAAGAATGATGTGGCTGCTGCCGGGACCATCTTAGTTACCAGCTTGGCTTCTATCCTGTTGATGTGCCAATAGTCATATCTATGTAGGTGTGTCAAACAGTGTGTGTGTGTGTGTTTGTGTTTGTGTCTAATTCATTGTATGAAGAGCTAAATCTGTTTGTAAAATGTACAGATTTGCTTGCTGAAGCAGCCGATTCTCAACTGGTTGCATGACATTGAAATTTTCAAATCTTCCAACAACCTGCAGTAGAGAGGGATAAAAGAAAAATAGCCACGAGCATAGTTGCCTATGGTTTTTGCTTGAACAGGATTCTTACCTATTTCTCGATGCATGATGTCATAAAAACTATGGACGGTTTCAGTGAGTTCAGCTGCAGCAATGATTGCTGTCATCATTGTAATCTTTTCAACCTCTCCTCCCCCCACACCCACACACACCTAAGCCAGCATCAACTTGAGTATGGTGCTTTGGATTTGGTATTACTCTGATGAAGTGAATGCACCACCTGCCCTAGCTTCGGCTGCATCGTCAATGGTTTGCTTGCTTGCCCTTACCCTGCTGCATTTAGAGACATATTTTCTGTTGTTATATGTGAAGGGGATGTCCCTGATTAAAAATCCTCATCTTTTTTGGTCACAGATCATAGCACTCGTCCACTAGAGAACAAACAGTTCTATGATCGAGAAGGGAAGATTTCCTGGTATTATATGATTTTCCCTTTATCTAAACGCTTCATGACGATGATGGCGAGATCATTCAGAAAGGCCGAAACATGTATTCTGACGTTATGCTAATTCTTCAGGATGGATGATTGAAAATGAAAAATGTCAACGGTTCGTTGACTCCGAGGAAGCATATTTGGACCAAACAGCAGATTTCGAAGAGCTTCCGCCACCATATCTGATCAGTGTTCCAAGCTGAAGAAGAAACCTTCGAGCTTCTCTGTTATTAGGCTTCAGAGTTGTCAACACAAACAGATATTGTCAATTCAAATGCGAACTGGTGACATTTTGTTTGTTGAAAAACCGCATCTGTCGAACATGGTCGTGAAAAACCATGTTTGACGACCTGACTATACGAGTCATCCCCTCCCCTGAAACTCATCTCAATCTTCTTACTATTGAGCTCTCAATTTTTGTAGTTCTTGGACAAAATCTTATTCCACACAGAAGTAGCAGTATTTGTTCTTCTGCTGGATAATATTTACACGTTTGACGGAGATTTCTTTCAGGTCCTGGAGTAGCTAGTTCTCAAAAAAATTCATATTTGAAAACTAGTGTAAAAGATACGGTGGGATTATATGCACCAGTATGTGAAGGCCGCGCCCTGGAACAACGAGCATTGTTTTTGTTGCGAATGATTTACATTTCGAATGCTAAAATATATTTTTAGTAGTTATGATAATTGTTTAATTGTACTGTTTATTGTTATAATTAGGACTTTCTGAATGATTATAGTTTTAGAAATAAAGTACTTGGTGGAATGAAACTTACTAATACACCTCATAGACTTATGACCTTATTAACATAAACTGATAGATTATTGACTCTATAGATTATTGATGAAAATGAAAAATTATATTTGTAATGTTCCGGTAGAGTGTTTGAGAATGAAAACACACAATTGTGTTTCCATTGGTGAAGTCACGATTATCTTAGAGCATATGACTAGGCTGTTTGGTTTGAGGAGAATGACGATTAGTGCAACAAGCATAAATGTGAAAACTTTATGTATGATTCTTTTGTGAAAGACTTTAAAACATGTCATATCAAGGGTAACCATGTTATTTTTTAATGAATATTTAACAACTTTAAGAAGGATGACCCAATGTTTGACAATTTAGTGGCCGCACAAATACTAGGGGTTACATATTGTGTTTAATAGAAGATATATCAATGCATTTCTATCATGGAAACACTATAACTAACCTAGGTCACGACGAAGGGTTATCTACCATGCACCACAAAGTTACTCTCATGTTAAGTCTGATCTGGGTTGTCATGCATAAATGTTGGTAGAACCACACTAGGACAGGAAAACCCTAACTATACTTCTAGTAACATCAAAGTCTTCCAACAACGGTGTATAAGTAAATACCTACAATGTTTCCATGATAGGAAGTCATCAATGTCTTCTACTAAACGCAACATAAAATACCCTAAACCTTAATTACATTAATTAATCATGAATTAATTAAATGAAAGAGTTAATCAAAGGTTAACTAATGATTAATAAGGTTAAAGTATGTCTTAAGATTATCGAGGAACAATCTAAGATCACAAACAAGCAAGAATATGCTTAAAAATCACTTAGGACAAAAATGTGCTTTAATCAACCTAAGGGATTGTGTAACCTCAATTAGGGTCCAAAGTGGATTCCTAAACCTTATATATAAGGTAAGAACAAGATAAAACCATTACCAAAGAAAACCAAACTCTATAATGAGTTAAAACACAAACTGGTGTCTTAAAAACTCCTTAAAACACATTTTTATGAAAGTGTCTAGAAATTGACTTTGGATGGTTATTAAGGCTTGTATACATCATATTTAACTTATGTACTATAATGCATCACATTAGGAAGCCTAATTCAAAGAAATAAAAAAAATCATAAATGTGCACCAATTTGTGAATAGTACCAAATAGGGCCAAACAAGGTCTTATTCCCACTTGCCTTGGTCATTGGTCAAACCAAACCCATCAAAATATCCCATCCTGGCCAGCTGTCCCAAGGGTGACTCACCTCATCAAAAGCATTTTTTCTTCCTTAGGCAAAATCACTTTTGTGACTTAAAAGTCTTCTTTCATTTAAGACACCATCACTTCTCTTACACACTTTATCTCACCTTGCTCCCTTGACCCATGAATCCTCCCTTCTCCACCAGCCTTCTTCATCTTCTTCCCTTGCTCAAATGGAGAAACTCAAGCTCCAAGACAAAGAACACCATTAAAACACTTGATTTCTTCCTCATATTATCACCCTTTCTTCATCTACAATAAGGAGGCACACCAAGCCTTAATATCTTGAGACAAGGCTGAAATTATAACATATTTTCAGTGGAAAACTGTGGAGGAATTAGGGTTGAAGCAACCAGCTTGTAATCTAGGCTAAAGGTAATAAAAACATGGTTTAATCTCCATTTCCCCTCTTTTCTTATGGTGTCTGAAAATCACCACTTACCTAGCTATTTTTCCTTCATATTTCCACAAAAATCTCAAGCTTCATCAAGCTCCATAAGCTAGCCAAATATCTGGACAGAAAAGCCTCCTTAAGAGACTTCAAGGTAAATCACATTTTAACACTCATTTTGTGCTTTAAGCTTAGTCTTTCCTTTTGAATATGTTTAGGAGCTTAAGATCTTAACTTAGCTCCTTTCCCCTCTTATTATTTGTAGCCAAAATGGTGTGGAACATCTCTTAGAGTTTCAGCCAAGAACAAAGAAGAAAACAAGGTGTAAAAGCTCCAAAAATCAACATTAAGAAGAGTAAGTTCTTAATCCAAAACTTTATCACTTGAAACACTCTTTAAACCCTTGAATTTATACAGAAATATGATATCCCCCTTATGATTAAATAGGGATGAGAACATACACCAAATAAACTCACCTTTCGAGCATAAAAGGGTAAGTTATAACCTTAAGGTTATTTTGTGTTTTAAGTTGTTTTTATGGGGTATTAAATTATGGCCGATATTGTGCTGATAAAAATGGTTTATAATGACCTCAGTATGAACATAAATCTATGCTAACACCTTAGGTTATGTTCTTAGATGACTTAAGACCTTAAATGACACCTTTAGTAAGTTTTAAGTGTTTTAAGGTGGGGAAATGAATATGACCGAGAATGAACTCAAGAAAATGAGTTATAATGACCTAGAATAGGTCATAAAACTATATTATAACATTTGATAATGTTTTCCAAGGAGTTAAGGACTTAAAAGTCCTTATTACACAAGTTCAAGTAATTTTATGTAAATTACAACCTTGGGCAGAATGGGTACTTACTTGGCCATGTATAAATGTGTTGTTTTGGATATTTTATGGTTATTAAAAGTTAATTTTATGGTTTGTAATAAGGCCAAGTGTTTAGGCCAAGTTTATAAGCATTTTTTATGTTTTAATGCTTTAAATGTTAAGGACTATTATAGTATTTAGTTAGATGTGTAAATCTGATGTTAAGGGGCTGTTTAGGTGAGAAAAACCACCTTAAAAGGTTGGTGTAAATATACCTACGAAAATAGGTTATGCTTGGATGGAGTTTAGAGATAAAAGTTGATTTAAAAGTGATTAGGAATTTATGAGAAGTTCTAGTAGTTAAGTGAGTAAAAGATGAGTGGGTAAATGTAAATAAATAAAATAAGGAGTGACAAATGGTGAATAGGCCAAAATTTAGGCCTTGGTTGGTTAAGGAATGCAAATTACAAGTTTTTGTAAGTTTTAGGAGTTAATTGAAAACCCTAGAAAATATTAGGGGTCAACTCGTAATTTTTAGAAAATTGTGGTCAAGGCAGATTATTGGTCAACTTAGGAGGGAAAGTTGGAGGTTTGACCAATTAAGAGAAATAAACGATAGGAATGTAAATTGGGGAAATATTGGTAGTTGTTTGTAAACTTAAGAAAGATAAGGGGTCAAAATGTAATTTTAGAAAGTTAGGAATAAAAATCAGAACAGACCAATATGGGGTATGTTCGTAAATATAAGAAATTTTGGGTGGAGTTTTGATATTAAAATGAAGGAGTATGAAAGATATAAGTTAGGAATTAAATTGTAAGGTTTATAAAACTATGTGGTCACTTTGTAATTTGTGAAAAATGGGGTGGAATTGAGGAATATCATTTGAGGTTTATTGGGTAACTAAATTAAGTTGACAAAGCACCTTGGGATAAGTTAAATAAGGATTTAGATTTATAAGATATGATTTATGGTGAAATTGTAAGTTTAGATAACATTTATGGCAAAATTGTAATAATGGTTAAATATAGTGTTAAGACAAGATCCTTTAGTTTTGATGATAGCAAACCTTGTATTGTCTATCTAATGCGTTTGTCAAGATTCATGATTTCAGATAGACAGGTGAATAAGTGGCTTAGCACGCAAGGTTGCAAGCGCACTTAAGTCATTAGTGGCTTAGCACGCAAGGTTGCAAGCGCGCTCAATCCACGACACGTGCTCTACCAGTCGAGCATCTGTCGGTGAGAGCTCCGGAGAACTTCTAGCAAGACACAAGCAGTCAATGAAATACCCCGTAATTAAAAATAGTGATTAATTAGGCTAATGAATAATCTAGAAGCTTAATTATGCATAAATAAGCATAAGGGAACAAATCCCGAAGAAAACGGATCCTTAAAACGGATTAAAATCGCTAACGAACCTTAAAGCGCGTTTTTCGAGGTAACCGGGAAAACGTGTGTTTAAGCGGGTCATATGGACTCGTAACAATTTTGGTCAACTAAATAATCATTAATAAATATTAGTGAAGCTTTAGAACCAATAAAATCAATAAAACGAGGAATTAGTAAAAACTGTTAAAACGGGAAGTTGTGGGGTAGAAACATAAATAACCAAAACTTATGCATCCACTTTTAAAATAAAAAGCAAAGTTTGTGTGTGTGTGTGATGCCAGCCGATCCCTCTCCTCTCTCTCACACACTCACTCACTCATTTACAAAACAACAAAATTAATAAAGTAAAACTCATCTACTTTATTCTACCTCACACTCTCACACTCTCTCTCCTATCTCTATTCCCTCTCTCACGTAAACCCACTCCCTCACTCTCTGATTTCCCTTCTCCTTCTCCAAGCAGGCGACAGCCATGGAGTTTTGAAGACCCACTCACAAACTCCACCTTCTCTCCTCTTGTTACTCCATCAAACCTTCTCCAAAAATTGTAAAAATTACACCATTGTGATCCTCTCATCAAGAGCAACGTTTCTATCTTTTCCAAATTCAAAAAGGGCAACTTTCATCTCCATGGGTATGGAGCATTTGGAGCTTCAAGACCACCATTAGAACCACCTTCTTCTCCTTGATCTATTGAGGTAAAAATATTCTTAAAAACTCCATCTTTTTCTAGCCTTAAGGGCAAAACGAAATTTGAAGCTAAACCCTTGTTTGCTTCTTTGAATGCTAGCCGATTTTGGCATTGTTGGAGAGTGGGAAATATTGTCCTTGAACCATTTCAAGCATTACCTACACCCTTGAAAGGTAATGAGACTTCTAAACCCTAAAACTTGTATTAAGCTTTAAAGAATGGTTAGGGCTAGTTCTTGATGTTGAAGTATGTATATGTATGGGTTGTAGAGTTAGAGAATTTCTGTTGCTAAAACCGGTGAGAAGAGGAAGGAAGGAAAGAAAGAAGAAGCAAGAAAGAGAAAGAGAAAACTAGAAGAGAAACAAGGTAACTATGCTTATCTTTGTGTAGCTTTGCAAGAGCTTATGTAACAGATTTTTAGAGATGGAAATATGCATTGTAAATTGGTAATGTGTTGGTAGTGTAATGTGTAGGAGGAAACAAATGTTTTAAACCTTTAAAAGACAACTTAAAACTTGTTAAAACATAGTTGGGAGTCAATGGGTGAGTGCAGGAATTCAATGTTGTTTTAGTATTGGTATTTGTGTATGGGAGCTTGTATATGGTTATTGTTTATAAACAGGTGAGATGATGAGAATGTAAGTGTAAATGATGTGGTGAGAGTGTAAAAATATAGGGGAGACTATGGCAAAATTTACATAGGAAAAGAACACTTAGTGAACTAGGAACTAGGAACTAGGTGGATAATGTAGTTGTAACAGATTTGATAGAGAAAGATAGAGAGTATATTAGGAGAGATAGTTAATGTAGTTGTAATGTATTAGAGGTGCTAGAAATGACATTAGAAGAGGGAACCAAAGATGGGGAGTGTTAGAGTAAAAATCTGTAGCAAAATGCACCAAGGAAGAAAACTATGTAAGTGTTGAATTGAAACTAGGAGAATTATTTGTATAAGTTAGTATAGGATTTGTGTAATGAATTAAGAAATGAATTAGCATGATTTAGAGTGTTTAAATGGTAATAAAACATGTTAGGATGTATGTAGGAAGATTGGGGAAGCAATTGGTGAAATTGGGAAAAGAAAATAAGGTCTGTAGCAAAGTTCTGCTACCGTCCGACCCAGAGTATGGATCGGACAGTGGGTCGGACGGGGCTTAAGCAACGATAATAAATCTTTCTGGAACGGTCCGACCCAGAGGGTGAGTCGGACGTGGGTCGGACAGGCAAAAAAAATTTCGTTGTCAAAGTTTCTGACTCCGTCCGACCCAGAGGGTGAGTCGGACGTGGGTCGGACGCAGCTAGGACAACAGAACCGAAACCTTCTGGAATGGTCCGACCCAGAGGTGTATGGGTCGGACGGAATAGTGCTGGGTCGGACGGGAAGAATTTCAGAGACGGAAATCTACTGGAATGGTCCGACCCAGGGCTTGGGTCGGACGCTGGGTCGGACGACCCATAACTTACAAAAAAAAACTGTAAGCTTTTAACTAGTATATATATGTATATGTATATATGTATACCCACCTATACCTATGTACACGTATATATATGTAAGTAAACCATTGTTAAGTAACTAGAAGTAAGAAAATAAAATGTAAGTATAGGAATGTAAAGACTTAGTAAGTATGAGTTAGGAACCGTAAGAGTAATCGAGTTAAGTTAATGATAGATAGATTAATCACTCGATTGTATGTATATCATAGGATTCGATTTGTGACACCGGAGGAACGTTCGGAAACACGTACAACGGTGAACGGTATGAATTCCTCATGCCCCGTATGCTATCTTGGTTACTCTGATTTGTGTGTTGTGTGCTAATTGATCACCAAATAAGATAAATGCACGAATCGGAGTTATCATGTTTACTTGTGGATATGTAGTGTTGTATATTGATGTATAGCTTCTTAAATTCTTAGTTTGTATAATTCATGAAATGTATGGATGAATATGTGTGTGTGTATGTATGTTGTATTGTAATGTGACCGATTGTTAATGTGATTGGACTTCTAACTTGTTCCTAACAAGCTAACCAATCTAACTTAAATTGGTAATTAAATTGGAATGAGTAGAAGTCCGATATAGTTTCGGCCACGCGTGAGGATGAGGAGACACAAGAGGTTGGATCCGATTCCTGACTCTTAAACTGGTCCGCGGCCCAAATCCCTTAAGTGGGTAGCATCCCGGATTGGTGAGTCAAGTAAATCCCGGTGGTGGGACGGTGTAGTCCCCGGGCCGGAGGTCATACCGACTTAACTTGAGTATAAGTAAAGTAAGAATGAGTAAGTAAAGTAAGTGAAAGTAAGTATGTGCAAGTAAGAGAAAGTAAGTGAAATGAGTAAAAGAGTAAACAGCATTCCGATTAACCCGGATACGTAACTTGGCTAACATCGTGAAGGTAAGTATTGTATGCACTATTGTATTGATGCCTTGAATTGTGTAAAGAAATGTGTATGCATGTACGTTGTATGAAAAGCATGTATGTATGAAATTAATGAACCGCATGTTTAGTGGACGTCAAATAGTCGGCGTGCCCTAGCTAGCACGCGGTATATGCGGAGTTCATGCGCAGCTTTTGCTGAGCCCCTTGGGGTGATGTTTTTACTACACGCAGGTACTGAAGAAGGGTGAAGATGAGGAAGAGGATGTAGCTTGTTTCTTTTGACTTCTTTTTTATTGTAAACATTGAATGATGAATGGTGTACTAAGTAGTACACGACTGTAACTTTTTGGTAGCTGGTGTACCATGGGGTACACCTTTTTGGATATAGAAAGGATGGTGAGTTGGTATAGAGGAGTAGCCAGTAGAAACTCATTATTTTGGTAGATGGAAAAGGGAATGTAATTGAATATACTTTAAATACTCGGTGATCCAGGAATGTAAGAAGGTTATCTTTTGTATTCAGTAAGCAAAGTTTTAGTAGCTCGGTATACTTTGACCATCAGACCGTTACTGTAAGTAAGGTAAGCCTAGTTAGCCGTATGGGCGGTTAGCGGCGTTGTACCACCCACCGTAGTAAGTAGTAGTATTCCGCTGCGAACTGGTAGAACTAAGGGATGATTGGACGGTAAGCACAGGATTAGCGGTAGGGGTGTTATAAAAAGTGGTATCAGAGCGTGGTAACGCTCTGATGTCCTTAGTTACCGAGCATAGGGGATTACCGAGTTAGGATTTCAACCGTCTTAAGACGGATACTTAGAAACCTAACTAGGAATAACCGTTATTAATAACGGATACCCTTGTCGTTCTTAGGAACGATACCTTATTTAAATTCAAGACCCCTTGGTCACATGTACAAAGCCTAATGTGGATGTTAATTATTCAAATGTCAGGAAGAGGTCCAGGTCGCCCTAGAGGAGGGGCCAATGATGGACCCGACACGCAGACGATAGCAGAGATCGTCGCTGCCACGGTAGCACAGATGCTACCACAAGTAATCCAAGCTATG
The DNA here is from genome assembly GCA_023374045.1 of Limonium bicolor. Taxonomy (NCBI): domain Eukaryota; kingdom Viridiplantae; phylum Streptophyta; class Magnoliopsida; order Caryophyllales; family Plumbaginaceae; genus Limonium; species Limonium bicolor. The sequence goes on from CM041781.1 coordinate 242,283,348, forward strand.
CAACAAAATCAGCAAAACCAACAGAACCAAGCGGGACCAATCCCTCCCCCTCCACCCAGAGAAGCTAACTAGGTAAAAGCTGTAGCGGAACTCCGCCCTCCTTGCTTTAGGGGCGAGAGCGATCCGGCTAAGCTAGAGGCCTACATCTCCGAGATGGAGACAACATTTGAAACCCTCGAAGCTCCTGCTGGAGTTCGAGTTAGGGTAGCAGCCTACTACTTGAAAGACGCAGCCATGGATTGGTGGAAACTAATCAAGCATGAGCACGTCAACGACCCCACCTTCGATTAGGAGTCTTTCGCATCTCTCCTCCGATCCAAGTACTATCCGGAACATGTAAAGACTAAGAAAAGGCTAGAGCTGGATGCCTTGAAAATGACAGACAAGATGTCTGTGGATGAGTACTACAGAACCTTCACTTCTATTCTCCGTCTTCTACCTGACCTTGGGTACACCGGCCAGGTGTTGGTCGATCGCTTTTATGGCGGTCTGAGCCATCGCCTTCGGTACGGAATGAGCTACACTCGATTTACCTCCCTTCAGGTAAATATCGGTTAACCCTCAGTACCATTTCAATTCCTTAAATTCCTTGAATTCCTTGAATCTCTCCTTATCCCTTCTTAAATGAGAATCCCGGCTAATACCTGAAACTTCAGGAGTGTTATCACGCGACTTCTCGCGTTGAAATCACTTGCCAACTACGGGATGAAGAAACCGCGTTGAAGCGCAAGGCTAATAGTAAGAACACGAGTGCCGAGGAGCAGAACCAGGGTAAAAGCTGGAAAAAGAAGAAAGGGAAGTTCTTTCATCAAACTCAAAAGAACTTCCCAAGTGAGAGCAGTGCCCATGCCGAGCAGGGCAAACCAGTTGAGCTTCTTCAGCTTGGTTCATCTGCACTGGTGGCTGCAAAGCCACTGAGATCACACCCACCTAAGGGTAAACTTCTATTCCTAAATCGTATTCTTACAAGTACCATATCTAGTATATCCACGCACACATGTGCTAACCCTCTAAACCTCAGGTTCTGGCTCCGGTTTCACCAAAACCTTCTCAGACGGCCGCACCTATGTGTGCAGGAAATGCAACCAGGACCACCCCGGCAAAGACTGTTATGGGAGAGAAATCAAGTGCTACAACTGCCAGAAACCAGGACACACGGCCAACAGATGCCCAGAGAATGCCAACCCGAAGGGGAACTTCCAAAGCCACAAGCAGAGGGAAGGCAAGGAGGTTGCATCTGGCGATGCACCGACCCAGCAGGCACCACAGGGACAGGGATCCCGGGGTCCTCAGAGGGGTGCGCCTCAGAGGCAGCCTGTCCTTCATGTTATTGACCGTGACGGGTCCGGTTCTAAGTCCGGCCCAGGTAATTATCCGAACCTTTAATCCTTGAAGTAGCATGACTAAGTAGTAGGTTAACTGTTTGAATGAATGCATGAGTAAATAAAATGAAGTGTGTATTAAGCATGAAAAGAAGTAGTTGAAACTAGTGCTCACCGTAGACGAAATTTATAACCATAGGAAGCTTTAGTATCTGTTATTTGATACCGGTAAACCTGAATCAAGAGGAGACCGACATCACCAACCACTACTACACCAACGAACAGTGTCAGGTCATCCGACCAGGTATGATCTTATTAAGGGGATACCTGACACCCGAAGCGCAAATCTCAATCATTCGACGGTGCAACGAGCTAGGAACGGGTCAAGGAGGATTTTACACACCCGAATTCCCCGGTGGAGCGAAGATGAAACTGAAGATGATGTGCTTGGGAAAGGATTGGAATCCTTATACCAAGACATACCAGGAGACACGAACACCAGATGGAGCAACGCCACCGACAATACCTCCAGAGTTTCAGACACTTGTCACACAAGCAGTAGAACTTGCACAACAATGTGAACATGATCCGATCCCCGCACTGGAAGCGGACCTCTGTATCGTCAACTTCTATGAGAAAGAAGGACGACTTGGGTTACACCAAGACAAGGACGAGACAGCGGAATCTCTTGAACAAGGAGTGCCCGTAGTGTCTTGGTCCATTGGTGATGACGCCATCTTTTTGTATAGCGAGCAGAAGCGTGTGGACCTCGCACAGAAATTGGTATTGAGATCAGGAGATGTCCTAATCATGGGTGGAAACTCTAGGATGCTGTATCACGGGATCAACAAGATCAAATTGAATACGGCACCACCAGCAATAATCAATGCCACACACATGAAACCAGGACGCCTGAACCTCACCTTTAGGAAGTATTAAATTCATAGTATCATGTAATCTATTAGTAACATGTATTAGAGACACGGCATGTATGATGGTTGGTTTATCAATAAAGAGCAGTGTTGATTTAAATTCCACTTGTGTCCACCATCAATACTTATCCAATTGTGAATCCAATAGGTTGTGGACTCGGTACCGAAGGTAACCTGAGTATCCTCACCGAAACACAAGCCGGCAGAAGCGGCACCATCTTAACGGGAACATTCCCAGTAAATGGCATTGATGCCAATGTGTTATTCGACTCCGGCGCCTCTCACACTTTCATATCGCCATCTTTTGTGAAGAGGTTGAAGCTAGATGCGGATGAGCTGCCTAACTTCATGGTTACTCTCCCATCGAAGGAGCGAGTAAAGTGCACCAAATACTACCAATCAGCCACCATAGAAATCAAAAACGAAGTGTTTCCCATCTCCTTCATCGAGTTTAATGGATTGGGATTCGACTTAATCATCGGAATGAATTGGTTGGAGCGGCACAAGGGTAGAATCCTCTGCGCCGAGCATCGTTTGCTACTCAAGAGTCCTTCTGGGGTTACCGTATCTTACCGCCAGAGACCGAGAGAGCCTTCGACCACACTTATATCTGCTATGGCTATGTACCGGGAGCTCAGAAAGGGCCATGAAGTGTATCTATGTTATGTACAAGACCTGGAGAGAGATCCAGAATTCAGTGAAGGAGTACCCATTATATCCGAATTCTCGGATGTATTCCCTAAGGAGCTACCCGGCATGCCACCACCGAGAGCAGTGGAATTTGAGATTGATCTCTTGCCAGGTACCGGTCCCATTGCTAGGGCACCGTACCGCATGGCACCTGCTGAAATGACTGAACTGAAGGAACAACTACGTGACTTACTCGACAAAGGGTTTATACGCCCGAGCGTATCACCCTGGGGAGCACCGGTCCTCTTTGTGAAGAAGAAGGACGGTAGCCTCCGACTTTGTATTGACTACCGCGAGCTGAATGCGGTCACAGTAAAAAATAAATACCCATTGCCACGCATCGACGACCTATTTGATCAGCTGAGAGGAGCATCAGTCTTCTCCAAGATTGACCTCCGTTATGGGTATCATCAGATTGCCATCAAAGAGCAAGATATCGAGAAAACGGCATTCTGTACCAGATATGGCCACTACGAATTCACGGTGATGCCATTCGGTTTGTCAAATGCACCAGCTAAATTCATGGATCTCATGAATCGTCTATTCAGTGAGCAGTTGGACACTTCAGTGGTTGTCTTCATCGACGACATACTTGTATACTCAAAATCAGCAGAGGAACATGAAACTCATTTGAGGAAAGTGCTTGAGACACTACGCGAGAACCAGCTGTATGCGAAGTTCTCCAAATGCGAATTCTGGCTAGATCAGGTATCATTCCTTGGTCATGTCATCTCGAGCGCAGGTATCTCAGTTGACCCTTCTAAGATTGAAGCTGTACGATCATGGCCTAGACCTAAGACTGTTACCGACATTAGGAGCTTTCTTGGTCTAGCCGGTTACTACCGGAGATTCGTAAAGGACTTCTCGAAAGTCGCTAAGCCCATGACTACATTGATGAAGAAAGAAGCACCGTTTGTATGGACAGACGAGTGCGAGTTATCATTTCAGAAACTAAAAGACTCATTGACCTCAGCGCCCATCCTTACTCTTCCAGAGGGCACAAAGGGATTTGAGGTATATTGTGATGCATCAGGCAAAGGAATGAGATGCGTACTCATGCAGCATGGCAAGGTTGTAGCTTATGCCTCCCGCCAGCTGAAAAAGCATGAGGAGAATTACCCGACACACGATTTAGAGTTAGGAGCCATTGTCTTCGCCTTGAAGATATGGCGACACTATCTCTATGGGGTAAGCATCACCATTTACTCCGACCACAAGAGCTTACAATATGTATTCACGCAGAAAGAACTGAATTTGAGACAGAGAAGATGGAAGGAGTTTCTCTCTGACTACGACATCGACCTATAGTATAAGGAAGGGAAGGCAAACATCGTAGCCGACGCCCTGAGCCGTCGAGCACACTCGCTCCATTCGCTACTCGCTTCTTCTAGCTTGGTTGACGAGGTGCGAGATGCTCAGTTGAGCGACCCTTACCTAACCGAAATCAGACAAAAGATTGAAAATGGTACATTTGAGAAGAAAAAGTATGACTTCAAGCTACATGAAGATGGGTTGATTTGGTTGAATGGCAGGCTATGCGTCCCCCGAAGCAATGTTGAGCTAAGGGATCGCATCCTGCGAGAGTCACACAGTTCCACATTGTCAGTCCATCCAGGAGCCTCCAAGATGTACAAAGACATGAAGAGGTACTTCTGGTGGTCTGGAATGAAATCGGATGTGACAGAATTTGTATTGAGATGCTTAACATGCCAGAAGGTAAAATTCAAACATTGTAGACCGGGCGGAATGGTACAATCGATGTCAGTTCCGGAGTGGAAATTTCATGATATCTCCATAGATTTTGTTGAAGGACTCCCACCTGCCAGGGGAGGACTCAACATGATCTGGATTGTAGTCGATCGCCTTACCAAGGTTGCCAGATTCATACCGATGAAGGACACGTGGAAGGTAGTGAAGCTAGCTGAGCTATTCGACAAGGAGATTATCAGACATCACGGAGTCCCTAAAACCATAGTATCTGACCGTGACACCAGATTTCTTTCGAGATACTGGAGAGCCACACGGGAAGCGCTGGGTACGGAATTGAAGTTGAGTACCGCCTTCCATCCTCAGACCGACGGTCAGACAGAAAGAACCATCCAGACACTGGAGGACATGCTTCGGGCATGTGCCTTAGACTTTCAGGGGAGTTGGTTAGATAAGCTTCATCTTATCGAATTTTCATATAATAATAGTTATCACGCCTCGATTAAGATGTCGCCTTTCCAAGCTCTATACGGTAGACCTTGCCGTACACCCTTGTGTTGGGATGAGTCAAGTGAAGCGGTCATCATAGGACTGGAGTACCTTGAGCAAGTACAAGCTGAAGTCCAGCAGATTCGAGCCAATATGAAGGCAGCCCAAGATAGACAGAAATCCTATGCGGATGTGCGACGATGCGACCTTGAGTTCGCCGTGGGCGACCAAGTGTTCTTGCGCGTTTCACCTATGAAGGGTGTCTTCCGATTTGGCCAGAAGGGCAAGCTGAGCCCAAAATTTGTAGGGCCATATGCTATTACCGAAAGAGTTGGATCCGTAGCCTACAGGTTAGCATTACCTGAGGACTTGGGACGTGTCCATGATGTATTTCATGTGTCACAACTCAAGAAGTACATCGCCGATCCTTCTCATGTCTTCGAGCCCGAGAGACTCTCCATCGAGCCGACTATACGATATGTTGAAACCCCGGTGAGAATCCTGGATAGGAAGACCAGAGACACTCGCCATAAGTCTATACAAATGGTGAAGGTCCTATGGTCAAACCATGATGTCGAAGAAGCGACATGGGAATTGGAAGATGCCATGAAGGCTAAGTACCCACAGTTGTTCATAGACTAGAGAGTCTAGCATTTAGTAATACGGGTACGGATCGTACCCCTTTTAAGGGGGGTAGAGCCCTTTTGCTTTTGCATTGCTTCGGGGTAAGCATTGCATAGTGTGTAGGTATTGTAATAGACTTTTGTATGGCACATGTAGTGCGGAGCGTATGTGTGTATGGATGTGTATGTACGATGTGTGATGTACGTGTAATGTGTATTATGTAATGTGAATGGGATGGTATGTATGGAAATGATGAATTGCGTATGTGAATTCATATTGTGCTTGGATTGTGTATGCTTGCAATGTGGAATGAAGTAAACACCTCATAGGTGGTAGTAAGATGCATTATGGCAATTGGTTGCCTAATGAGTAGAATTACATAAACTATTAAACCTTGAGCAACTTTGAGGGCAAAGTTTCTTAAGCGGGGTAGATTGAAATACCCCGTAATTAAAAATAGTGATTAATTAGGCTAATGAATAATCTAGAAGCTTAATTATGCATAAATAAGCATAAGGGAACAAATCCCGAAGAAAACGGATCCTTAAAACGGATTAAAATCGCTAACGAACCTTAAAGTGCGTTTTTCGAGGTAACCGGGAAAACGTGTCTTTAAGCGGGTCAAATGGACTCGTAACAATTTTGGTCAACTAAATAATCATTAATAAATATTAGTGAAGCTTTAGAACCAATAAAATCAATAAAACGAGGAATTAGTAAAAACTCTCAAAACGGGAAGTTGTGGGGTAGAAACATAAATAACCAAAACTTATGTGTCCACTTTTAAAATAAAAAGCAAAGTTTGAGTGTGTGTGTGATGCCAGCCGATCCCTCTCCTCTCTCTCACACACTCACTCACTCATTTACAAAACAACAAAATTAATAAAGTAAAACTCACCTACTTTATTCTACCTCACACTCTCACACTCTCTCTCCTATCTCTATTCCCTCTCTCACGTAAACCCACTCCCTCACTCTCTGATTTCCCTTCTCCTTCTCCAAGCAGGCGACAGCCATGGAGTTTTGAAGACCCACTCACAAACTCCACCTCTCTCCTCTTGTTACTCCATCAAACCTTCTCCAAAAATTATAAAAATTACACCATTGTGATCCTCTCATCAAGAGCAACGTTTCTATCTTTTCAAAATTCAAAAGGGAAACTTTCATCTCCATGGGTATGGAGCATTTGGAGCTTCAAGACCACCATTAGAACCACCTTCTTCTCCTTGTTCTATTGAGGTAAAAATATTCTTAAAAACTCCATCTTTTTCTAGCCTTAAGGGCAAAACGAAATTTGAAGCTAAACCCTTGTTTGCTTCTTTGAATGCTAGCCGATTTTGGCATTGTTGGAGAGTGGGAAATATTGTCCTTGAACCATTTCAAGCATTACCTACACCCTTGCAAGGTAATGAGACTTCTAAACCCTAAAACTTGTATTAAGCTTTAAAGAATGGTTGGGGCTAGTTCTTGATGTTGAAGTATGTATATGTATGGGTTATAGAGTTAGAGAATTTCTGTTGCTAAAACCGGTGAGAAGAGGAAGGAAGGAAAGAAAGAAGAAGCAAGAAAGAGAAAGAGAAAACTAGAAGAGAAACAAGGTAACTATGCTTATCTTTGTGTAGCTTTGCAAGAGCTTATGTAACAGATTTTTAGAGATGGAAATATGCATTGTAAATTGGTAATTGTGGTAATGTGTAGGAGGAGGAAACAAATGTTTTAAACCTTTAAAAGACAAGTTAAAACTTGTTAAAACATAGTTGGGAGTCAATGGGTGAGTGCAGGAATTCAATGTTGTTTTAGTATTGGTATTTGTGTATGGGAGCTTGTATATGGTCATTGTTTATAAACAGGTGAGATGATGAGAATGTAAGTGTAAATGATGTGGTGAGAGTGTAAAAATATAGGGGAGACTATGGCAAAATTTACATAGGAAAAGAACACTTAGTGAACTAGGAACTAGGAACTAGGTGGATAATGTAGTTGTAACAGATTTTGATAGAGAAAGATAGAGAGTATATTAGGAGAGATAGTTAATGTAGTGGTAATGTATTAGAGGTGCTAGAAATGACATTAGAAGAGGGAACCAAAGATGGGGAGTGTTAGAGTAAAAATCTGTAGCAAAATGCACCAAGGAAGAAAACTATGTAAGTGTTGAATTGAAACTAGGAGAATTATTTGTATAAGTTAGTATAGGATTTGTGTAATGAATTAAGAAATGAATTAGCATGATTTAGAGTGTTTAAATGGTAATAAAACATGTTAGGATGTATGTAGGAAGATTGGGGAAGCAATGGGTGAAATTGGGAAAAGAAAATAAGGTCTGTAGCAAAGTTCTGCTACCGTCCGACCCAGAGTATGGATCGGACAGTGGGTCGGACGGGGCTTAAGCAACGATAATAAATCTTTTTGGAACGGTCCGACCCAGAGGGTGAGTCGGACGTGGGTCGGACAAGCAAAAAAAATTTCGTTGTCGAAGTTTCTGACTCCGTCCGACCCAGAGGGTGAGTCGGACGTGGGTCGGACAGGCAAAAAAAATTTCGTTGTCGAAGTTTCTGACTCCGTCCGACCCAGAGGGTGAGTCGGACGTGGGTCGGACGCAGCTAGGACAACGGAACCGAAACCTTCTGGAATGGTCCGACCCAGAGGTGTATGGGTCGGACGGAATAGTGCTGGGTCGGACGGGAAGAATTTCAGAGACGGAAATCTACTGGAATGGTCCGACCCAGGGCTTGGGTCGGACGCTGGGTCGGACGACCCATAACTTACAAAAAAAACTGTAAGCTTTTAACTAGTATATATATGTATATGTATATATGTATACCCACCTATACCTATGTACACGTATATATATGTAAGTAAACCATTGTTAAGTAACTAGAAGTAAGAAAATAAAATGTAAGTATAGGAATGTAAAGACTTAGTAAGTATGAGTTAGGAAACGTAAGAGTAATCGAGTTAAGTTAATGATAGATAGCTTAATCACTCGATTGTATGTATATCATAGGATTCAATTTGTGACACCGGAGGAACGTTCGGAAACACGTACAACGGTGAACGGTATGAATTCCTCATGCCCCGTATGCTATCTTGGTTACTCTGATTTGTGTGTTGTGTGCTAATTGATCACCAAATAAGATAAATGCACGAATCGGAGTTATCATGTTTACTTGTGGATATGTAGTGTTGTATATTGATGTATAGCTTCTTAAATTCTTAGTTTGTATAATTCATGAAATGTATGGATGAATATGTGTGTGTGTATGTATGTTGTAATGTAATGTGACCGATTGTTAATGTGATTGGACTTCTAACTTGTTCCTAACAAGCTAACCAATCTAACTTAAATTGGAATGAGTAGAAGTCCGATATAGTTTCGGCCACGCGTGAGGATGAGGAGACACAAGAGGTTGGATCCGATTCCTGACTCTTAAACTGGTCCGCGGCCCAAATCCCTTAAGTGGGTAGCATCCCGGATTGGTGAGTCAAGTAAATCCCGGTGGTGGGACGGTGTAGTCCCCGGGCCGGAGGTCATACCGACTTAACTTGAGTATAAGTAAGTAAGTAAGAATGAGTAAGTAAAGTAAGTCAAAGTAAGTATGTGCAAGTAAGAGAAAGTAAGTGAAATGAGTAAAAGAGTAAACAGCATTTCGATTAACCCGGATGCGTAACTTGGCTAACATCGTGAAGGTAAGTATTGTATGCACTATTGTATTGATGCCTTGAATTGTGTAAAGAAATGTGTATGCATGTACGTTGTATGAAAAGCATATATGTATGAAATTAATGAACCGCATGTTTAGTGGACGTCAAATAGTCGACGTGCCCTAGCTAGCACGCGGTATATGCGGAGTTCATGCGCAGCTTTTGCTGAGCCCCTTGGGGCGATGTTTTTACTACACGCAGGTACTCGAGAAGGGTGAAGATGAGGAAGAGGATGTAGCTTGTTTCTTTTGACTTCTTTTTTATTGTAAACATTGAATGATGAATGGTGTACTAAGTAGTACACGGCTGTAACTTTTTGGTAGCCGGTGTACCATGGGGTACACCTTTTTGGATAGAGAAAGGATGATGAATTGGTATAGAGGAGTAGCCGGTAGAAACTCATTATTTTGGTAGATGGAAAAAGGGAATGTAATTGAATATACTTTAAATACTCGGTGATCCAGGAATGTAAGAAGGTTATCTTTTGTATTCAGTAAGCAAAGTTTTAGTAGCTCGGTATACTTTGATCATCAGACCGTTACTGTAAGTAAGGTAAGCCTAGCTAGCCGTATGGGCGGTTAGTGGCGTTGTACCACCCGCCGTAGTAAGTAGTAGTATTCCGCTGCGAACTGGTAGGATTAAGGGATGATTGGACGGTAAGCACAGGATTAGCGGTAGGGGTGTTACAATCAAGAACCACACCATCACATATCTCTTACATCAGACATCAAACAAGGACCAAACGGAGTTAGCAACGTCGACAAACTCACTCAGATTATTCACAACCACACACGCAACTTGCTCATGACAAACACACGATAAAAGGTGTATCTCATTAATGTGCAAGATAACAAGATAAGCAAAGGCTATTGATGAACATCATTACATAGCCGTAATACTTCAGAAGAAAGCATTTATGAGCATTAATGAGCCTGACAAGTTCAGGCAAGTTGAAGTGTGCAAGTGGTGACCGACCACTTGGGGAGATGCGCCGCCCACTTGCCCATTCACAAGGCAACGCGTGTGCTGGTGGCTCCAGATCAAGTTGGACGAAAATCTGCAAGTAGAGTGCGGATATTATATTGTAGAAGAATGAGTATTTTACTCTTAGAGTCTACAACTCCTAGGTTGTTGGTTGGCATCTCAACTAACTTGTATAAGTACGTGCCTTAATGTTCCTTGTAAGATAAGCCCCTGTACGAGAGAAAAGATAGAGATAATCTGGACAAGTGTGGATCAGACTTAGGAGTGTGTGTAAGTGCTAGAGAGTTGGGGAGCTAGTGAGGACTGGGTTAGAGTATCAATACATTGGGTATTTGATAGGACGACAGGTCGGGGAACGGTCGGTGAACCCTAGGCCGATAGTCAGGAGAGGGTTGACGACTTTAGGGGTAAAGTTGAAACTGTCCCGGAAGTACGTGTATGGGGTAAGGGAGGTTGAGTGAATTTCGTGTGTGTAAATTCTCAATCGAAATGTGTTTTCCAGTTTAATAGTTGCCTCTCGTCTATCAAGTTTTATTAGAGTCCACGATACATCCCCGACACGTCGGGGACACATCACGAGCGCTTGTGAGTTTCAATTGGTATCAGAGCAGGTCTCTTCTAGAAAGCTAACTGCTTTGGAAGACGATCAAGATGTCTCATGCAAGCATTCTAGCAGCTGAAGAAGGTTCTGCACCGAATCGACCATCACTCTTTAATGGAGACAACTACACTCACTGGAAGAACAAGATGGAGTTTCATATCAAGTCTGACGATCCAAGAATGTGGAGGGTGATAACACATGAAGAGTACACCTTCCAGAATCCTCAAGGACAAGACTTATCTATCGACAGCATGATGGATGATCAAATCAAGAAGCTGATATTCAACGCTCGAGCTGTAAGAATACTTCACTGTGCACTACTACCTGAGCAATACTCAAAGATTGCTTCAGCTAAAACAGCCCAAGAGATTTGGAAAACTCTTGAGTTCACCTATGAAGGGAATGATGAGATAAAAAATACTCACATTGAGTTGCTACTCACTCACTGGGAGCTATTCAAGAAGGAAGAAAAGGAGAGCATTTCTGAAATGCATACAAGGTTCACTAAGCTGATCAACGAAATGTTGGTGCTTGGAAGAACTATCTCTAACGAGGATCAAATTCAGAAGTTCCTCAGATCTCTCCCTGCCTCCTTTGATAGCAAAGTCAATGCCATGCAAGAAGTGCATGATCTCTCTAAGATGTCTCTGGCAGATATGCCAGGATCTCTAATGGCTTTCGAGTTAAAATTACAACACAGAAACTCGGAAAGCTCATCAAGAGATAGAGGGAAAGGCATAGCCCTTCAAGTATCTGAAAATGAAAAATCCGAGTTAGGAGACGACAATGATGAAATGGTCTTCTATGCTAAGAGGTACGTTTGAAAGTTCATAAGAAATAAAATGAGGAAAGGCAAGGAGTCGGATGATCAGAGGAAAAGCAATGACAAGTGTTTTGGGTGTTCAAAACGTGGACATCATATCAAAGACTGCCCTCAGCGATCACGAGAGGACAACGACAGGGTCAAGAAGCCTGTCCGACGATCATTCAACAAAGGACCAAAGAAGGAAGCCTTCGTTGCCGCATGGGGAGATTCTGAACAGAGTGATGACAATCAAACCTCTGACAACGACACCTCAGAAGAGGAGAAGGCTCACCTATGCCTTGAAGATGTGTGCTTGATGGCACAAGTCAATGATGTCTCAGAATCAGAAGGAGAAAAAGAACAACATAAGGTAAACTATTCTAAACTTAGAAGGAGAATTCAAAAGGCTGAACTTCTAGGACTTAGAAAGTTTTTCTTATATTAGTTGATCACCTAGAGGCATTAGAAACCGAAAACGATGAACTTTTGGAAGAAAATGAAAAATTAAGAAAAACCTCTGATAAAAGCAAGGTAGATAATCTCAGGGCACTCATGAAATTACAAAGAGATTATAGTGAAATTCTCACCGTTCATGAAAAGTTGAAGTACGAAAAACAACCTGAAATCGATAAATTGATTGTTGCTCTTAACACTAAAGAAAAGGAACTAGCTACCATCAAAGAAAAATATTCCAAGATAGATGCTGTTTCTAAGACACCCATGAGGAGAAGCAAACGACAGGTCGGACGCCAGTCAGAGACCAGTCATAGATATGTTTGCAGCTTATGCAGACAACCCGGTCATCATGATTCCAATTGTCATAAAATGAGTTTTATGAGGCATTGGCAACTCAAGAAACTAGGACTAAAATGGGTAGTCAAAAATGATCTGAGAGTATTAAATGGTGGAAATGGGTCCAACTTTTCTGTGGACCCTAACCCCACACCACTAACGTGTTAAGTGCAGAATCGAGTGAGAATGGACCCCTGCTGGTACATCGACAGTGGGTGCTCTAAACACATGACAGAAGACAAGAAGAAGTTCTTCTCACTCGAACTAGGAAGCCAAGGAACCGTTTCCTTTGGCGATAACAAGAAAGGCAAAATCATCGGTGTAGGTAAGGTTGGTATTACATCTGACTATGTCATAGATAGTGCAAATCTCGTTCATGGTTTAAAATTCAACTTGCTTAGTGTTTCTCAAATTTGTGACAAAGGGAATTCAGTTCACTATTATCCTACACATTGTAGCATAGTAAGTCAGAACAATGGCAAATAGTTGTTTAAGGGAAAAAGATGGAAAAATGTTTATGTAACAAGCTTAGAGGATATTGACAGTCCAAATCTTCCTTGCTTGACTGCTTCAATAGATGACTCTACTCTATGGCACAAAAGACTAGGGCATGTCAGCACTTCTTTACTAAGAAAACTTGTCAAGAAACAGTTGGTAAGAGGTCTTCCTGAGATTAATGAATCTGAGACCAATCTTTGTGATGCTTGTGTTAGAAGCAAACAGACCAAGGCTTCTTTTAAATCAAAAAACTCAGTTAGTTCATCCAAACCACTTGAATTAATCACATGGACTTATGTGGACCTATGAGAATCAAAAGTTTTGGAGGAAATTGGTATGTTTTTGTAATTGTTGATGATTACTCACAGTTTGTTTGGACACTCTTTATTGCTTCCAAAGGCGAAGTCTTTGAGAAATTTCAAGCCTTTGCAGGAAAAGTCCAAGTACAACTCAGTCTCAAGATCAAGACTCTTCGGTCTGATCATGGGTCAGAATTTGAGAATCTACAATTCATGGATATGTGTAAACAACATGGGATTAGTCACACATATTCAGCACCAAGATCACCCCAATAGAATGGGGTAGTTGAGCGAAAGAACAGAACACTACAAGAGGTAGCCAGGGCCATGCTATTAGGGAGCAATCTTCCTCAAGTCTTCTGGGCAGAAGCGGTGGCGACTGCATGCTACATCACAAACAGAACGCTCATACGACCAATCCTCAACAAAACTCCATATGAGTTAATCAAGGGAAGAAAACCAAACATAAGTCACTTCAGGACATTTGGTTGCAAATGTTATGTCCACAACAATGAAAAGAGTCTTCTTGGGAAGTTTGATGCCAAAAGTGACGTGGCCATCTTCCTTGGATACTCTGAAAGAAGCCGAGCATACAAAGTATACAACAAAAGGACACTGAAGGTGGAGGAAAGTGTGCACGTAGTCTTTGATGAGGCTAACATACACAAGGTCAAGGAATCTGATGAAGATAAAGAACTTAGATTCAATCTAGCTGATCAAGATCACGCAGATAATTCCAAAGATGAATCACCGACTGAAGAAAACTTGCCCGACAGGTCAGCAACAGGTCAACAACAGGTTGACGAAGGAAACAATGATGTCGATGATCATCTCTCTCCATCAACCATTCATCAATCTCGTACTTTGTACAAAAATCATCCGTTGGAGAATATCATATCAGACATATCCAAAGGAACTCAGACAAGAGCACAAACTCGAGATCTTCTAGCCTTCTCAACGACAGTCTCACCCATCGAGCCCAAGAACGTCAAGGAAGCTCTTCAAGACTCAGACTGGATCAATGCAATGCAAGAAGAACTGAACCAGTTTGAAAGATGCAAAGTTTGGCATCTTGTGCCTCGCCCTACTCATCAAGGAGTACTTGGCACAAAATAGGTCTTTAGAAATAAGCTGAATGAAATGGGAGAAGTTGTCAGGAACAAGGCTCGTCTGGTAGCTCAAGGATATCATCAACAAGAAGGAATAGACTTCCAAGAAACCTTCGCTCCAGTAGCAAGGATGGAATCTATCAGATTACTAATTGCATTTGCTGCACACAAAGGAATCAAACTCTTCCAACTTGACATCAAGAGTGCCTTCCTAAATGGGTACGTCAAAGAGGAAGTGTATGTTGAGCAACCTCCAGGTTTTGAGACACAAGAAGGAAAGGACATGGTACTCAAACTTGACAAAGCTCTTTACTGGCTCAAACAAGCTCCAAGATCATGGTATGATCGCCTGTCCTCCTATCTATTGGAAAACCACTTTAAGAGAGGTAAAGTAGACAAAACTCTATTTGTTTACAACAACAAAAGAGATTTCCTAATTGTGCAAGTATATGTTGATGATATAATCTTTGGAGCCTCTGATGAGAAATATTGCAAAAAGTTCGAAGCATTGATGAAAAATGAATTTGAGATGAGTGATCTGGGAGAATTAAAGTTCTTCCTAGGACTTCAAGTCAACCAGAATGACGAAGGGACCGTCATATCCCAAGAAAAGTACGTAAAAGACTTGCTGAAGAGATTTGGAATGGAGGGATGTAAGACGTTTGACACACCAATGGCAGTTGGCACTAAGATGGGTATCATGACTGGTGACCGACCGGTCGACCCGCGATCTTACAGAGAGATGATTGATTCTCTACTATATTTAACCACTAGTAGACCTGACATCATGTATAGTGTTTGCTTATGTGCCAGGTTTCAAGCAGATCCAAGAGAAAGTCACCTCACAGCTGTAAAAAGAATCCTACATTACTTAAAAGGAACCATGAATCTTGGTCTCTTTTATCATAAGTTCACTAACTGTAACTTTGTAGGATTTTCAGATGCAGACTATAGAGGATCTATCACTGATAGAAAGAGCACTTCAGGGACGGCATTCTTTGTTGGATCATGTCTGATTGCATGTGGATCAAAGAAACAACAAAGTGTTGCAATCTCAACAGCTGAATCTGAATACATTGCCATGACAAGCTGCTGTGCCCAACTCCTATGGCTCAAATAACAAATTGGTGATTATGGCCTCAAAACAGGTACTTTACCAATTATGTGTGATAATACAAGTGCCATCTCTATTTCTAAAAATCCTATGCATCATTCTCGTACCAAACATATTGATATTAGGCATCATTTTCTTAGAGATTGTTGTGGAAAGGAATTAGTTGGTTTAAAGTATATTTCTACTGAGAATCAACTAGCTGACATCTTTACAAAGTCATTAAGTAGAGAAAGGTTTACTAAGATTGTTCATGATCTTGGTATGATATTCATTAATCACAGTTAAACTGCTTTTACTTCCCATGATCGGTCAACGACATGTGAGCAACAACTGTTATATTGTCGTTCAGTAGTCAACGATCAGTTTAATGCATAGAAAACATGTCAAACGACTACTTGAAGCAGATGTATCATTTTCCACAAAAGTGAGATTAGGTTAGAGACAGTCAACAGATAGAAACAGGAAAACTTCTCCACGGATCGGTGACAACCGTCACGACCGCTGCCCGTTATGAATAGTACCGTTAGGACATGTCAGCGAGCGGACGAGGAGCGGTCGCTGACGTTACTCGATATCTATAAAAGGGCGATGAGAGTTTTACTCCTGTCACACTATTGCCCACACCTACTCTAATCTCCCTAAGCGATCAAAGCATATTCTCTTCTCTCTCACAAAACTTCCTACGAGACTTAGAGCAAAAGAACCTTGCCTCATGGCATCTCTAAAGATTTCTCTAGCAAAAGGTCATAAACTCCAGAAATCTCCTCGAAAAAATCATGGCACCAAAATCTGCTCTCCGCTCCAAGAAGAAAGCTGTCTCCAACAAAGCATCCTCACAACAAGTAGCTGACATGAGGCCGACAGGAGCTGCAACTGAATCACTGCCCGTGTCTATCCAAAGAGCTAGAAAATCAGCTTGTGCGCAGAGTAACCGATGAAGGAGAGGTGTACCAAAATGAAATTCTCTCTATATATATGTAACACCCTACCGGTAATCCCACAATTACCTACTAACCCGTCTCAATTACCATAAACGATGCAACGGAATTCCAATTACAACCGGTGGGTGATACATGCCGTTAGTCACCCATGTGACTAACAAGGCCAAAATCAATCCAAACAAACAATACAAACACAATATCGGTCTGATGGGTCTTATACCGGGTGCTACAAACCAACTATACAAATACCTTTCCATTCCTTAACCAATTCAACAACAATACAATTGCAATCTCCATACTGTTCTATACCGAGTATCTACAATTCCCAAGTCTATTGACGACCTTTCGGTCTTACAATTCCATAATACAATCAAATACAATTATTAAACAAAATACCCATGCTTAATCACAACCTCGTCCTACTCTCGAACGGTGATCCGCTTCAATGTTCCTGTAAAATAAAAACGATGCCCCTAGGGGCTCAGCAAATTGCTCATTGAAATTCGCATACCCGCGTACTAGCGAGGGTATGCCGACTATTTGGTAGAGAGCATGCTATTCATTTTATTTCAATCAACATGCATACAACAATACATTATATATGTATATCAACACAATCAAGGTTCAACAAAGAACACAAACACTAACACACACATCAAAGAGGTTAGTTAATAGGTTCTTTGACGTAGGCTTGAGGGTTTCTACCCTCTATCCTTACTTAATTGCTCATTGTCTTACCCACTCTTGGGTACTTACTCACAATCTAACAAGTTCTACAATACTCAACTCAATTCTCCTCTCAAACTCAATTCTTAAGTCTCTCAAGTCACAACTCAATTCTCAATACTCACATACTCACACTCAATACTCAAATACTCAAGTTCCCAAATCAATACTCAATACTCAAAGGCATCTTTTAAGTTTTAGCCACGACCTCCGGGTAGGGTCATACACACGACCCACCACGGGAGTACAAATACAAAAGGAGCTATGCGTTTAGCACCTCAAGTTCACAAATGTCCAGTTCTCTACCGGACTACTCAAATTCCCAAAACTCCTCTCTCGGAGTCATTTCACAATCTCATGGAATAGCCTAGAGGTATCTCTCTTGATTACATCTATTGGCTTATGGAATTCCTTAATGTCTAGTTCTAAGATTTAGGGTTACCCAACTTATCGAATACTCTCATGTTCGGGACATTGCTCATTTAGCCGGTTACTCTCATTGGGGTTCAACTATTTTGTCTAAGGGGTTGGTGATCCTTACCTTACTTATTTCTTCCAAGGTTCAAGTTTGAACACTCATCAATCTCTAATAGAGGTTATTTAGTACTTCTACCTTTTTGTTTGTGGCTTAAGTCAATTCGGTTCTCTCACCGTTATCGGGAGTGAGTTTACTAATCTCGTACAATTTATCACATTCTAGTGAGTTCATAGGTTTGTGTTATCGTATATTGGTTCGATAGTTTTTTGGTGTGTTTCCACATTTTTATTATTTCAATTGCTCTTTCTACGAGTCACTACTCCAAAACAAGACTCAACTATGAGTCGCACTACTATGCTCATTCATACTCAAGCAATCATCCACAATACACATTTCATGAATTATACAAACTTAAGTTCAATTCATAATCCAACAAGCAACAATACAAACACAAGCACAAGCAGTGCAAAATTCTGATTAGTGCATTTATCTTGTTAGGTGATCACACAATCAAACAAGACACAAATCGGAATAACCAAGTTATATAGAGCATGAGAAAATCATACCTTTCACCGTGGGTTAACTTTACCGGGTGTCTACGTTCCTACGGTTCCCCTTGTTCCTCGAGTTCACTCTTGATCCACTGACTACATGCCAAATGGTTCTATTAATATTAAAGCAGTCAGTAGGTAGTTACATAATGCTACTCCCGTACTACGCCCATTATCCCGTTATTTTGGTTAAGGTTCTTTAAACTCACAACTTTCTCTATCACTTCCAACCTTTGTTTATAATTCTTAGGACCTTTAAAGGTCACCAAACAACTTCTAAACATCATCTAAAACAATACAATCAATCCCCCATTTTAGAGCCCTTAAAAACTCACGGCTGAATTCTGGGGTGGTCCGGGATGGTCCGGACCCAAATGTCCCGAACAATAAACTTTGTCAATACTCTCGGCCTATTTTTACTTGTGGTCCGGGACTTGGTCCTGGACCTAGGTCCTGGACCAATGTCAATTTTCACTCTCGGCCATATTTTTGATGCGGTCCGGGACTTGGTTCCTATCCTAAGTCCCGGACCCTGCTAAAAACTGCTATTAAGGTCATTTTTCAACCCCAATTCAACCCTTAATCCACCCCTAATAATTCCATAAACTTTCCACAAGTTTCCTACATAATTAAACACCTCAAAACATGCTCTAAACCACTTCAAATCCTTGGTTAAATCCTCACTCCAATTCTTGTTCATTTTCTACAAAATTTCATTCCCACTTTCACATTTTGCACACTTGTGCATTCCTAGCCTCATCTTGCTAGTTCCTAGCTCCTACCAACCTTACCAAATCACCTAATGACCATTCCCATTCATTCCTATATATCTACACTTCTAAACCCAAGTCCAACTCTCATTTCCTAAGTTTTGCACATTAGCTCCTTTTCTAGTTTTTCCAAAGCATTTCAATACCCCCTTGCTACAGATTTTTCCTCTTCCTTTTCCTACTCTTATATCCACTCAAGAGTGGTTAACTAATCCAAATAAATCCCTTACAATACCTAGTTCATTCCCTAGGTTGTTCTTACTCATTACCACCCCTAAAACTCTTTATTTCTACCAAAATTTTGCCATAACCTCCCCCATAAACCTAACACATCCTAAATCATTCATTCTCACCATTTTCATTCCTAATCTAGCCACACCCTTATAGGGTCCTACCAGCACACAATATCAATTCAAAATTCACTAATCAACAATATAGCTCCAAATTCAAATGCAATGACACTTAGGCCCTTAAATCAACACAAGTTCTCAATTCTCTCAAATATCAATCAAACACATCACTAGCACTAGTTTTGGGTTTTCATTCCTTTAATTACCCATTCCCAAAATTCTAAAACAATCAAAATACATTAAGGTGGAATTCTTTACCTTAAGTTTTCCAAGTCCCTTTTCAAATCTCCTTTCTCTTCCTTCTCTATTTCGGTCAAGTGGCCAATGGAGTTGCCCAACTCCATCCCAACACCCAAGAAACACAAAATTCAACATAATTAAAATCCTAAACCCTTGGAAATACACTAATCCAATGAAGGGGCTTAAAACACAAAATTCTAGGGTTTACCTTTGGAGTTTTAGGAGGGGTTTTCACCCTTGAATCAAGAAGGGGGTTCCACCACCATTGGAGTGTTGAAACAAAGCTCCAAAACAAGAGGAAACCAAGGTAAGAGAGAAAGAGAGAGAAAAAATCGGCCAGCCTAGGAAGTGGAGAGAGAATGACTTTTTCTTGGAAATTTTTACCTTAGGAGGAAGAGGAGACCCCAAGCTACAAGATGGTGTGCTTTTCTCCTCAAATGGCCAAAACCCATGGAGATGAAGTTCATCATTTTCGGATTTTGAAAAGAGAGAAGTGTAGAGCTTGGTGAGAGGAACACAATTATGTGTTTTATTTCTGATTTGGAGCATTTTTGTGGCTTGAGCAAGAGGATGAAGGGAGGATGCCATGGGAGCTCTTGAGGGAGTTCAAAATCACCAGAATAGGGAGGAGGAAGAAAGAGAATTCGGTGGGGGAGAAGGAGGGAAGGAGAGAGAAGAAGGAAATGAGAGGTGAGAGAGTGTTCCTTTTACTTTTGTACTTTTTACTTTTTGCTTTTATTCCTCTTTCTTTTCTAGCTAATTAGGTGAGTGAGAGAGGGCTGATCTCCTTATTAAAACCGCCCCCATGTATATTACAAGCTGGAGCGTTTTTCGTCTTTTACAGAAAACACTCGTTAATTTACCCAGTTTTAGTACTATTCACTAACCGGGCCCATTTTCTGGAATTTTCTTGTTTCTTTAATTTTAATGGCTCTTAAGCTTCCATTAATGTTTATTTATAGTTATTTGATGAACTATAATTTTTACGGGTTCATTTGACCACTTAAAGTCATGTTTTCGGGTTTTCTCGAAAAACATGCGCTAAAGCTTTATTAGTGTTTTAATTCGTTTTATGGATCTGTTTTCTTCGGGAATTGTTCCCATATATTATTTAGGGCTTATTAAGCCTTTAAAATCCATCCAATACCCTTTTAAAGGTTGTATTCCTCCTACGGTCACTTAACGCTCAATTTAGCGGTTTTCACTTTTTAAGCATTTTTCTTGTTTCTTTTGGATTTATTCTCTTTACCAAAATTCATTAGGCACTAATAGGCCCTCAATATCATATTAGAGTAATTTAATCACCCTAATTAAGTTTGGGGTATTTCAATATAAGCCACCACCTTCCAAAAATTCATTACTGCATCCAAGCCGAGATTCTAAAACCCAAAATTCTTCCAACTCCTACCTCCACAGAAAAACAAATCATGTCCTCTCCTGTTCCATCACCTGCTATCGGCACCAAACACTCAAAAGTTAAAAATCCCAAAAAGAACCAAGATCTCTCCACTGCTACTACAAGTTATGTAGCTCGTGAGACTCGTGCCTCCAAACGAGCCAAAACACAGAAAGAAACTCCACAAAGAGCTCATTCAACGCGTGAAGGAGCAACTCTCAAGTTGCACTTCACCGACGATGAGGAAGGAACCCCTCCAACGGTCGCCCAAGGTATCATACAGGAAGAAGAGGAGGAAGTACAAAGTAACGAAAGGTCACAGCAGGAAGCTTTAGTGTAAGAAAAGGGTCAAGAAGAGGACATAAGGGAGCCTGGCCCAGAAACTGAAGCAATGCTCATTGAAGTATTTGGGGAACCAATCGCTGAGAGGTCCCCGATGCCTCATCAAACCAGTCACGACGCCAACAGCGATACAGAGTCCTCGCCTATCATACCAACGGTCGAACAATGTCAAAAGGAAGAGAAAGAAAGGAAAGAAAAAGATGGTGCTATCCCCGCATAGACAAAATCTCGAAGAGCTCTTCCAAGACAAAAAGGCCACTGCAAAGCCACAGTCATATCATGCTCTCTCACGCCTAAAGAAGCTCAAGGAATTGAAACCAGCTATGTTCAAAGTAGAGAAGGTCAACGACAAATCCTGTCCTATCTTACCCAAGACATTGGACTTGGATTGGATGGAGCAAATGGGTCTTGGAAAGATTCTAGAGCTCCTGGAATTTTAAGGATGGGTCGACTTCTTTCAGGAACCAATCCCCATCTACACAGAGCTGCTCAAAGAGCACATGACATATCTTGGACCACTCCAGAGCGACAATGACGACGACTATCTCATCTCTACAGTCCAAGGTATTACCATCAATATTACTAAATCATGGATATGCAAAAGCTTTGGTTTAGAAGATGAAGGGATCGTTGTCCCAAAGGAGACCTCCTGGAATAACTTAGGACCTCAAGAGGGAAAAATGGTCCAGCTTCTCAACCCTGGGGCTACAATGAAAAACTTCAACACAATAGACATGTCTATTCCTGACAGGGTGCTCTTCAGTTTGCTCACCCATAATATCACCCCACGGAACCAACACTCACATTGTCAATGTAAGAGATGTGAGATTGCTTTATGCACTGAAGACAAAAGAGAAAATAGATCTTCCTGCAATGATTTTCTTACCATTGATGAAATTCGTTTTGTTAATCAAGGACTGGTGCATGGGGGAGTAGTGACCAGGGCGCTACAACAGAATAGAGTGGACATCGACAGGTTCCAAGAATATGCGCACACTACTCAAGACAGCATCTGCTCGGAGATGTTGTCCAAAATGGGGATCAAGGCAAAGGGAGACCTGCTGGTGGTAGCTCAGAAGCCAACCAAGAGTGAAGACTCAAAGTCAGAGTCTCGCCCAACCATGAGAGCATCAGGAATAAAACGAAAAGGAAGTCTTTCACCGGTCCACGACAGGTCGGGGACCAGTCTGGATACCTCAACTAGAGATGTCCTTCAGAGAGTGAGAGTCACTCTCACAGCTGTGCAGACTGTCTCCTCTGAACCAAGTGTTCAAAACATGGTTCAAGGAGCGATAGACTTATAGATTCTCACATAGCCTGAGCGTTCTTTGTCTCCTAGAGACTTAAGTGAAACGTGTGAGTTAGAGTTAGGACTAGATTTTTCTTTTCCATCAAATGCTCTATTTTGCCTTTGACTATCCGTTTCACAATACCTTTTGGACATCAATGAAAATGCAAGTGATTTTTGTTACTTGAATGCTTATGATGGGTACGAAATAATTTTTTGTCTTGGCTGCTTCTTCCTTGATTAAAAATTACAAAATGATCTGAGATATTTAGTCCTATCCATTCCACTAATCCAAACTCTAACCTTGACACCTAAAAAGCCTACAAACATAGCCCACAAGACGTAGCACCTCATTAAATGCCACTCACCGATCAGTCGTTGAGCATATCCAAAGTGTCTATAAAACTTGCTTACTCCTTTTACCACTCACAATCATCTCACGCAATGGCTCATTACCCACAAAGCTCATCCAGCTCAAATGAGAAAAACCATTAACTCCACCATTCACAAGTTTATGACCACCACACACCCAAAGAAATACGTCGCCCCAAGCTATGTTCAACCAGACTCCGACTCCCTAACAGCTTGGTCTATCACCTCAAGTATTACTCTATCACAATCATGTTCTCCATATTGCATGGAGTTCTCCATAGATTCTGATGAGTCTGACCTTTCAACCACAACTGCATCACCTTTGATCACCGCACCCAAAGCCAAACCTTCTTGGATCAAAGCTGGTTTTTCAGAGGAAGAGCCTACTTGCTCAGAGGATTATGAATGCGATACCCAACTACGTCACTCAATCTAGATTATCTTGATCAAATTTTGTAGTTTGTAATCTTTGGAATGTCATGGCCTTTACAACATCTTACGTCGTGTAGTTGCTCCCTATTTTGCTGTATGACAAAGAGGGAAAGAAAAAGTATATGTACTTGTGAGAGTATGTCTATCTTCCTTGTATTATGTATCATCTGAATGAAACCTTATCTATCTATGATATAACATAAAAACTGTCACTTATGCTATCATTCGTTAAAATTCTTTCATTCTTAAAAACCCTTAATAAACTCAGGGGGAATCCTTCTTAGGGGGAATCTCTCAATTCTTGATTGCCAAGTACATAATAAGTGTATAGGTTGCCATCATCAAAAAGGGTGAAATTGTTAAGACAAGATCCTTTAGTTTTGATGATAGCAAACCTTGTATTGTCTATCTAATGCGTTTGTCAAGATTCATGATTTCAGATAGACAGGTGAATAAGTGGCTTAGCACGCAAGGTTACAAGCGCACTTAAGTCATGAGTGGCTTAGCACGCAAGGTTGCAAGTGCGCTCAATCCACGACATGTGCTCTACCAGTCGGGCACCTGTCGACGAGAGCTCTAGAGAACTTCTTGCAAGACACAAGCAGTCAAGAACCACACCATCACATATCTCTTACATCATACATCAAACAAGGACCAAACGGAGTTAGCAACGTCGACAAACTCACTCAG
This sequence comes from Limonium bicolor, assembly GCA_023374045.1. Taxonomy (NCBI): domain Eukaryota; kingdom Viridiplantae; phylum Streptophyta; class Magnoliopsida; order Caryophyllales; family Plumbaginaceae; genus Limonium; species Limonium bicolor. The sequence continues at coordinate 242,307,592 of CM041781.1, forward strand.
ATTATTCACAACCACATAAGAAACTTGCTCATGACAAACACACAAAAAAAAGGTGTATCTCATTAATGTGCAAGATAACAAGATAAGCAAAGGATATTGATGAACATCATTACATAGCCGTAATACTTCAGAAGAAAGCATTTATGAGCATTAATGAGCCAGACAAGTTCAGACAAGTTGAAGTGTGCAAGTGGTGACCGTCCACTTGGGGAGATGCGCCGCCAACTTGCCCATTCACAAGGCAACGCGTGTGTTTGTGGCTCCAGATCAAGTTGGACGAAAATATGTAAGTAGGGTGCGGATATTATATTGTAGAAGAATGAGTATTTTACTCTTAGAGTCTACAACTCCTAGGTTGTTAGTTGGCATCTCAACTAACTTGTATAAATACGTGCCTTAATGTTTCTTGTAAGATAAGCCCCTGTACGAGAGAAAAGATAGAGATAATCTGGGCAAGTGTGGATCAGACTTAGGAGTGTGTGTAAGTGCTAGAGAGTTGGTGAGCTAGTGAGGATTGGGTTAGAGTATCAATACATTGGGTATTTGATAGGACGACAGGTCGGGGAACAGTCGGTGAACCCTAGGCCGATAGTCAGGAGAGGGTTGACGACTTTAGGGGTAAAGTTGAAACTATCCCGGGAGTCCGTGTGTGGGGCAAGGGAGGTTGAGTGAATTTCGTGTGTGTAAATTCTCAATCGAAATGTGTTTTCCAGTTTAATAGTTGCCTCTCGTCTATCAAGTTTTATTAGAGTCCACGATACATCCACGACATGTTGGGGACACATCACGAGTGCTTGCGAGTTTCATATAGGGCTATGCCGAGAATTATGAGGATTTAAGGATGATTATAATATAAGGTTTAGGGATTACATGACCTAGCATTAAGACTATAATCATAATGTCATTTTACGGAGTTAGTGTTAATGATAGGAATTTTATAATTCATATGAAATATATGAATATATAAGTATAAGGTATTATGGATTATATACCAAGGTTGAGAATGTGATGAATTAGGATTGGTGGTTATATGGTTGGAAACCATATTAAATTAACATTAGACATAAGGTCTAAATTTTAGTATGTGAAAATAACACAAACTAAAGGGAGTTTGTAACTCACATAAATAATGAGTGTGACAAGAATTAAAGAGATTTTATGATTCATACAAGTTGAGTATAAATATTTGGAATGTTACAAGATATATAACATGATTAAGGAATAAATTAAACTATTATGAAGTGTATTATAAGGTGGGAAATTTCATTATGTAACATTAAAACTTTAAGACTTAATGTCATGGTATAAGGGGTTACATAAGATAATGAAATTATATAATTCAAGGAATTATATTATGGGATATACAATAGTAGTGTTGACTTATACATGTTAACCAAGTCAACCTAATTGACCAAAGAGGGTCAAGTTGACCAACTCATGAATTAAATGAGGATTTAAAGATTAATAATACTATACGGTCAATTGTACAAGTAACATATAGTAACAAAATATATGGATATATATATAATAACCTATGAATAAATGAGATAGGTTTGTTAGGATTAAATCCTAAGTGGTAAATTAATATTCCATGTTATTTTTAACATTACTAAAGGATTAAATAACAAATCCCGAACTGTTTAAAACCCGAATGATAACGTAGAACAATCACGGGATAATACCGAAGGATTAGTGACTAATCAGGATACCAACTTAGTTTATATTATAGAGAGCTAATGCTTAGTCTCGTCTTCTAGAGCTGAGTGCATTAGAGGACGTACATTGGAGGGCGTGCGTATAGAGGACGGACGACGGAGTTCAGACGTCTACTCTCTCTTCGTCAGGTGTACGGTATGTTATTGTGTGGTCCAAATGTCTTGAGGTTTTTCTTGGGTCCGGACATGTTTGTATATGGTTGATAAGAATGATATGTGTGCTATATGCAAGTGATATTATATGATTTATTTGCTTGAAAATCTCGTGTTATTAACTGTGTGCGAACGTCTTTCGGACTAAAGTAATACCGATGGCAACTCGACTTAAGTTACGAGAAATATTAGGAAAGATCATTACTTATGAAAGTTCAATGACATATCCTATTATTCCTAATCAACCTTAAGTAAATAACTTAGGAAAGAGATCCGGTAATACCAATCTCTAGAGCGTTTGCACTCGACATGAAAATAACCTAGACGGCTTCTAGGTGAACGTGTAAGACCTAGATGGCAACTATATGATAATGTATTATCTAGAACCTAAGAGTATATCTGAGGTAAATTGATTAAGTTAATCACATGGAGAATTGGTTTATGAGGAGGAGAAATCCAGGGTAGTCTCGGACTATGTAACACCCCTACTGCTAATCCCTTAATTACCGTCTAATCACCTCATACATCTGTACATACGTAGCGGATAATTCCTATACAACGGCGGGTGATACAATGCCGTTAGCCACCCACGTGACTAACAAGGCTTACTCCCATTACAGCATCGGTCTGATGGACCGGAATACCCCAGTACAAACACTACAATCCACACTTCAATTTCCAACCCGAGTATACACAATTCTCCATTCAATTCAATACTCAATTGAAATGGTATTTCCCTAAGTTCCCAAACGATCTTCTATCCAATTCACTAGTAAGGTTCCTAATCTATCATCTAGCTCTTCGAGTTCTATCAAGTTACCTTGTTACCGAGTAAAGGGAGCTCAAGAAAGAGAGAGGGGTTTGTCACAACAATGCAACAGTGAGAATTCTCAAGTATAGATCACCTGTCATTATTAAGGGGGTGAACCCCTATTTATAGTGTTTCTCACAAGCCTTCTGGCCTATCACATTGTGCCAGTCTGGCGCATAAATATCTTGATAGGTCTACAAAATATCTACTAAATATCTTACCCTAATTCCCCACCTTCGTTCGCTACCTATACTTGCTTTGTTCTCCTATCGACCGGTCACAGACAACCGGTCGGTACTTGTGCTGTACTTGGCGCGTTTAGCGACCGGTAGATTATTACGCTATATTTCACGTTCCTGGCGACTGGTCATAAATGACCGGTCGTAGTGACGCTTTTGGTGACCGGTCACAGGCGACCGGTCACTTTCTAGGCTATGCTTGATTGTTTCTGGCGACCGGTCGGAAGCGACCGGTCACTGCTTGTGACTCGCTTGGGGTCATCTGTGCCTAGACAGGTACAGCCGGTCGTTGTCTTGGCCTTCATCTTCTCTTTCCTTTTGCTCTACTGGGTTGTTGCTCTTTCTTTGAGGCTTCTAGACATATTTTTCCCTCTTCATCAGTCCCACAAGTTCTGCTTTGGGTGTTTTAACGAAGAAAGTAGAACTTAGAACTTGAAAAAAAATTTACTTTTATGTTGAGCTTTTCCTTTTTATTATCTCCCAGTCCCACAAGTTTCGCCTTTTTTTGTTTCGGAAGAAAAGGGGAACTTCTTGCGGTCCGTGCGTTGCGCGTGCCACGCTTGTGCCACACTCACACCTGTGCTCGTACGGAGTAGCCGTTGCAGAATTTTTATCGTCTTGCGCACGCCAGCCGTCACTGTAGAATGTGTAGAGTCTCTGCACTTTTCCTGCAAAAAGTGCTTTTTTGTTTGTTTTTATATTTTAAATATCTCTGAAATTATTTTACCGCTTTTTAAAAGGCTTTAGGAGGGCAACACCTTCTCTCTCCTCCACTCTTTTGCGCTTCACAGATTTTCGTGCTTTCTCTTGCGCTTTGCTAGTTTCCGTGCTCTCTCTCTTCGCTCCACTTCGTCTTCTCCGATTTCCCTGCTTCCATACTTTCTCTGCTCCAATGGCGTCTTCCAGTTCTAAAACGGCTTGCACTTCTGCTCTTAACGCCATCGAGGGTTCCAAATCGGGGGGTAAGTTCCGCCCATCCTTCTTGAAGCCTAAATCTCCCTACTCCAAGAATCGGGAGCCGTTACCTAGCATCTTGGACGTTAAGGCTCTCGATTCCCTTCTTGCGAAGGTGGAAGTTCCCACTAGGACTCATATTTTTCTTCCTTCTAACGATTCGCATCCCCTTGACGATTTCGGCTGCGGTTACGTCGTGTACGCCGACTTCTTTCTGCGGGGAATGACGGTTCCTCCCCTTCCGTTCGTGATGGGGTTTCTGATTCGCCGCTGCTGCACGCTTGCTCAGCTTCATCCGAAGGCTGTATGTCAACTCCACGCCAATGTTGCTCTCTGCGCCGAGGCTGGGGTTGCACTCTCTGCTACAGATTTTGTCCAGTTCTTCACCAGCAGGGTCGATTCTGGCAACTTGACCATATCCGGCCGGTCTGGGTACTCGCTTTTTGAGTACAAGAAGCTTGCCCAACGTTGGAATGCGTGATGGTTTGTCATTGTCCCGCCTCCCGGGCGATACCTTGGGGTTGTCTACTGTCCTTCGATTATCAAGGGCTCCCTGTACTGCCCTACGTCACCCAAATCGGAGCTCCCGATGTCACGGGTTCTGACGGCGGTGAGCGATCGTCATCCAAGTGTGGAGGAGTTTTTCACCGGCGTGCGTCTGGCCGCGCTTACGCACTCCGAGAGTAAGAGCTTTCGCCCTTTGTTTCTTACTTGCTTTTGTTTTGCCTCGGCTTCTTGTGTTACTCATGCTTTTCTTCTTGTCACAGATTTTCCTCAACTCGGGGCAAAGGTGGGCCCCTTCCACAGTTGGCAGCTGGTTTCTTTCAAGACGGGGGACGGGAAGGTGGACTACTATGCCACCCTGGACGTTGTGGAGAAAACGGCTCTTCGTGAAGAGGAGGCGGTTCCTGTTGGCCAGAAGAGGCCTGGAAAATAAGCTGAACACTCAGCAAAGAAACAGAGGCAAGAAAGAGTCAGAGAAGAGAGGTCTCCAAGGACACCGGAGACCCAGTCACCTAACACTGCTAATCAACCAGGTACTTAGTATACTAGCCCGGGTTCTGGCCGTCGGGTGTTTTTCCCTCTCACGCCTGGGTCAGATCTCAATCTTAGTCTGTGGGGAGAGAGAGAGCTTGCATGTGCGGTCTCGACCTTTGTATTTTTGCTGCTCTGGTTCTTGTCGTTTTTTATTTCCTCATCCCCTTTTGTTATTGTTCTTGGTTGGCTGCTTCTCTTGATGCCTTTCCTCATTTTTGAGGTTATTACTTATGTGTGCATTTCGGTGTTTTCACAGCTCCTGAGGCCGAGAATTCTGGGGCCGAGGAGGGGATGGGGGTAGGCCAGGCCGGCGCAGGCGTGGCGCCTGGCCAACCGTCCTTTACTCAGCACCGCCGGAAGACACTTGCTTCAAAGCCTGCCGGTCGGGTGAAGCATGTAGCCAAGAAGATGAAGGCCTCCGAGATCGTACACATCGAGGGGTCGGAAGCCACGGATGCTGGTGCTGGATAGGATTCTCTGAAGGAGACTGTTCCTTCTAGGCCGGGGGCGTCACTACCTGGAGGAAGTGGGCGCGAGGCGGGCGCCGCACCGGGCGCTACTAAGGGAGTGGGTGCTGCTGACGACGTGGAGTACCGGGCTGTGCCTGATAACCTGGAATTGCGTACCAAGGCGAGGGAGGATACTAATGCTGCCTCGTCGTCCTCACCTCCTCTGCCTGCCAGCGATTCCTTCTGCGGGCTGGCCGAAAAGGATGAATGGTTTTATCACCGCAGCAAGCCTCTCCCCTTGCTGCCCATTATGGAGTCGCCTTCCTACTTCGACCTGTGGAAAGAGGCGATCCGTAGGTCCGACATTCCTGACGGTCTCTTCGCCCCTATGAAGACCGTGACTGCGGCCGAGGAGAGGTTAAGGATTAGGGAAGGTGGAACGGACGCCATCATGCGCCACTCTTTTCCACTGGAGAACTCGTTCGACCTCATGTGGCAGGGGATCTACCGGGTGAGTGGCTTACTTTGGTTTTAATTCTGGGGTCGCACGCTTCTTTTAATCTTTTCATTTTCATCATTTTATTTTGTATAGACAGTGGCCTTTGCTCAAAGTGTGGACGTGCACATACAGACTCTCCGCTCAAAGCTTCGCCTTGAAGAGTGTCGGGCCCGCAACGCCCAAGAGGAGTTGAGGATAGAGTCGTCTTCTAACAGCATCTTCATTGACACTGTTCAGGACGAGATTGCCAATAGGGTGCGGGAGCAGACTGTGACCGTGAAGAAGGAGCTGGAAGATGCCCGCCGGATGTGCACGAGGCGGGGTGATGAGTACGAGGAGCAGTTGAAGAAGCTGCGTGAGGAAAACTTCTCCCTTAAGGGTCAGATCCGGCCCCTGGAGACGGAGGTTGCCTCCCTAAAAAAGGTACGAAGTGAGTTTGTGACGCCCGGTTGCGTGCTTTTTCTGACTTGGAGTCCTCGGTGGGGCAGGCCCGGGCTTCTCACAGTCAAGAGGTGGAGAGTCTCCGTGCCGAGAAGGCCATTTTGGTGCAGGAGAAAGCGCGGCTTGTTGAGGACAAGGCTAAGCTCGCGCAAGAGCTCTGGTCTGCGTCCGAAGCGAATGCTCTTCTTAAAAAGGAGCTGTCGTCCTCCGAGGTAAGGGTGGCGGAGGCGGTCTGTGAGGGCGAGGGCCTAGCTTCAGAAAAGGAGAGGCTATATGCTGAGCTTCGTAAGCTATCCGGCGAGCTTGCGGCCTCCGCGGAGCAGCGGCTTTCCTCCGAAGAGAAGATGAAAACGCTGGAAGAGGAGTTGGCTCAGCTGCGGCTCAAAAATTCCGAGCTGGCCATGAGAGGTAGGTGGTCCGTGTTTTCTCAATTGTCCTTTGTGGTTCTTCTCGTTTCTTCTGACAAGTTTTTCTTCCCCCTTTCTTTTTTACTTAGGCTCGAGGCCTGGGAATTCTGAGGAGGGGCTGGAGAGGTTAAATCTACAGATCGACGATCTTGAAGAGGAGCTGATCACCGCGAATGCTAATCGTGACTGATACCGGGCCTACGCTCAGACCCTGGAGCAGCAGGTGACTGGCCTTGAGGCTTACTCTCGGAAGGTGCGGGAAGACTTGCAGCAGTAGAGTACGAAGCTTGCCCACCTGAAGGAATCCTTCACCTCTCAATGCGGGAGGATGGTTAAGTCATGCCGCCAGATTGTCTCGAAGTTCTTCACGAGCAAGGGCGAGGTCATGGATGACGGCCTTTACCGGGAGTTGGGTTTTAAGGAAGTTGCGCATAAGACTTCCTTCCACGAGGTGCTCGAGAGGTTTGGGCGTCTTCCTGGGGAGACGTGTTTTGTTCCTGGCCAGGCATATTTTCTTCCTCCCGGGAGTGCCGTGCCTCAGGGTGGCGTGGGTCTCTGGTCCTCTGCTGGGAAGTCTGGGTCCTCAGAGAGTGTTCTTCAGCCTGGTGAACAGCAGACTGTACAAGGGGCCGCTGCTACGAATCTAGACTATACAAAAGAGGCTTAAATAGGGCAAAAAAACTTATATAGGCCTTAGTTTTTCTTTCCCTTTTCCCCCCTTTTTTTGACCTCGGATGTACGTACTTGTTAATGGTTAACGGAGTTATTTGACAGTTATTTCGCTGATTAGTGTTGTCTTTATTTCGTGTCCGGTCGTGCTTAGCGACCAGTCGTTTCTATTTTAAGCATGTGACCGGTTGTATTCTTCAATCGGCTGCTTTTATTTTAAGGGCGCGACCGGTCGTACTCAGTGACCAGTCGTCCCTACTTTTCAGGGTGCGACCAGTCGTGCTTAGCGGCTGGTCGTTCCTCTTCTTTTTAAAGGACGCGACCGGTCGTACTCAACGACCAGTCGTTCCTATTTGTCTTTTCCCTATCCTTGCTTTTGATAGCCAAGCGATGGTACTTACGGTCGTTCCCCTTTCTTTTCTCTTTCTCCTGAGAGAGGGAGAAAGAGTTTCGAGGGGGATCCGACCAGGGTACGGTGTGGCGTCCCACACCTAATGATTCACCCATTACAGGCGACCAGAGCTCCTCGTGTTTCCGGAGATGGGTTTTTCATTTTTGTTCTTGTTTGAGTGTGACAACTCGTGACAAGATTTTCAGGGCATTGCATCCTGTAGGGCATGGCCCGAGTGTTTCTTTTTGCTTTTTGGGGCTTTCATAGCCGCCGGGACATAGCCCGGGTCTTTCTTTCACGGCCGGGACATAGCCCGGGTCTTTCTTTCATGGCCGGGACATAGCCCCGGTCTTTCTTTCATGGCCGGGACATAGCCCGGGTCTTTCTTTCAATGCATGGATCTTTCAAAAATAGTCCCATTTTATTGACGTTTGCAAAGCATTACATCGATTTTCACACATAAAATTTCTTGAGGCATTCTGCGTGCCAGGAATGGGGCAATTCGTATCCCTCGACATTATTTAGATGGTATGAGGCTCGTCCAACCCTTTGATGGACAATGTAAGAGCCTTCCCACTGAGGGTCGAGCTTCTTGGGTTGCTTAACCTCCCTTAGAACCAGCTCGCCAGGAACAAAGCTCCGTTCCCTGACCTTGCGGTTGAAGTATTTCTCCACCTTCCTTTTGTCTTTCACCATCTGGGCGACCGCAACAGCTCTCCTTTCTTCGAGCAAGTCTAGGCTGTCCTTTATTCTTTCACTGTTGAGCCGCTCGTCATAGGATTCCCAACGGATTGATGGGATCATGATCTCAGCTGGAACGACTAGCTCCAGTCCGTAAGTTAATCTGAAGGGTGTTTCTCTGGTTGGTCCTTTTTCCGTCATTCAATAGGACCATAGGGTTTGGTGTAGCAGTTCGGCCCAACTTCGCTTTTTGCTTCCTAACTTTCTTTTCAGAGCTTTTATGATCTGCCCGTTTACGTTTTCGACCTGCCCGTTGGCCTGGGGGTGCGCTACTGACGCGAACCTTATCTCTATCTTCCATTGCTCACAAAATTCCCGGAAACTATCACAATTGAATTGTGTCCCATTGTCAGTTATTATGGTCCTTAGCAATCCGAACCTACACACAATATGCTTCCACACGAACTCTTGCGGCCTCTTGGCTGTGATGGACACGGTAGGCATTGCCTCAACCCATTTCGTGAAGTAATTGATGGCCACGTATGCAAATTTGAACCTCCCGGGAGATGCTTCCAGGAGTGGGCCAATGATATCCAGTCCCCACATTGCGAATGGTACCGGGGATAGTATGGCCTTTTGCACGACCGGGGGGTTATGTATCCTATTGCCGTGTTCTTGGCATCTGGCGCATTTCCGGATGCACTCCTTGCAGTGGTCTTGCATTCTTGGCCAGTAGTAACCGAGTCTCATGATTTTGTGGGCCGTGGCCCTTTCTCCTTGGTGGTTTCCGTAAACCCCTTCGTGTACCTCCTTTATAAGTTCACCTCCTACCTCATTCGTGACGCATCTAAGGGCGGGTCTCGCAAACGATCTTTTGTAGAGGTGTCCCTCCTCGAAGAAGAATGATGCTGCTCGTCGTTTCATGGTCCTAGCTTCTTTATCCTCCGGGGGTAACTTTCCTTCAAGGATGTATTCCACGATTGGGGTCATCCAAGATTCCTCAGGTACGAGAGGCCCAGTCGTCAGGACTTGGGCTTCGTCGACGCTTGGGTTGGTCTTGGTTTCCAACCACACCTTACTTGGTACCCATTCGGTCATGCTTGTTAATTCACTAGCGCGTCAGCCTCGGTGTTTTTTTGTTAGGGGAAGATGCTTCAGCTCGCATCTCGAGAAGCTTGCCTTTAGCTCTTGAACTCTAAGTAAGTACTTCCAGAGTTTCTCTTCCTTTACCTCATATATGTTGTCATTTTGCCGGGTGACTAGCATGGAGTCAGAGTATATCTCTAGGTCTGTTGCGCCTAGGGCAATGGCAACCTCTAGGCCTTGGATGAGAGCTTCGTACTCGGCCTCATTGTTTGTTACTTCGAATTCCAACCGGAAAGCGTAGTTGAGGTCTCGCCCGTCAGGAGTTTGGACTACAATCCCCGCCCCTGCTCCTGTCTTGCACCGGGCCCCGTCTACCTGAATGATGAAGGGGGTGAGCGGCTTTCCTTCTTCTTGGTTGAAGCTGGTCTCTGTTATAGTCCGCTAGGGCCTGTGCTTTGATCGCTGTTCGTGGCAGAAAGTGAATTTCGTACTGGGTGAGTTCGATTGTCCAGCTTACCATGCGCCCTGACGTGTTTGGACTATTTGTTATCTGTTTCAAAGGCCAGTTGGTTCTTACAAGGATTCGGTGTGATTGGAAATATGGTCGCAGCTTCCGGGATGCCACCACTAGAGCGAAAAGGACCTTTTCAATATTGGTGTAGCGCCTTTCTACAGGGGTCAGGATCTTCCCGGTGTAGTAGACAGGGATCTCCTTCTTTTCATCTTCCATGATTAGGACCGCTGCCACCGCCCATTCTGATGCGGACAGGTAGAGGTAGAGGTCTTGGCCGGGTGCTGGGACTCCTAGCTTGGGTAATTCTCGAAGCATTTCTTTGATCTTCTCGAAGGCTTCTTTGCATTCTTGCCCCCACTTGAACCTATTGTTCTTCCTTAATGTGCTGAAGAACGGGATTGCCTTTTCCTGTAGCTTTGAACAGAATTTGCTTAAGGCCGTGAGTCTCCCGTTGAGGGCTTGGACGTCCTTGCTTCTGGGAGGGCTGAGGTCGAGAACCGCCTGGGTCTTTTCCGGATCCACCTCTATTCCTCGTTGTCCAACGATGAAACCAAGGAATTTTCCCTTGGTTACCCCAAATACGCATTTCTCTGGATTCAGCTTAATTTGGAATTTGTCGAGCGTGGTGAATGTCTCTTCCAAGTCTTTCATGTGCTGTTCTTTTGACGGGCTCCTTACAACTATGTCATCCACATAGGCTTCCACGTTTCTCGAGAGTTGTTCCTGGAACACTTTATCAATCATCCTTTGGAAAGTCGCACCGGCATTCTTTAATCCGAATGGCATTACTTTGTAGCAAAAGATCCCTGCTGAGGTGATGAAGGAAGTTTTTTTGGAGTCCTCCTCATTCATCTTTATCTGGTTATACCCAGAGAATGCGTCCAGGAAGCTTAAGACGGAGCTTTGGGCCAATGAGACGACCAGCCGATCTATTGATGGCAACGGGTAAAAATCTTTGGGGCATGCCTTATTTAGATCGGTGAAGTCTACACACGTTCTCCATTTCCCGTTAGATTTCTTTACCATAACCACGTTTGCCAGCCACTTGAGATACGACACTTCTCTGATGAAACCTCCTGCAGGAGTTTTTGGATTTCTTCTCGAGCGGCTTGGTCCCTTTCCGCCCCGATCACCCTCCTTCTTTGGCGGATTGCCGGGTGCACTGGGTCCACATTGAGGTTATGCTGGAGAACATTTGGGTCTATTCCGGGAATTTCCTCTGTGCTCCAGGCGAACGTGGCCCTTCTTTTTTCTAGGAATCTTGTTAGATGGGTTTGTCCTCCACTGTCAAAGGCATTTCCAATTTTAAAGAATTTGCTGGGGTCAGTTCGTAGAGGTACCTCTTTTGGGAGATCAGTGGGAGCCTCGTACAGCTCTGCAGTCTCGTCGGGGAGGGGGAGCTTTCCCTTGAACTCCTTCTCGGATCCCACGGTCTTGACGGTCTCGCTCCCTGGTAGGTCCTCCATGATTCGCACCTCGCATACCCGTGCGACTTTCTGGCTTCCTCTCACCGTAACGAGTTTCCCTGATCTGGTCAGGTACTTCATCTTCAGGTGGTGGGTGCTGCAAATGCTCTAAAAGCGTTTATCCCCGGTCGTCCGAGGTACATATTGTACCCGGAGAGCCCAGGAAGGATGAAGGCTGTCAGCTTTTCCGTGCGCCTCTCATCCCCTTGTCCTAGGGTAACGGTGAAGTCGATGCTCCCCGTAGACTTAGCTGAGATTCCTCCTACGAAACCCCCCAGCACGGCTGAATAGGGTTTGATCCTATCTTCTGGAATTTCGAGTTTCTTTTCCGCCTCCGCAGAAATGACATTTGCACCTGCTCCGCTGTCGACCAGATTCCTTTCATCATGCGGTCATTCACCTGAGCCCTTATGACAAGCGGGTCATTATGCGGGTACAGACTCTGTCCTCATCATCCTCGGTGAAGTAGATTGGGGGGAGCTTTTGGTGTTTTGCAACCTCCTTGTCCGGAAGCTCTCGGTGAACTTCGTGGACGTGTCTTTTCCTTTAATTGGGGATCAGGGGCCCTACTTCCGAGAATAGTCCTGTGAACATTCTCACAGAGAGTTTTGTTAGTTTTCTTATCTTGCTTTGTTAGCACTGTTAGTTTGCGACATGAGAAACTGTATCGAGATGCAAGCATTTATATGGTAGAAAAGCTTTGATGAAGTAGTAACGAGCTACAGCCTCCCGCGGGGTACAAAGATGATTCTTCCTTTCTAAAGGAGCACTTCACATTCTTTTCTAGAGAGTTACCCTAGGCAACCTACAGACCTGTGATTACCCCGAAGGACTTGCTATGGTCCAACTCTGGGTGAACCTCCTCTTCTAACTTAGGCCGGGAGGACTGGCCGCCAGAGTACTGCCTATCCTGGCCTCCCCTTCCTTTCTTCTTGTTCTCCTCGATTAGCCTCAGCTCCTTGGCGAGGTTCGCACAGTTGATGGTCCTGTGGTTGCGGTGTCTGTGGTATTCACAGAAGGCTACCGACACCTCTCCTGGGTTGGGCTTTCTTGGAGGGGGCAAGAGTCCTTCCCTCACAGCAGCAGCATACTTCCCTGGGTCTATCTGTACTGTTGGGAAGGTCCTGGAGCTCGAGGCCTGCTGCCCCTGGGCGGCCGGGGTCTTGGAGTAAGGTTTGTACTGGGTTCCCCCTTGGTGTGAACTTCCGGTCGTAATTGCTCCTCCTGTCTAGCCCCCCTTCTTCTCACTCGCGGCAGGAGCTTTAAAGCTGTTGAGCAGTTCCTTAGCCTTATTCTCCGTGACTTCCGACTTGAGGAAGTCGTGAATCATCTCGGCTAGCTCCCCGTGCGACTTTGGCGCCTTGGTGGCTATTTTTCCAGCAGGACGGGGGTGGGCCAAGCCGTTGCCAAAGGCTTTGATTAGTATCTTCTCATCGATGTCGTCAATTTCTGCCACTTGTTTGTGGAAACATTCACTGTGCTCCTTCACGGTTTCCCCTTTCCTTTGCTTCATGTCCATGAGCTCTATTGTCTCCCTTTTTACTGGCTGCAAAGTATTGTTGAAATTCCTCGGTCAGCTGCTTGAAGCTGGAGATAGACTGAGGCGGTTTAAACGAGATCCAGATCAGTGCTCTCTTGGAGAGTGTCCCGGGGAATAAGTTGCACAAGGCGAGAGAGCTAATCCCCTGGGTGTTCATGGCGAACATGAACTTCTTAATATGCTGAACAGGATCTCCAGTACCGTCATACTTTTCCACCGCCGGAGCAACGAAGTGGGGTGGGAGCTTGGCTCTTCGGATCATTTCGGAGAATGGGTACAGGCTCATATCGATGGAGTCATCTTCTTCCTCCTCCTCGATGGTGATTAAGGTCTCCCCTCGGGTACCCTTTTTCCCATCATTACTTCCTGCCACGTCTCGACCTTTCAGGAGATCTATCGCCTCCGACATTTCCTCCCACTTTCGCTGGAATTCCTCGTCTCTCTACATCAATTCCTGCTGCAGGAGCTCATTTCCTTCCACGATCTTTTCGTCGATGGATCTGGTGAGGTTCGTCAGCATGTCCTCCAAATCCTTCTTGGAAATGGAGTCGTGGGTCGTCTCGGGTCCAGTGCTTCCGTCGTTGGTCTACAAATTCTTCCTTGTCCTGGGTGCCATCTTCGTACCTAACCTGCAAAAACACAGTTCCGTTATCAGGTGTGTCGATTTCGTATATTCTCCAAAATTATTACTCTCATCGGTGGGCCCGTGGTTGCTGGATCTGAGTTGTTCGATTCCCACAGACGGCGCCAAATGAAATGGTATTTCCCTAAGTTCCCAAACGATCTTCTGTCCAATTCACTAGTCGGGTTCCTAATCTATCATCTAGCTCTTCGAGTTCTATCAAGTTATCTTGTTACCAAGTAAAGGGAGCTCAAGAGAGAGAGAGAGAGGTTTGTCACAACAATGCAACAGTGAGAATTCTCAAGTATAGATCGCCTGTCATTATTAAGGGGGTTGAACCCCTATTTATAGTGTTTCTCACAAGCCTTTTGGCCTATCACATTGTGCCAGCCTGACGCATAAATATCTTGATAGGTCTACAAAATATCTACTAAATATCTTACCCTAATTCCCCACTTTCGTTTGCTATCTATACTTGCTTTGTTCTCCTATCGACCGGTCACAGACGACCGATCGGTGCTTGTGCTATACTTGGCGCGTTTAGCGACCGGTCATAGGTGACCGGTCGATTATTACGCTATATTTCGCGTTCCTGGCGACTGGTCATAAACGACCGGTCGTAGCGACGCTTTTGGTGACCGGTCATATGCGACCAGTCACTTTCTAGGCTACACTTGATTGTTTCTGGCGACCGGTCGAAAGTGACCGGTCACTGCTTGTGACTCGCTTGGGGTCTTCTGTGCCTAGACAGGTACAACCGGTCGTTGTCTTGGCCTTCCTCTTCTCTTTCCTTTTGCTCTACTGGGCTGTTGCTCTTTCTTTGGGGCTTCTAGACATATTTTCCCCTCTTCATCAATGTTTACAATCCGATATACCGAGTCTACTAATTTACAATCCAAATTACAATATTCGTCACAAGTCTATACATCCGCCTGTGAATTCAACATCTCATTCTATCTATCAAGGTCTACTTAAATTCAAATACTACCTCGTATACTACGTGGCACACCGGCCATTCAAAGGGCTACAAGCCCGCATACAAATCAATACATCGCTCAAATAATCCCTAGCTAATCAGAGCATAACAGCCCGGTCTCACTCTCGACCATTTAGCCTGTCGGGTACCTGAAATATAAAAACAGCGCCCCAAAGGGCTCAACACATAGCTGGTATGAAATTCGCAGCACGCGGGGTACGCCGACTACTTTGTCGCATACATGAGGTTCATTATTTTGTACATGCATACATGCTATAGTGAACAATCATACACTTACACAACAGTGTATACATATATACCTTCAATACACACAATGGAAGACCATCACAAATCAACCAATCATACTTACCAAGGTACTGAGATACATTTATCAAGTCCAGACACCATACTTGTTAGTTACTTACTCATCCGGGTTAATTGGATGTACTTTACTCTTTTACTCGAGATCAATGACTTACACTAGCCACGATCTTTACAATACCAAATATCTTACTTACTTTAATACTCAAGTTAAGTCGGTGTGACCTCCAGACAGGGACTACGATATCCCACCGGGCTTTAGGTTGGCTCACTAATCCAGGTTGCTACCCATTTAAGGGATTTGGACCATGGAAAAGATTAAGGCCAGGAATCGGATCCAGCCTCTTGAATCTCCTCATCCTCACACGTGGCTGAAACTATATCGGGCTTCTCAATACTCCAAATTACTCAATTCTCAAAGTTAGAGTGTTAGATTGTTAGGGAGTTATTGAGGGGCCCACAATCATCAAATCAATCCAGGTTGCCACAACCATTCAATCAACAATTCACCTTCAATCACAACTTTCCAATTCACCCAGAATTCAACCAAGGCACAATATTCTCCACATCCAAGTACTTCATCCACATTCACACATTTCATGAATTATACAAACTTCAAGTTCAAGATACAATCCAGCAAGGAACAATACATTACAAGCACAAGAAGTGCAATAAACCCGATTTGTGCATTTTATCTTATTTAGGTGATCACACATAACACACAAACACACAAATCAGGTAACCACGGTAGCATACGGGGCATGACAAAGTCATACCGTTCACCGTCGTACTCGGACTTCCGATCCCTTCAAGGTTCAACTATTCGAGTCCTATAACATACACGGAATCGTACGGTTAACTATCTATTATTAACCTAATTCCTTCCTCCATTAATGTTTCCCGGTTTACAATTACTAGTTTCCTTACAACTCATACTTAATCATAAAAAACATTCACTTCTCAATATCCCTTAAGCTTGTTTTCTTAGGTTCTTGTGTGCATATTATTTTCTTCTCACCATCATTATTCTCCCAATGGTTTACTACTTAAGCCCATATTTTTTTTATTTGACCCGACCGACCCACTTTGGGTCGGTCCCCTGGGTGGGTCGGATGCAGAGATATCCGGGTTTAACAGTTTTAGCCCGACCAACCCAGACTGGGTAGGTCCCCTGGGTGGGTCGGCTGCAGAACCATTTCCCATGTGTTTATTCTACTCAAATTGAACTCCAAATTCACCTCAATTCTCATCCAATCTTTTCCTAATCATTCCACATGTTTCCTAGAATGTTTTAGCACCTTAAAACACTCCTTAAACCTTCCCAAATCATTGGTCATACTTATACTCCATTCTTGCTCAATTCTACAACTTAAATTCTCATTTTTGTACTTATGCACTCTAGTGCATTCTCCAAACTCCTCTTGACTACTTACCTCTTGTTTTCCCCTATTTTGACCATTCCAACTCTTTTCTAACCATGTACACACTCATTACTTAAGTTCACCCCTGTACATCATTCTCTTCTAATCCAAAACCAAGGCAATTTAGCCACTTAAATTCACCTCTACAACACCTAGTTATCCCTAGGTTCTTTTCTCCTTATCAACACACTTAAGTCATCAAATTTCTAGAGCAATTTCGACAGAGTCTCTCCTATAAACTTAGCATTGCCCACACACCATTCAGCTCACCTAATAAATTTCCAATATCCACATTATTCTCACCACTAACAACACATTAAATTTCTTGCACATTATATAAATCCCAATACCTCAACAACTTGGCTTTCAAAGCCCTTTTACTCATCATATACACAACACTATCATAACCCAAATCCTTGTTTACATTTTCCATAACCTTACCACTACCAAAACAATACAATTCCCATACTACAAGACATTCAAACTCTATTCAAAGGTAAGCTCATTACCTTGAGTGTTCTCTTGGTTTCTTTTTCTTTCTCTCCTTATTGCTTTCCTTTGTTTCTTGATTCCAAATTGACCAAGCTACAGCCCATGTTCAAGGTATACACAACAATCACACTATTAAATTCCTAGTTCAAGAATTTAAACCTAATACACAAGAGAGTACTTAAAGCTCTAAAGGAGTATTACCTTGAAACTTCTAAATGGAGTTTTGGGTAATGGAATGACAAAGCTCCGGGTCCTCCTTTGCACAACAAAACCTGCTGGACAAGGAGCAATAATGGGGCTCAAAACTTGGAATTTTCGGTAGTCAGGAAAGTCTGAAAATGAGAGGTTTTTGAACCCTTTCTTATCTTAAACCAACAAGGAGTTGTTATAGCTTTAAATGGTGTTCTTCAAGCTTTCAATGAGATTCACACATGGAGATGAAAGTGGAGGTTTTCAGATTTTGAAAAGAGAGAAGTGTTCTCTAAGGTGAGGGGAATCTAGTGGTGTATTTGTTTTTGTGTTTCAACCTTGTTTAAGGCTAGAACAATGAAGGAGAAGAGAGGGATGAGAGGGGCTGCATAAATTGCCATTGTTGTGCTTGAAGGGAGAGAAGAAGTCAGAAGTGGAGGGGGAGAAATCGTGAGAGAGTTAGAGAATGGGAGGAGAGAGACTAAAAACTAGCTTTTGTACTATTTACTTTTTTACTTTCTTAATTTGTCTTCTAGTGAGTTGGAGAGTGTGAGGGAGACTAATAAAAAGGTGACCCACACAATAGAGGAGGGATCCAGCTTTTTATTTTCACAAGGGAGGGGATGTTTAGTCTATTTACAATTTACATCCCAAAGGTTCTCGTTTTTACACTATTCACTACCGGAACCAGTTTTCTGGAATTTTCTCATTTATTTAATTTTAATGGTTCTAGACCTTCACTAATGTCTAATTATAGACATTTGATTGACTAAAATTATTACGGGTCTATTTAACCCGCTTAAAGTCACATTTTCCCGGTTTCCTCGAAAAACGTGCTTTAAGGTTCATTTGTGTTTTTAATTCGTTTTATGGATCCTTTTTCCTCGGTAATTGTTCCCACATGTTCATTTAGGCGTAATTTAGCCCTAGGAATCAATTTAATATCCTAATCAAGGTCACATACCTCTAATGGTTATGTACCGCTCATTTTTATATTTTTCGCTTTTTAAGCGTTTTCTCTTTTCTTTTGGTTTTGTTTTCTTCACCAATATTCTTTTGGCACTATTAGGCCCTTAATTACCATATTATAATGATTTAATCACCATAGTTAAGTTCGGGGTATTTCAATCTACCCCCCTTAAGGATCTTTACCCTCAAAGTTGGTCAAAGTTGGTGAATCAGTGTTCTTACTCATTTGACATCTCAATTGTCACAACCATACATTCATACATCCTTACAGGTTCTCAGATCCGTTACCTGAGGTATTTACATACAATACAACGCAAGCACAATACAACCCGTGCAAGTACTCCACAATACAACTGCAAGCAATACAATGCAAGCATTACAATCACTACAATTAGCATTACAACCACCTATCTGGTTTTACAATACACGATATATGCATACATACAATGCAAGGCTATCCCGAAGCAAAGTAAACATACTCTTTCGTATGATCCCGCTGTTCTTAGAATAAATACACAACACACACTGTCACCGTCCTACCGGTCAACTCAGGACCGTTGCTCGTCCGGTGCAGTGGTTTCAAAACTGGTCCTCATTCACAAATTTGAAGGAAAATCCTCCTTGCAATTTATAGTTAGAAATCCTTTTTGAAAATACAACCAACTCTCAAATCCAATTTATACTCATTACCTCTATTCTATACGTGATTACTTGTAACCACTTGAAGGGAGCTTCAAGAATCATTCAACCCCGATGTGATCAGCATCAGTGTTGAATTATCTTTCCACCCCAATTCGTGTTCAGTTTCCCTTGATCTGATCAGGATCAAGTTCGACTTCCCACATCAAATTCAAATGGAAACTGAAATACCCCAAACCTTAATATATTAATGAACTATCTAATTAGGATATACTAAGGCTAGAACGTGCCTTAGAAACATTAGAATAAGTGTTAAACAATAATTTACACCAAAACATGCTTTAGGAACAATTAGAGCAAAAGGTGTTTTAAAGAGTATAAATAAATTAGGGAACTACCAATAAATTCCCAAGAGATTTCAAATATGAAATACCTCTAAGATTAGTAATACACATTAAGCGAAATTAGCGTTAAACCGAAAACGTACCTTAGAGCACAAAAATGTGCTTTAAATAAAAATGTGCTTTAAAGGAAAATGTGCCTTAAGCATTTATACATGGAATTAAAGGGCTAATGAGCCTAAATACCAAAAGGAATAAGGGAACAACAATAAAATGGTCATAGGAGCCATAGCGTATACACACAAATTAAGTATACAAGTCCACACAAAAACCGGTAGTAAACTGATAGAGGCAAGGAGAAACCACTAAACGACTTGGTTTAAATTGGAATTAGCAACATGCTATTTCATGAACAAAGTTTATAAAGGTTGTAAATGTACTAAGAACACATTTAAACTAGCCAAAACAAATTGCATAATCAATGTGAACCGGGAAGCACATAAAAGGTGTTTTAAGGCATTTTTGGCCTTGTAACATACCTATCACATGGTACAAGTCATTATGAACGAGTTTAATGTATCAAATATTACATAAACACATTATAGAAACAAAAAAATTCAGGTCAAACAAGGCATAGGCTGGCCGACATCAAGGGGGTGAGTCATTAAGGACAAAATACTTTATTTTCTACTATTTCAACCACCAAGACTTCCTTGGATTGCCATATCATTTTTTTCCCCTTGGTGAATCATTAATCAGACTCTCACCTGTCAAATGAGAGCTTCCAAGGTCGTAGCTCATCCTCTCTTTGAAGAAACAACACAAAAAAACTCCATGTTCTTAGATTTAAGCCTTAAAGAACACCTTGCCTTGTAGAAATCATAACTTTCTCGTCCTAGCTCCAAATCACAAGCTTGATAGCTCGTTGGAATCCTATTTTCAAGAGCTTTGCAACCATAGATCATGAGCCCCCAGATTCTCAGGAAAAACCACTAAGAAGTGCCTTTGATTCTCGAGGTAAAACATTGCCTTCTTGAAAACTTCTTATTCTTTGGTTTTTGTTACAGCCGATTGGCATGGGATACTAACCCATCTTATTCTTCATCTTGTTGTATAATTTTGGAGCCAATTACTCTAGCAAATTGCTGTCAAAATTTCTAAGGAATTCAAGCTTAAATATTAAGCTAAAAGGCTAATATACAAGGTAAATCCTACAACTACCTATTTCATAGTTCTAATTGTTGATCTATATATGATCTAACATATTTCTCATCTTATTATTTATTGCCGAAATTGTGGTGATGAGAAGTTTTGGTTATATATATCAAGGCCGCAAATATATGATAGTTAATATGTATTTTTGAGAGTTTAAGTGATGAGAAAATAATTGTAGAATTAAGTTTACAATTTATAAAGAGTTTATAAGTGTTATAAGGAATTTATAAGGTTTTTGGTATATTTAAGGATAATAAAAGATGGTATTTATATACTATAACATTAGATAATTAAATCTGGTGATTTAGAGATGTTTAAGATGATTTTTGATGTTCAAAAATCTGTAGGAAAATTAGTTACGAAAATTAGAAATTAATTAGAGTTAATTTGGTTAATAAATGACTTAGGATAAAAGAAAAGACCACGCGGGTAAAATGGTAATTTCCCTGGTCAAATGTGGTCAAACTTGGTCAATGACAGTTTGTAAAATGTTTAGAGAAGCTAAAATAAAATTTGTAGCAAAAGATTAGATATTAAAAGGATAAAGGAATAAAAAGTTAAGTTAAATTAACTTTAGGGGTAGTATGATAAATAATGGAAAGTTAGGGGGTTTGACCATAAAAGACTGGTCAAACTTGGGTATATTTTGGTAATTGACCAAAAGTATAAAAGAAATTAATTAAGAAAGACTTTGGAAGAAAATAGAAATAAGAATAACAAGTTTAGGACTTATTATGAGTAAAATAGAAATTAAAGGAAAACTATGGGTAAGGAATGTGAATAACACATTTTTATGTGTTTAGAAGGTTAAGGAAATTAAATAAAGAATTTACAAACAAGTTGTAAAAGAAACAGAGTTAAGACGGGGTTAAACGAGACCCGTATATAAATTAAGGTATACGAGGGGTATACCCATAATTTATTAAGTAAAGGAGAAATCAATACTTAAAGTATTTTTAATTAAAATACAAGTTATATTGGAAAAAGAAATAAATACGTATTGATACGGAGTATCATACGGGCATATACATAAGTTTTGGTATACATGGAAAATACCCGTATACATGAATAGTACTCATATACATGAATAGTAAATACATATACATGAATAGTAAATACGTATATACGAATAGTAAATACGTATATGTGAATAGTAACTGCGTATATATGAATAGTCAAATATGAGACGTATACATGAATAGTAAAATACGTATACGTGAATAGTGAAATACGGTGAATAGTAAAATACGAGGCCGTATAAATGAATAGTAGAATACGAGACCGTATAAATAAATAGTGAAATACAGATGAATAGTGAAAATACTAAAGTCTAATACAAGGTCCGTATAAGTCTAAAGTTGCTAACTGTGCAACTAAATAACTGCTAACAACGTTAGTATGTTAATGAATTAGAATTAAGCTTGAAAACGCTCCTAAATGAACGAACCCGTTTAACGGTATACTATTATACCTGGGTTAACCTAGGAAGAGGTTTAAGTTGATAAGAGAACCAAATTAGTTCTAAGACACAGGATACTAATACTAGTTCTGGTTACAGATCTAGATAAGTCAGAGGCGTTCGGCGGATTAGGCGAACGAGGGATTAAGAGCTTGCCAGTCTCCGGTGTACGGTATGGGATTCTTGTAGCTTGTTTGCTAACGAGGTCTACCTCGGTTTGTGTGCTATGTGTTATTGTGATACGACCAAACAGGATTAAGTATAAAACCGATTTATGGTATTGTTATTGTGTGTACATTGTACACTAGCACGATTTGATTCAGAGCTTGTTCATTAACTATGTTTAATAACAATTGTATAAGGTTACAAATATTCCCTATTGTTAGTTGGTTAATACCGAGAGAGGTTTAACTAACCAATCGTCAAAGGGACTTCAGCTAACTGGAACTTGGGAGAAGAGGAATCCGGGACTGACTCCGGTCATGCATGTTCAGGTTAGGAGGTCGGCATCTGTATCAGATTTGTCTTCCGCCTAGGGTCGACAAACTGACCCGACCATCTCGAGTGAACAGTTCGAGATGGGAGGCAAATTCAGGAGGTGCAGGAGGGTCAAGCCTACACCCCTCATAACTTAAGAATAATGTTTATTAACCCAATGGAGCTAATAACTCATTGGCTAGGGTTACCATGACTCGACAAAAATAAACAATTCAGTTAGTGAACAACTAGTTCTATTAAGAGAACGGTTGACACTTATAAGGTATGGTCAAACACGAGAACTAAACAATTCTCAGGCCTCAGGATTTAGGAATCTAACTTACTCATCAATGGACGTCCATTACGACGTTCGATTTATTTGAGCTGTGAATGTTTCACATAAATGTGTTGTTTGTTATCGTACTTCTTATTATTATTTGTATGAATAAACAATTGCATGTATACGACAAAGTCGTCGTGTGTAACCCGGCTAGCTTGTGGGCTGCACGTTTTCTATACCAGCAATATGCTGAGCCCCTTGGGGCCTGTGATTTAAACTTTACAGGTAGGTACCGGACGAAGACTCAACCTGAGAGTGGGAGCGGGTAGAGTACTTCGGGTCGCTTTTACATTTGTTACACGAGTTGTGCATGTACACTCGTTTAGTAAAATTGATGAGATGTTAGTATGATGTATTAGGACATGAGATACTCGGTATAAGTTGTGGTTTATGAATTGTAATGTCTTAGATGCTCGAGTAATTATCCGGTTAGTCAGACCGTGACTTGTTAAGAAAATAGGCCTAGCTAGTCACGTGGGTGACTAACGGCGGTAACACCAATTTAGTAGAACTTTTCCGCTGCGTTGTTAAAGTACGAAATGGACTTAGGGCGACAATCATTGTATTTGGAGATGGGTGAAATACCCCTAACATTTAAATAATTAAATATAAGTAAATAAATATTATTTGAGGGATTATAAATGTTATTTGGGGGATTATGAAACCCTAAGAAAGTATATAAACACTTGGGCGTTAAAAATGCACCTAAACTCCTTAAGGTCAAAAACGTGCGCTAAAGCCCGACCTTAAGATAAACAAGATATATAAGCTATAAAATTCACATGAAGTTAACCAAGGATCATTATATGATCTTCAAAACACAGGACTTCATCTAAAATTGAATGAAAATACAATATGCTCGGGAATTCCCTTAAAGGCCCCTTAAGGCCCGAAAGTCCCGGAAATACCTTATTAAATAAAGTAAAGCATTACACCTCATTCAAAATGCATAACAGTACCTTAATGAACATTTAAGATGAAGTTCTGAAGATAAATTCTCTGTTAAAGACAAAATACTCGGGAGAATTTCTTAACGCTCCTTTTTGCCCGGGTAGCCTGAGAATTGTGTTATGAGTTTATATAACCCCATATAACTCAATGTAACACCTTAACATATTATTATTGACTATAAAAAATGTCAATAAACACTTGGAACACATAGCGACTAATTATTTTTCAGAAAATCCTTAAAGCACAAAAACGCACCTTCGGGTGTCACAAAATACGTTTTACGCAATTACCTTGAAGCTTTTGAGGAGCCACGAGTTAGTAATCTTAAAAGTGGATAAATTGACCATCTAAATCAGTTGATGGCAGTACTAAACTCATAGTATAAATGGGGGCGATTTTAGGTCAAAAAGGTACCTAAAATCAGCATTTTTACCTTAAAACTTTCATCTTTTACCATAATAAAAATGTACCAATTAAATGCTGGAACCTATTACAAATATTAGTATGATCTTAGTACAATATAGTGTAACAAAAATAAAATGAAAAATCAGTCCCATTTGACCACCATATGGGGCGATTTTTATAGCCAATTTTGACTAGTTTTTGGTTTAAAAATGGTCTTATGGATGGTGAGTCATCTTGGCAAGTATTATATGTTAATAAATCAACTTAAATCAGTCAGATTAAGAGACCTCCATACGTGTACCTTCAAGAGAAAATCAATGAGAAAAAGAATGAAATTAAATACAAGAAAAGTAAACTTAGATTACTATAATGTAAAGTTGTAACTTAACTATTGATACAACATGTGCTGTAGCCAAATACCACCGATAAGAACCATGGTAGTGGGGGCTTCAGTGCTGTATAATTAAGTCTAGTGGAGACAAATACCTAACTAATATTAACATGATTGTATAGCTTTGCAATTAACAAACCTAAACTAGATTCCTTAGTATACCATTGTCGTAAGTCAACTCAAAATGGAGTTGTTTAATTGTTCCATGGCAGCCGATCAGATTTTGGTGGTGAGAGCTGAGTGCAGTTTTAATAAGCAAGGGAGGACTAAGTGCTGATTGATTAAGTATAATGGAGATAATTAACAATGTAACACCCCATCCAACAACAACACATAACAATAATCTACAGCGGAATACACACTTCATCAAATAACTTAACTCGTTGGTGTTACACGCCGTTAACCACCCACATGGCTAACAAGGATAATACATATACATTGTATCGGTCTGATGGGCTAAATTCCCGAGCGACTACACATTACTATCCCTTTCCATTAACACAACAACAACATACACCTTCCAACTATACCGAGTATTTATAACTAATGCCGATAACAATTTCGGTCTTACTACACCTACTGTATATATACACTTAAATGAATCCCAATGTACAATGACTACCCCGTCCTACTCTCGAACGACTTCTAGCTCCTTGTACCTAAAATAGGAAAAAGAAGAGAAAGGGTGGCCCCCAAGGGGCTCAGCACCTTTGCTGGTATGGTAATCCCGCAGCCCACATGCTACCGGGCCACGCACAACTAATTGTCGTCTTAGCATGCGGTTGATTATTTTTAAATCATGCATCCAACTGTAAACACACAACACATAATCATTTCGCCTCAACGGGCTCAACAAACGGATAATATATCCTTACTTAATAAGTCACTCAAGGTATTCAATATCCCTAGAGTGTTCCTCCTCTAATGGAGCTACTTCCTTAACAGACGACACTTACCCTTAAATCGGGTTATCCTTAAACGCCTCTTTTCTCAAACTGGGATTCATATCCATGATCCACATACTCCACATTTTACAACATATAACATACACTACATAACAACTCTTAACAACACTTTGCACGTTTCCACGTGCACAACATAACACCGCAATAGATATTGCATCACAACAAAGATACATAACATAACGGGAATGGTCCTCTTAGGAACCGACCCAAACATTGTTAATACACTGGTGAGCCTAGAGAATGTTGCCAGTCTCATGATAAGCTCGTTACATAACTCGTTACCGTCTCGTTAAATGAACGGTTAACTTAACACAAGGTGTCTCGGATATAGTGATCCAAGCACACCGAAACAAACATAACAATAGTATGCCCCTGTGGCCCGACGTGAGTCAGTAATAGCCTTGGTTAAGCTAAAGGGAAGGTTGGAACCAAATTGGAAAACAACCATAACATACAGAGAGGATCGAACCTGCTATGACAACGACCCCCATACTCACACGCGTGGCCGGAACAGACCGGACTCCTCACTCCCCCCGTTAGCACTTGTCAGAAGTTCATCATTGAACTTAGTTAAACAATCACACATTGGGTTAAGTCTTGTTAGACACACACAAGGGAAGGGAGAGTCATACATTCACACAAACATCACACACAACATCACATAACTAACTCACGCATAGCCGTGGTTAGAACGTTCCTTAGGTCGGAAACGTTATTACCGGATACCGTTCTCTTACGTTTACCTAATAGTGGTTAACTAGCTTCAAGCGCATTTGAGGTTACCGGTATCGGCACGTAAACATACAACAACAATAACGACTGTAAACTCGTTTCATGATTTATCTTATAACGTGGCAAACGCACAGAAAAACACATTGGCATACAAGCCGGTGTAATCCGGTAGGACACAGGTTGCAAGAAAACCATACCTTGGTCCTTGCCTCGACTGATTTCCACCTTGCGAGAATCCTAAACACATTAGTAACGTCGGTTAATTATTTATTTAACTTCAAACTTACTAAGTATTTAACATGATTGTATGACATGTTTTAGTGTCTATTCTACCCTAGGTTATCTTCATTATACACCCTAGGGTTAACTACATAAGTCACATTCTTTTCTGTTTTTTTTTTACAAGTTTAGGTCCGACCGACCTTGCCGACCGGACTTACCCAAGTCCGGTCGATTCCAGAACACATTTCCGTTAAAATTTTCTACTCCGACCGACCTTGTAAGTCCGGTCGCATGTTCGGTCTTTTCCCGAGAGTTTCTTCCCTTTGAAAATTTAGCCCGACCGGACTTGCCAAGTCCGGTCCTATGTCCGGTCGATTCCAGTAACTCAATCCGTACACAAAATACAAGCCCGACCGACCTTGCAAGTCCGGTCCCCAAGGTCGGTCCATTCCAGAAGCCAATTCTCGCAGGGTAAACTGGGCTCGACCGAACTTGCAAGTCCGGTCTGCCCCAGACCTTTGTTTTCCTTTTCACATTCAACTCCAAACTTCACCCCATATAACCTAGTACTCCCTAACCTCATTTGGGCACTTTAAACACACCTTAAGACATCCTTAAACACTCATAAAACTCATTATCTAATTCCTTAAGCCTTTACCCATTTCTTCACAAAATTCCTAACACTTACAATGCTTTCTCCTAGTTTTTCAAGTGGTGTTTCATACCTATGATAACTACTATCCCAAAATGCTTTCTCCTTATTTTAACATCATCTCCCAAGCATCATCTCTCACAACTAACTCCTTATATCCATCTTGAAAATTCTTTTCCAAGTTTACACTTTCTCCTTATTACCAAAGTTTTCCTAAGTATTTACCTAAGTCCCAAAGTGGCTTTGGTACTTGCTAAAACCTCAAGATCATGCCTAAGTCCTTGTTACACTCTAGAGCACTTCCTAGTTCCTCACAATTCCTTTAAAACATCATGAACTCCTTATACATTTCCTAAATTTCGACATAAGTTCTCCTAGTATTTTGTTACACCATAGCACACTGTTTTCATCACTAAACATCCAAGAACACTAAGAACACCAAGAACACTTTCTTACAACTTCACCAAATTCACACTACATCACAATATAGTGCATAATTAAAATTGCATGGCACTTAGGCCCTTAAAATGCATGGCTCTTAGGCCCTTAAAGTGCTTAAATCATAAACACTGAATTTCCACAATATATATGCCTTTAACCTGCGATTACATACAAAAGACATATGTTATTTACTAGTCTCTTTGAGAACATTTACTAGGTCATTCACCATTGCTCTTTAGGTAGTTTAATAAGCATTTATAAGCTCATTTCTCCTAAGGCATTAAACAACATAAGGTTAATAGATTTACCTCTTTCCAAACAATTCCTTTCTTGTTTCACTACAAGACCGGTAGGGTATTGATTCCTTGTCAAGTTCTAAACTATACAAACATTATAATGAGTATTCAAGCTATAAGCTTCATCTCATTGTAAACCCTAATTTTACATTGTTTCAAAAACATTAATGTAGTTGTTTTACCTTGGTCTTTGAAGAGATTTTGAATATATAACAAGAGAGGACCCACCTAGTCCATGAAGAGTTGAAATGAAGCTAGAACAAAGTCACACAAGAGCTATATCAATGTGTATTTTCGGTCAAGGTAAAAACATGGAGGAAACATGATTTTTCTTTGAGATTCCTTACCTAGAAGCAAAGGAGATCAACAATATGTCAAAATACAAGCTCAAGCTCCTTCAATGGTGGAACACCTTGGCACCGAAATGGGGCTCTTGGAGTTTTGAGAAGATAGGAATGAAGAGCTTGATGAGAGGAAGAGATTGGTGGGTTTGTTTTTGATTTGAACAAGTGAGCAAGATTTTACAAGAGATCAAAGAAGAGGTTTAATGGAGGTGGTGTGGTATTACCGTGGAAGAGAAGGAAGAAGAGAGTGTGGAGCCGTGTGAACAAGGGAGGAAATGAGAGAATGAGATAGAATTTGCTTTTAAGAGATATTTATGCTTATAAAGTAAAAAGTAAGTTTAATTAGTTTTCTTTACTTACTTATTATATCAACTAGAGTGGTGAGTCACCACACTTAGAAAACCGGCCCCTTATATTATAATGAGGGTATTTTAGTCTTTGTTTGTCAATTTAATTACTTAATACAACATATGTTATAAAACTAGCTTATAAAAGCACTATTCACCAAAACAAGGCACTTAGAAGTGAAATTTTGATTTCCCATTAATATAGCCACCCAAATGTGATACTATATAGTACACATATAATATTAAGAGTAATGATGGACATTAGCCACTCAAAACTCATTTACAAGACAATTTCAAAAATGTGCTTTAAGATTCCTTAAAGCACATTTTGTGTTTTAACTTGTTTTCGAGCTTGGTTTTCTTTGGTAATTGGTTTAATATGTTCATTAACATATTTATAGGTATAGGTATGACCATTAGGTCTTATACAAATTTATCCCAAGCTTAGAGCACATTTTTGCTCATATTGACTTTAAGGTATTTTCTTGTGTTTATTTGGTTTAACTGTCCACCAAGGTTTCCTAAGGACTTATTTAGCCTTATTAAATCATAATTGAATTATTAAGTCTTGGTAGGCTCTTTGGGTCCTAACCAAGTTCAACTCAGTTTAGAGCAGGTTTTTGCTCAAACTGTGTCTTAATGCTTTATTGCATTTACTATGGTCTAAATTGTTCACTGATGTTACTAAGGCACTTTTTAGCCTTTACATACCATAGTTTGATATTTAAACCACATATCAAGGTTTGGGGTATTTCAATCTACCCCCCTTAAGAGAACTTCGTCCTCGAAGTTCACACTTTCCCACACATCATTAGATTAGAATACGGGGATTACTTACAGCCATAAAACTTCCATAACCAAACACACTTTACATCACAACCTCGGACTTAATGGTCCGGCCAACACATTCACATCCACACATAACATAACTTATTCACATGATAACCTCGGACTCAATGGTCCGGGTATCTTAACAACACTTACACACACATAACAACCCCTTTGACTCACTGGTCTTGGGTAACATAACAGTCTTTAGACACATAGGTCTATGTAACACAACACATTTAGACTCATAGGTCTTGGTAGCATACGCTTTAGGAACTCAAGGTTAAAATAATATTTATCACACATACCACACAACATGTCATAGCATGTATAACAATCAAAAATATTTTTGATATACACTGTGATCCCGCAGAACCGGTCGCGATGGACACCTTCCGTCCCCGTGCCTTTGGGAGGTCAAAACAATCACTTAAATTTAAAATTTCCTTGTGAGGTTAAGTAAGAGAACTTTAATTATGTAAAGTATCTATCAACGTTTTATAAATACCAATTGAAAATCCTTTTGAAAACACACACAACTCCAAGTCCAACTTAAGCTCTTTGCTTCTTTTCTTAGCGTGGTTATTTGTGACCACTTATAGGGAGCTTCAAGAATCATCCAACCCTGATGTGATCAGCATCAGTCTTGAACTATCCTTCCACTCCAATTTGTGTTCGGCTTCCCTTGATCGCATGCAAATCAAGTTCCACCTCCCACTTCATTTTCAAGCATCAAATAAATCACTCATTTCCAATTTTATATCTTTTAAATCATTCTAATCATGATCATAACATCTCCAAAGGATAGAACTCAGTCTATCAGTTACCTCCACTCACTTTAATCCTGTTGCCTAGGGAATCTTAATCTCACTAGGTTCTATGTCGGTTTCATAACCTTTCATGAATCACTATATAATATATATATACACATATATTTTTATCAAAATACAACACACAATTTCACATTTATACACTGTCGGGGTTTGTTCCCCCGGGAGTTCTCCACTCCCTACACTTGTATTATCACACACAACTAATAAATAACACACACTTATCACAATGGTATTCGCATCTTCTGTGCGCAATTACCACAATTAAACCATGACTGAATGCGTATGTTTACGTAACACACACATCAATCATCAAAACAATAATTTTGTGCTATGCACAATATAAGTCACATACACTACGTACACTTGTACGGTAATATACACTAAGTGGTTTTGCGCTCTACCCCCTTAAAAGAGATTACGCCCACGTAATCAATTACTAAACATTGGCTTATAATGTTCTGCCGTCGTGAAGTGTTTTAACTTCCACGCGGTCTATTACACAATGGATTCCGATTAGAGGATCTTAACCATATTGGTGGTTTAGTTCCTAAACCAAGAATTCTCATTGGAGTTTGTTTAAACTATTAGTTGGTTTCGATTCTGGCCTGTTGGGCTTCTAGGCGTTAATAATTAGCCATTCACTCATGTTCACCATGTACATTCAACACTTGAATCACTGGCTCATTAGTTTCTGCTGCGAAACTCTAGTAACTGTAGAGCTTAATTGCCCCATTTGTTATTCTTACTGTATTGTACATCCCCAATTATCACCTTTATCTTGGTGACAACGGTTTCTCAACCGACACGTGGTATCTCTTACCGTTAGTGAATTCGGTGAGTTATACACTTTCTATCCACTTCCATAACAATTTACTGTGTATACCACTATGTATTTCACAATGACTGACTTGTTCCCTTCCGACTTACTGTCGGTTGAGATTGAGCTACTACCTAGTGTGTAGTGCTCTCTCAGCTATTTCCAACATTTGGGGTATATTCCATACCGATATTTGACAGTTAGTGCTACTGTAGTCACTTACTGTTAATCATGCCTCCACATTTGGTCTTGTACAAGTACTTTCTATAGGTGCGGCCTTGCATTTCCTATGCATCGGCCATTATAACATGATTCCTCCATAATTAACATGTTTCCAATTCCCAGCTATCCCACTCGATCATTACTGCGCAAGTGCAATACCAAAACACTCAGTCATATAGAGTGCAGAGGCGTAAACTCTTGACAGTAAATCCCTTATGCGATTCGTCATGGAATTCACACTGAGTTTCCTTATCACCTAGTACCGACCATTGGCTTATTGCCCAGTCTGTGTATCATCACTTGCTTGCATGTCCATTGAGTTTAACCCATAACTGGTCTTATCCGCCACAACACTTATACAACGGTCGCTTACTGCGCACCGTGCTTATTGTATAACACTAACTTACATCGTATTTACTGTCACATTAACTTCCACGCATATACTTATATCATTCGTATTATGGTTCATCACTCATTTGGATGACTACTGAATGCTCCTTGAGCATCGATCTTTCGAGTCACAATTCGGCATTATTCAGCTCGGTGTTTCACTTTATACACACGTACTACTAAGCTAACTGCTCTTTTTCAATAACAATATGGTCAATCCTTAACATATTTCTTGGGCTTGATACACATAACTACCGCTCCTGCGGTCTCACAATATCGAGAGGTATCCCCACTCTTAATGCAGTGGTTCGTTTACCACTCTATTTACTCCTATAACATAAACTTTTGCAGTCAATCTAACTTTCATAACACATTTTATTTGTGGCTTATAAGCCTTAATGCTTTGAGCTGCACTCATTGTAGGCTGTCCACACATATGTACTTCTCTGTACAACATTACATGGTTGGATATTATATTGAGCTCCCTGACAAGGTCGTTGCATTCCGTTTCCTTTCATGGGATGCCTCTTAGGATTATCAGTCCGTCTCCTGACAACTTATGTCTAAACTGGGTGTTGGTTTCAACCCTTGTGCTTCTGTCACGTTATTTCGAGCAACAATTGTTGATGTGAACACCCTTTAAGGATTGCTCCTGGGTGTTACTAAGTCATGCCATTACATCTGGTTCGCACTTATTGGTATATACAGTTAGCCACGCCGTTTGCGTTCTTAACTGACTTATTATCCTCTTCTGTGAAGATCAACACTTCCTGGTAGTGTAGGTACTCATTCTGGGAATTTCATCCCGTTCATTGCACATTAATGTGTCCACATTAGTCATCTACTTGCCATGTACAGGCTAGGTCACCGTTCCAGCTAACATGTTTATCCCTAAGGATCCTTAAGACATATGTGATGTCTTTACATAACAGTTTGTGCCCTTCGCACTTCCTAACTCTTAAACATTTCCTTGAGAGGAATTCACTAATCCTTTTAGTCTCGTTAACTTAACTGAGTTCCTTAACTTCAACCATTCCTTGTAATCTCTAGCTCTTGTTTGATTTATACTGCTGACCGTAGACGGAGTCGACTACTTCCCGTGTTTCGGACTCCACTCGTATACATATGTGGGGTACCATAATGATACATTGCTACCTACCCAACTAACCCATAAGTAGGTCTGTCAGGCCCACAAGCTCCTATCGGAGTGCGGTCGTCCCACAATTCAGTTGGTACACTTGTAGTGTCCGTCACACGCCTAGGTGAAGTATTCTGTTGTCAACTCCCTTATATTGTCCCGTGACAATATGCGTCCCGTGCTTCCCGAACTTAATCGAAGGAAAGTTCATCCACTGTTGTATCTTATCATCTGCCCTTGGTTTTACTGGTTTGGTTTAAAAGAAGGTTGGAAAGAAGTGTTGGTTTGAAAGAAAATTTGGTTTTGAAAAGAAAAGGGTTTGAATAAATCTGGGTTGAAAGAAGAATTTTCATGGTTTCACAACATCTTCTTACCTTAACCAAGTCTAGCTTCTTGCTGACTGGTGTACTTCCAATTACAGGGGTTAGGCTAACAGGCCCTTCCACTGTTATGACGATCACATTTTACTTTATGGTACTTTACCAAATACTTTGTAGTGGTTATAACTTTCCCGAACAGCCGTGTTATAGCAGCACTTGCTATGACAAGTGCGCCATGCTAACTGGCTATCGGTTTAACACATACCAGTTGTGGTATTGTTTTTACCCATACTGTCATCAGTGGCCTTGTTGGCCCTCACTGATCTTACTGCCTTGATAATAACTCTTCTAGGTGACTTCTCACTGTCCTCATATGAATCATTAACTAGGGTGTTTCCCATTCTGGGAGACCCCTTTTACTTAGTATTGTATCCTCTTTGTAGCCCGTTCCACGTATTTGTCGTGGTTGCTGAGACTTGTCTCTTGTTGGGCACTACGTTGTAGTTCCCTTGTCGGTTGGTATACCGTTGGTGTATTATTTATCAACTGTGGTTCCGTAGACACTCGTCTCGGGTTTTATTAATCCATTTCTTGCCTGTTGCACGGTGGTGCGTTGCAAGCTGGTTATCCTCGACTGCTCGGCATGTCGACCCAGGTTGCTGGAAATTCTATTCTTCTATACACAAGATCTTCATTCTTCGCTATTAAATGCGGTTAACATTGTTCAGATGGAGACCGTCTCCGGGATTCCCAGTTTTCGGGATCTACCGTATGACAGGTTCTCCGTACTCACAGTGGTACTTAATAACAGCCAGATCGGGTATTCCCGAGTAAGAGAGGACTTCCATCTCTCTGGCGTTCTTTCCCAAGCTATAAAACAGGGGTTGTGGAGGGCGGGATGGATATTGTAGGTTTCCAGTACACACTGGTAATTCCTAACTAGCGTATCTCTCACGCTATCACTCAACCCTTAACCCAAGGTACTAAAATTCTAACTCGGTACTTCCTAAGCTCGGTAATTCAGTCATCAGAGCGATACTTCGCTCTGATACCACTTTTTGTAACACCCCATCCAACAACAACACATAACAATAATCTGCAGCGGAATACACACTTCATCAAATAACTTAACTCGTTGGTGTTACACGCCGTTAACCACCCACATGGCTAACAAGGCTAATACATATACATTGTATCGGTCTGATGGGCTAAATTCCCGAGCGACTACACATTACTATCCCTTTCCATTAACACAACAACAACATACACCTTCCAACTATACCGAGTTTATAACTAATGCCGATAACAATTTCGTTCTTACTACACCTACTGTATATATACTTTTAAATGAATACCCATGTACAATGACTACCCCGTCCTACTCTCGAACGACTTCTAGCTCCTTGTACCTGAAATAGGAAAAAGAAGAGAAAGGGTGGCCCCCAAGGGGCTCAGCACCTTTGCTGGTATGGTAATCCCGCAGCCCACATGCTACCGGGCCACGCACAACTAATTGTCGTTAGCATGCGGTTGATTATTTTTAAATGCATCCAACTGTAAACACACAACACATAATCATTTCGCCTCAACGGGCTCAACAAACAGATAATATATCCTTACTTAATAAGTCACTCAAGGTATTCAATATCCCTAGAGTGTTCCTCCTCTAATGGAGCTACTTCCTTAACAGACAACACTTACCCTTAAATCGGGTTATCCTTTAACGCCTCTTTTCTCAAACTGGGATTCATATCCATGATCCACATACTCCACATTTTACAACATATAACATACACTACATAACAACTCTTAACAACACTTTGCACGTTTCCACGTGCACAACATAACACTGCAATAGATATTGCATCACAACAAAGATACATAACATAACGGGAATGGTCCTCTTAGGAACCGACCCAAACATTGTTAATACACTGGTGAGCCTAGAGAATGTTGCCAGTCTCATGATAAGCTCGTTACATAACTCGTTACCGTCTCGTTAAATGAACGGTTAACTTAACACAAGGTGTCTCGGATATAGTGATCCAAGCACACCGAAACAAACATAACAATAGTATGCCCCTGTGGCCCGACGTGAGTCAGTAATAGCCTTGGTTAAGCTAAAGGGAAGGTTGGGAACCAAATTGGAAAACAACCATAACATACAGAGAGGATCGAACCTGCTATGACAACGACCCCCATACTCACACGCGTGGCCGGAACAGACCGGACTCCTCACTCCCCCGTTAGCACTTGTCAGAAGTTCATCATTGAACTTAGTTAAACAATCACACATGGGTTAAGTCTTGTTAGACACACATAAGGGAAGGGAGAGTCATACATTCACACACAAACATCACACACAAACATCACATAAGTAACTCACGCATAGCCGTGGTTAGAACGTTCCTTAGGTCGGAAACGTTATTACCGGATACCGTTCTCTTACGTTTACCTAATAGTGGTTAACTAGCCCTTCAAGCGCATTTGAGGTTACCGGTATCGGCACGTAAACATACAACAACAATAACGACTGTAAACTCGTTTCATGATTTATCTTATAACGTGGCAAACGCACAGAAAAACACATTGGCATACAAGCCGATGTAATCCGGTAGGACACAGGTTGCAAGAAAACCATACCTTGGTCCTTGCCTCGACTGATTTCCACCTTGCGAGAATCCTAAACACATTAGTAACGTCGGTTAATTATTTATTTAACTTCAAACTTACTAAGTATTTAACATGATTGTATGACATGTTTTAGTGTCTATTCTACCCTAGGTTATCTTCATTATACCCCCTAGGGTTAACTACATAAGTCACATTCTTTTCTGTTTTTTTTTTTTTACAAGTTTAGGTCCGACCGACCTTGCCGACCGGACTTACCCAAGTCCGGTCGATTCCAGAACACATTTCCGTTAAAATTTTCTACTCCGACCGACCTTGTAAGTCCGGTCGCATGTTCGGTCTTTTCCCGAGAGTTTCTTCCCTTTGAAAATTTAGCCCGACCGGACTTGCCAAGTCCGGTCCTATGTCCGGTCGATTCCAGTGACTCAATCCGTACACAAAATACAAGCCCGACCGACCTTGCAAGTCCGGTCCCCAAGGTCGGTCCATTCCAGAAGCCAATTCTTGCAGGGTAAACTGGGCTCGACCGAACTTGCAAGTCCGGTCTGCCCCAGACCTTTGTTTTCCTTTTCACATTCAACTCCAAACTTCACCCCATATAACCTAGTACTCCCTAACCTCATTTGGGCACTTTAAACACACCTTAAGACATCCTTAAACACTCATAAAACTCATTATCTAATTCCTTAAGCCTTTACCCATTTCTTCACAAAATTCCTAACACTTACAATGTTTTCTCCTAGTTTTCAAGTGGTGTTTCATACCTATGATAACTACTATCCCAAAATGCTTTCTCCTTTTTAACATCATCTCCCAAGCATCATCTCTCACAACTAACTCCTTATATCCATCTTGAAAATTCTTTTCCAAGTTTACACTTTCTCCTTATTACCAAAGTTTTCCTAAGTTTACCTAAGTCCCAAAGTGGCTTTGGTACTTGCTAAAACCTCAAGATCATGCCTAAGTCCTTGTTACACTCTAGAGCACTTCCTAGTTCCTCACAATTTTTAAAACATCATGAACTCCTTATACATTTCCTAAATTTTGACATAAGTTCTCCTAGTATTTTGTTACACCATAGCACACTGTTTTCATCATTAAACATCCAAGAACACTAAGAACACCAAGAACACTTTCTTACACAACTTCACCAAATTCACACTACATCACAATATAGTGCATAATTAAAATTGCATGGCACTTAGGCCCTTAAAATGCATGGCTCTTAGGCCCTTAAAGTGCTTAAATCATAAACACTGAATTTCCACAATATATATGCCTTTAACCTGCGATTACATACAACAAGACATATGTTATTTACTAGTCTCTTGAGAACATTTACTAGGTCATTCACCATTTGCTCTTTAGGTAGTTTTAATAAGCATTTATAAGCTCATTTCTCCTAAGGCATTAAACAACATAAGGTTAATAGATTTACCTCTTTTCCAAACAATTCCTTTCTTGTTTCACTACAAGACCGGTAGGGTATTTGATTCCTTGTCAAGTTCTAAACAATATACAAACATTATAATGAGTATTCAAGCTATAAGCTTCATCTCATTGTAAACCCTAATTTTACATTGTTTCAAAAACATTAATGTAGTTGTTTTACCTTGGTCTTTGAAGAGATTTTGAATATATAACAAGAGAGGACTCCACCTAGTCCATGAAGAGTTGAAATGAAGCTAGAACAAAGTCACACAAAGAGCTATATCAATGTGTATTTTCGGTCAAGGTAAAAACATGGAGGAAACATGATTTTTCTTTGAGATTCCTTACCTAGAAGCAAAGGAGATCAACAATATGTCAAAATACAAGCTCAAGCTCCTTCAATGGTGGAACACCTTGGCACCGAAATGGGGCTCTTGGAGTTTTGAGAAGATAGGAATGAAGAGCTTGATGAGAGGAAGAGATTGGTGGTGTTGTTTTTGATTTGAACAAGTGAGCAAGATTTTACAAGATCAAAGAAGAGGTTTAATGGAGGTGGTGTGGTATTACCGTGGAAGAGAAGGAAGAAGAGAGGTGTGGAGCCGTGTGAACAAGGGAGGAAATGAGAGAATGAGATAGAATTTGCTTTTAAGAGATATTTATGCTTATAAAGTAAAAAGTAAGTTTAATTATTTCTTTACTTACTTATTATACAACTAGAGAGTGGTGAGTCACCACACTTAGAAAACCGGCCCCTTATATTATAATGAGGGTATTTTAGTCTTTGTTTGTCAATTTAATTACTTAATACAACATATGTTATAAACTAGCTTATAAAAGCACTATTCACCAAAACAAGGCACTTAGAAGTGAAATTTTTGATTTCCCATTAATATAGCCACCCAAATGTGATACTATATAGTACACATATATTAAGAGTAATGATGGACATTTAGCCACTCAAAACTCATTTACAAGACAATTTTTCAAAAATGTGCTTTAAGATTCCTTAAAGCACATTTTGTGTTTTAACTTGTTTTCGAGCTTGGTTTTCTTTGGTAATTGGTTTAATATGTTCATTAACATATTTATAAGGTATAGGTATGACCATTAGGTCTTATACAAATTTATCCCAAGCTTAGAGCACATTTTTGCTCATATGACTTTAAGGTATTTTCTTGTGTTTTATTTGGTTTAACTGTCCACCAAGGTTTCCTAAGGACTTATTTAGCCTTATTAAATCATAATTGAATATTAAGTCTTGGTAGGCTCTTTGGGTCCTAACCAAGTTCACTCATAGCTTAGAGCATGTTTTTGCTCAAACTGTGTCTTAATGCTTTATTGCATTTACTATGGTCTAAATTGTTCACTGATGTTACTAAGGCACTTTTTAGCCTTTACATACCATAGTTTGATATTTAAACCACATATCAAGGTTTGGGGTATTTCAAACAAACTTAACTAGCGTTTTTAGCACACCATTAACCGTGAGCTACAAGGAAGTGGAGTCTCCAATTGCATCCAGCCGATTCCTGCATGAATAAAAGCAAGTTAGTATCATTAATGAGCCTAATAATCATAAACAATAGTCATGCTTGGTATTAAGAATTCAAATTAAATTTCAACCATTCCTTTTAGCCGTTAGTTTGCATAATTGGAATGGCCTAATTCAACTACACCCACCCAGCCGTACACCTATCCAACTAGAAGATTTTTGTGACTAAATTTTGTAATCAAATAAACATAAACAAAGACATGGAATAATAGCAATTAAACAATAGCAATCAACTTCTAATTGCCTTCATTCTCTTCTAATATCCTACGTGAATCTCCTTCTCATTTGCCCTCATTCACGAAGGTAAGTCTCCTCTCTTGTTCTCTCTTTTCTTCATTTCCTAAATTAATTCCTAAGTGTTAATAAACTCCATTAATGGTGTATTAGTTCCTAACACCATTTTAATGTAATTTTCTAGCTAATTCTATCAAGTCTTGAAGTAAGAAATCATCCTAGCAATCTCATCAAAAATCGTCAAGCTTAGGTGTTCTAAGGAGGCTTCATGATTCAACAACAATACAAGGAACAACAAGATCAAGTTAAGGTATATTTTCATGTTGAAAATCTTAAGAAAATTCCTTAAGTAATTTTCAAAAATTTAGGAACTTCTGAACATAAGTTATCTTCATTATTTCATGAAGGAAACTTGGATCTACAATCATCCCAAGGTGTATCAAAAATACCTTGTTAAATTCCTAAGGTAAACTCTTGTAAAAATTACTACAAATATTATTTATAAATTTTTGTTAGAAATCTAACAAATGGATCTCCTATATATGTACAAGGAGTTCGAAATATCTTCATCAAAATAACATTTGGAGAGCTTGGAATTCA
Organism: Limonium bicolor; assembly: GCA_023374045.1. NCBI lineage: Eukaryota > Viridiplantae > Streptophyta > Magnoliopsida > Caryophyllales > Plumbaginaceae > Limonium > Limonium bicolor. Next base: position 242,346,848 of record CM041781.1, read on the forward strand.
AGGAAAAATCAAGTACAAGAATTGTCTTGATTTAAAGTGTAAGTTTATATAATTAAGGTTTATTAAGTTTAAGCTTAATTAAAGCTTTAAACTATAGTATAAAAATTATGTTTAGGCCATGTTAATATTAAGGCCGAAAGTTATTAAGTTAAGTATCAAGAAAAATAATTTATAACATATAAGGTAAGATTATTACCTTAAGGTAATAATTGTGTCACAAAAATTAAATAGGACACTCATATTATCAAACCGAATTGTCTAAGGATTATTTGTTCTATTCTTAGTTTATAATCATTCTAACTCATTAGCATGATTTTTAGAAGTGTTATATGGCTTTAAATATTTATATGTATTAATAAGGTTTAAATCAAGTTTTAAAACTGTGGTAAAATAAAATTAAAGCCTAGAGCTTAATGTATAACTTGGGTGATTTTCGAAATATATAGGTGTATTAACTTATATTATAAATTTTGGGAGTATTAAAAATAGCTACAAGTATTTAAATGGCTAGTTTAATAAGTTATGTGGTTAAAATGTAAATTTTGAAAAGTTTAGTGTATGAATAATAAATGCCGAGAACAAAGGGGTTGATTTGGTATATTTATGTTATAATATAAGGTAGGAATTAATATTATGAATTTTGGTGAATTTAAATAAGTGTACAAGTGTTAAAATAACATTTTATAAAGTTTTGGGGCTATTTCGTAATTATTGGAAAATACAAGGTATGGCCGAGAATTACTTATGATTTTATGGGTTTATTAAAGTATTAATTATGAAATTAAGTCTTGGTCAAAGTGTTGACCAAAAACTTTGGGTTAAAATGATTTATGACATAAAATATTAAGTTTATAAAAGTTTTGGGGTGAATATGTAATTTATGGTAGTATAAAGGAAAAATAGAAATTAATATGGGCGGAAATATAAATTGAAGAAAGTTGTGGGCTGTTTCGGTTATTTAAAGAAATAAAATATTAAAACTATAATTTATAAGTTAATATGTAATTATATAAAGTGTTTGGGATTAAAATGTGAATATAAGGATCGTATATGTCAAGACCGAAAATTAATGAGGTCATTTGGTGATTTATAAAAATTAGAATACCTATTTTGGAATTACCGAAATATTTAGTGGCTAATTAGTAAATTAAAAAAATAGTATGGTTAATTAATAATTATAAAGGTTAATGTGAGTAATTAGTGAATTATAAAAGTTATAAGGCTATTTGGCAATTTATAGAAGTTAATATAATTGTTTTACAAATTCCAAAGATTAATATGGGTATTTAATAAATTATAATAGTATATGGTTGTTTGGTAAGTTGTAAAAATTAATGGGTTCAAATTATAATTACCGAAAACTATATGTGGCTATTTAATAATTTATAAAGTTGTTGTGTATAAATATCAATACCGAATTAAAAAGGTTGTTTTGTAATTTAATAGAGAAAGAAATTAAGATTAAGTAATATAATGAATTATGGTATAATATGGAGTATAATATAAAGTTTATAAAATAAAGGTGGTTATAATATAACTAACCAAATAATATGATATAAGGAATAAGTAGAAATAATTATGAGTATATAAATAATGAGATAAGGATATACCGTATAATGAAAATTCATTATCACATGTGAAGGTCACATAAAATAACGAACTGTTGAACTACCTAGAGTCACTGTAAAATAACAGGGAGAAATAAAGAACATACGGAGTTATTATACAACGAGTATAAACACTACAGTGACAGTACTGTAATATTTAATGAATGGTTATATTAATATTACCCGGTATTGCATGTTTAAATAACAGCGTACGGGAAGGAACTGCTGAACAGGAACTTGTCAAGCTAGTTGTTATCACGGTGAACGGTATGTTAATTGTGTGTTCTGAATGTCCTAAGGATTATCCTAAAGTCCAGACATTATGTGTTAATTGTTTAAGAGCGATATTTGTGATTTTATGTGAATGGTATTGTATATTGTATTGCTCAACTTTGTTGCATTATACTTTTACGCGAACGTCTTATGACTTGGAGTTTATACATCTAAACTAGAAAAGACTAACTGACCTTTAGGTATTATTGAACCTAACTGATGGTCAACTATTATAGTCTTAACTCAAGGATTGGTTGTTATGTCACTGACAAAAAGGGCTAACCTATAAAGAGAGGAATCCAGATCGTTTCGACTTTCTGGTTGCGCATTGTGATCACTACGAGAGACTTCAATGGAGAGTCACTCAAAGGAAATCCATCAGCCACATTCGGGGATGGCGGAAGGCACTGCCGTTGGTGCACAGGTTCGACCGGATCGGTCAATTAACCAGGGCCACAGGGTCAGCTGGTAAACAGTTCCAATGGAACACAAGGGGACAATCGTCCATTAATAAGTTATTAAGGTTTGACTTAACATGATACTTGAAGTGGAAATTAATTGGATAAGGTTAAATGATTGGTTTAAAGGATAAGGGTCAGGTGGCTAACTAACAAGTACGGTTTAATACGCGTATCTTGTTTGGTGATCGTTATGGGTTATTAATAAGTGATTATTGGTTATTGTTATTGATTATTAATGTGTGACTATTGGTTATTTCTATGAGTTGTTGTTTTGTGGTTGTTGGTGTCGTGCACTGTTGTACACTGGTGTTTACAGGTGAATTGCTATGTGATCGTTAAGTGTTACAGTTATTACTGTTATCATTGTAAACCGGTATTTTATGTAATGAACCTAATATCAAGATGGCTAAAATGACTTAAGGAATCCAAATGATTTAAGACTACATTTAGCATACCAGCATTTCGATTGTTGAGCCCTTCATTGGGCCAAACATTCCAGGTTATTAAAGAAGACTCAAGCCGGAGTGCGGGACACGGGGGTAGCAGTTGTGTTTCAACAAACACCTTTGGATTTATTTTGTTTTGTAATAAGGAGGTTGATGTATTCAGTTAGTTGCTCATTTAGTTGGTTTTGGTTTGTAATAATTAGAGTACTCAGTATCTGTTCATCACAGCGCAGAGAGTTGTATTGTTGGAAAGAGTAAGGATGCCTTGTTGCTCACAAGGGTGAGTAACGGCGTGTAACACCAAGGTAGATAGTTTTATTTTCCGCTGCGATTTGCTATTTATTATGCTACGAATTATGACGTCATTACAGATTTAGGAATAGGGGTGTTACAAAAAGTGGTATCAGAGCGGAGTACCGCTCTGATGAAAAGATACTGAGACTAGGACAATGAGCATAGGAATATTGGGATACGGGAAACGTCCGTGAGGATTCGTGACTTAGAAAAACCCTAGGGATATTTTATTGCTAGTAGTAAGCTTACTTACGTGATTGTGTATGTATGACGGTGTAGCAACCGAGTAGTAATAATAATATACTATGGATGTCGACAAGAGAAAGACCACGTGGAGACAGCAGTGGACGCAGTGGCGAGACACCGGCAGATGTTCCAGAGGTACCAACCTAGCAGCAGCCATGGCAACTTTCGCGCAGCAGCTAGGAGCTCAATTTACGGGAGCCATACCCCACCCGCCGCAGCCCAGGGAAATCAACTGGTTGAAGAGCGTTGCAGACGCAAGAGTACCAATTTATTCAGGAGAGCCGGACCTCGCGGCACTTGAGAAGTTCATTGTAGAGCATCAAAAAGCGTTCAAAGCTGTCAGAGTTCCAGAAGACCAGCAGGTCGACATCGCCGCGTATAACTTGAAGGACGCAACTGACATTTGGTGGCGGACTATTGAGGGCCACCGTAGAGCTACACCAGACTTTGGATGGACAGCGTTTGTAGAAGTGTTACGGGAGAAATTCTACCCCGAACACATAAAGCAGAGGAAAAGGCAGGAGATCGAGACCTTAATCCAAGGGAGTCAAACAGTTGACCAGTACTACGCACAGATCACTAGTTTGTTGGACTATATACCAGGAGTCGACTACTCCGACGCGGAAGGAAAGAAGGGAAAGAGTACTGAAGGAGATGATGGTGGAACAACCTCTGGCAGTTACTGCAAGAAGGGGAAGAAATTTTTAGATAAGAAGAAAGGGCAGAAGGACTTCCATGGACAGAAGACAAAGGAGCAGATTCCTCGTCTGACCGGCCCAGCTATTGATACTCAGCCACTAAGAACAGCACCACCTAAGGGCAATAAGCCAACTCGACGCCATTACTACTGTAAACGCTGTGGAAAGGATCACCCAAGCGCAGACTGTGCAGGCAGAAAGGTGAAATGTCGCTATTGCGAGAAAGAAGGTCACAGGGAGTATGAATGTTTTTTTTCCAATCCAGGGAGCCGAGTATACAAGGGAGCTAGAGGTTCACAGAGGACACCAGTTATTGAAGCGGGCGGACCAAGAGGAGGCCAGGCACCGCAGAACAATGCTTATACTAGGGGACCGGGAGGACAGCCATCCTCATCCGGGAGTCAGAAGGGAAAGAGAGATAATTTCATGAAGAAATACCCTGTACACAGTGGGAACTTCAGGCGCTGAGGCTAGCGCTCAGCGCGACTGGTAAGCCTAGAACTTAAACCTAATGCATGATGCATAAATATGTGTTTATAATTATCAGTCAATGAGACTTATATGTGATTAGTAAGTATCAAAATTTAGAGAGACCTAACTTGGGTAACCTCTCACCTAAAAGGATACTTCGATATTTATTTTCCCTTACCTATGAGATCGAGGTCACCTGAGCCTATGAGCGAAGATTGGGAATATTTAGAGGCATAATGCCAAGTACTGGGCACGGTATGATCCTACTTAAGAAATACTTAACTATGATGAACAAATGACTATTATTAATGTAGAACTTTGGGGATTGGCCTTTGAGGATTTTATATTCCATGATACGGGAGTGGATAAAACTTAAATTACATGACGAATGGGTAAGGATTGGAATCCACAGGTTAAGTTATAAAGTGAGGTAAGAAAGGTAGATGGAACACGAGTTTCTAGGATACCAGTTATAACATTTCCCATAGGAAATGACATTGAACTTTTATATGGTGATAAGAAAAGGATGGAAAAGGCGAGCAAAATTATTTTGGAAGTCAGGAGACCATTGACATATAGTGGAGAATCCAGATTAGTGTACCATAGGATTAAGAGTATTAAACAAAATACAAACCGAGAATAGCCTTGGAATAAAAGGGAGAGAGAAAGTACAATGAGGAATAACAAGTTAGTTTTTTTTTACATGGACTGCCAAAGGGCATTATCAACTGTCCAAACTTACAGTAACTACAAATTATGACCTGCCTAAATAATGAGCAGATGTCATGAAAAGAATACATTAATTAATATAAAATACGTAAGACTATAAGAATTGTCAAAAGGGTTTGAGGAAGACCTACGCATAAAGATCAAACACTGAAATTTTATGGGATACCCAGGCACCGAGCTCACCGCTCAGTGTGATACTAAAAAAATCTTACAATCCCTTATTAACTATGAGGGAAGATAGTACGAAACCTTGAAATATGACAATAGAGAAACAGAATCTCAAAAAAAAATATCTAACTAAACATCCATCATGGATAAGCACGGGTTATAAATACCCGAGCAAACACCAAGAGTCTCAGCTAGTATCAATATGGCGACAGTGCTGGACTCTTAATTAATAAAAAAGGAGAGAACAAACTTGAACCTATATTTCCTGATGTCAGGAGAACTACCTAATTAGCAATACCAAATGCTACATATATAAATATAATTTGAAGGTGGAGAACCTAAAACGTTGAAGAATATGGATACATTTCAGAGGCCTAAAGTATCGTTAAATATACCTACCCTATTTTGAGGCTATCGTCCTACACTATCCTGATGGTTCTATACGAGCACATGTCTTTTATGATAGCTCAAGTTATAAACGCGAATAAAGATCGCAATAAATCAAGTAAGGTTAACACCATATGTAAGGTAAATTCAATATAAGCATGGTCACAAATACCCCTCATTGACACTTACAATGAAGGAAGTACAAGTTATATTAAGAGTTTGGATTGATACATACACTAAAAGCGAGTGGAAGTCATATTTAAAAGTAGGAAAACATACCCCTTAACTTGTAACAGGTATTCTATACGTAAACCTTCCTAACTTTATATACAATCTCTAAGAATTTTAGACCCTCTATTTGTTACACCTAATCATCATATTTTTGGAAACCATTGAGCTTGTGGATTAACCACGTTTCTAAAAGATAGAAACAAACAATAAGCATTGACTGTCCAGTTACCAAACCGTATGATTCAAACTGGAAACCCTTGGTTGAGATGATACAAATATTAAGAGATACATAACCTTGGCTGAACATATGGTTCACCTAATTTATGGAGTTTAGATGGAATAAGAAAGGCCAAACTTTAAGGAGGAAGAAATAATACTTTATGGACTGTAGTTGTGGATAGAGTTATGAAAACTTTTCCTTGGAGTCTAACTATGACTGCCTTTGTGCTATGTAATGTTAACCAAGTATAGGCAATAATCAAGCTCTGATAAGTTAAATATTAGATAAGCCTTTTAAGAGAAGAGGGTATTTAAAGGTATGCAAATCCTTAACTGAACTTATTACTTGTATGATGGATTTAGGAGTTAAGATGATTGATGGATATAATTATTAGACAATATGAGCCTAGATGTTTTAATAAGAATTTACCTTTTTTTTGCCAAGAGGAAAAACTGGCTTCCCCGCTTGATGATTTGATCAAAAGAATACTGTTCCGGGGATTTGGGAATACCCTAGATTCGAGTATAGGTTATAACAAATATTAGATTAATAGTATAATGGACAAGAGAAAATGTAGTACTCACCACGTCACAAAGTTTGATAAGATAAAATCTGGGAAATGACGATTATGTGATTGTTTGATATTTGACGTGGGAGGTCGAACTTGATCCTGGTCAGATCAAGGGAAAACCAAACACAAAATGGTGTGGAAGGATAGTTCAACACTGATGCTGACCCCGTCAGGGTTGAATGATTTCTGAGACTCCTTACAAGTGGTCACAAATATTTCTGCGATACGTAAGTATTTATTCTTAAATCTAATATAAAATTTGACTAATAAGTATATGAGATGTAGGAGGTGTAAATTAGGAGTTAAATCGATCAGGTTACCCTGAGGAGATAGAATAACTAAAGCAACTCCGCATATGTCGGAAAAACAGACAATTGTGAGGGAAATACTAACTATTATTATTCCATGAACCATATTAATAAATTAAATATGAGATCCAGAGACAATTACTTATAATAAGATATTCGCCAGCTACTTCTAAAATATGGCCCAATTTGCCATCTGGAAGGAAAGATCGACTTCCATGTCTTTCTTTATGAATTCAAACCAATATATACATTAAATGGGAATTTACCTATAAAAAAGGTAGAATATCAAGAGTAGAAACATTATACTAATACTCACATGAGTTGATTCTCAACCGCAAGAACATATTCGATAAAGAGGTAACTGCACCTCGTTAGAAACCTTAACAGGAACCCTACTGTGGTATACCTGATAAACAGACGATAATAATCGTGTATGTACTACCGATAATTGGTGAATCAATAATATCAAGAAATCTTTCCATAATATACATAAGATGCACGGCTCAACCGTAGCTAATACCTTACATTTAAAATGAAAGCCGTATATGGTAACGTAACTCAACTCCAAAAAAAAAAAAAAAAAAAAAAAAAAAAAACAAAACAAACAAAAAAGAATCAAAGATGATGACCTGATGATCAAAGAAAGAGATTATAAGTAAGCCCCAATATTAATAAGACCTGACCGCCAACGATTACAACTACAAGAGGCGATTAATGGAAGTGTGTTACACACAATAAACAAGCCAAAAGATAATATTGGCAACGTACATGATGGTAGATCACATTCACCCATACATACGGGATTCAAATATAAAGGCATACTAATACAATATGGAATATATCAAAGAATGCATAGATTCTTGGGGGCTATACCTAGTAAACAGACAAAAGTCATATACCGATGTCCGTAGGAGAGATCTCGAATTCGCAATAGGCGATCGAGTCTTCCTTAGAGTTTCACCTATGAGGGGAGTTTTTAGATTTGGACAGAAGATCAAGCTAGGCCCGAAGTATGTAGGACCGTACCTTATTACGGAGCGAGTGGGCCCATTAGCCTACAGATTAGAGTTACCTATAGAGCTTGGGAGAGTGCACAATGTGTTTCACATTTCTCAGTTAAAGTAGTATGTGCCTCACCCGTCACATATCTTAGAGCGCGAGACACTCGAGCTAGATCCTACACATAGATATGAGGAAACCCCAGTTCGCATTTTGGACTTCAAAACTAACATTGAGGAGGCGACATGGGAGTTAGAAGACTCCATACGAGACAAGTATCCAGCACCTTTCTTTTCGTTTTGTGTATACTTGTGGGGTACGTGGGCGTAACCCTTTTTAAGGGGGGTAGAGCACCACATGCGACTTGCATATCTGCAGTCTATATTGGTTTTGTGTATGGTTATTTGTGTTTGATTGTTGCGCATGTGTGTAATTGGTTGAATGGTTGTTGATATGTCCTATGTGACAATGGTTGGTTATCAGTGATTTGTCCTGTGAGACACATTTATGGCTATTGTTGTGTCCTATGTGACACTTGAATAAGTTATGATCGTGTTCTATGCAACACTTGGATGTTTATGAAGCACTTAATTACTTTGCAGTATATTTGTATTTATTCCTACAATCACACAAGAGATTCACTGCCAAGGGTTTACGCCTCTGCACTCTGTAGGACTGAGGATTTGGTATTGCACTTGTGCAGTGATGACCGAGTGGGATAGCTAGGAAGTTGGAACATGTATGGTTTTACAGTATTTACCAAGTACTTATGCTATAACTACATGGATTATCATGAGTAAGGTTATGCACATGAACAAATTGCATAGACTTGTATTACAGATAGAACGTAGAAGTGTCAATATAGTATTGACACCCAATAATGATAAGTATACAGGGAATAGATAAGGAGGAACCTGATTCCATAGGATGAACAGATATAAGTTATGACTTCGGGACGAAGTCCTTTTAAGGGGGGTAGACTAAAATACCCCTAACATTTAAATAATTAAATATAAGTAAATAAATATTATTTGAGGGATTATAAATGTTATTTGGGGGATTATGAAACCCTAAGAAAGTATATAAACACTTGGGCGTTAAAAACGCACCTAAACTCCTTAAGGTCAAAAACGTGCGCTAAAGCCCGACCTTAAGATAAACAAGATATATAAGCTATAAACTTCACATGAAGTTAACCAAGGATCATTATATGATCTTCAAAACACAGGACTTCATCTAAAATTGAATGAAAATACAATATGCTCGGGAATTCCCTTAAAGGCCCGAAAGTCCCGGAAATACCTTATTAAATAAAGTAAAGCATTACACCTCATTCAAAATGCATAACAGTACCATAATGAACATTTAAGATGAAGTTCTCAAGATAAATTCTCTGTTAAAGACAAAATACTTGGGAGAATTTCTTAACGCTCCTTTTTGCCCGGGTAGCCTGAGAATTGTGTTATGAGTTTATATAACCCCATATAACTCAATGTAACACCTTAACATATTATTATTGACTATAAAAAATGTCAATAAACACTTGGAACACATAGTGACAAATTATTTTTCAGAAAATCCTTAAAGCACAAAAACGCACCTTCGGGTGTCACAAAATGTGTTTTACGCAATTACCTTGAAGCTTTTGAGGAGCCACGAGTTAGTAATATTAAAAGTGGATAAATTGACCATCTAAATCAATTGATGGCAGTACTAAACTCATAGTATAAATGGGGGCGATTTTTAGGTCAAAAAGGTACCTAAAATCAGCATTTTTACCTTAAAACTTTCATCTTTTACCATAATAAAAATGTACCAATTAAATGCTGGAACCTATTACACATATTAGTATGATCTTAGTAAAATATAGTGTAACAAAAATCAAATGAAAAATCAGTCCCATTTGACCACCATATGGGGCGATTTTTATAGCCAATTTTGACTAGTTTTTGGTTTAAAAATGGTCTTATGGATGGTGAGTCATCTTGGCAAGTATTATATGTTAATAAAGCAACTTAAATCAGTCAGATTAATAGACCTACATACATGTACCTGCAAGAGATAAGCAATGAGAAAAAGAATGAAATTAAATACAAGAAAAGTAAACTTAGATTACTATAATGTAAAGTTGTAACTTAACTATTGATACAACATGTGCTGTAGCCAAATACCACCGATAAGAACCATGGTAGTGGGGGCTTGAGTGCTGTATAATTAAGTCTAGTGGAGACAAATACCTAACTAATATTAACATGATTGTATAGCTTTGCAATTAACAAACCTAAACTAGATTCCTTAGTATACCATTGTCGTAAGTCTACCCAAAATGGAGCTGTTTAATTGTTCCATGGCAGCCGATCAGATTTTGGTGGTGAGAGCTGAGTGCTGTTTGAATAAGCAAGGGAGGACTAAGTGTTGATTGATTAAGTATAATGGAGATAATTAACAAACTTAACTAGCCTTTTTAGCACACCATTAACCGTGAGCTACAAGGAAGTGGAGTCTCCAATTGCATCCAGCCGATTCCTGCATGAATAAAAGCAAGTTAGTATCATTAATGAGCCTAATAATCATAAACAATAGTCATGCTTGGTATTAAGAATTCAAATTAAATTTCAACCATTCCTTTTAGCCGTTAGTTTGCATAATTGGAATGGCCTAATTCAACTACACCCACCCAGCCGTACACCTATCCAACTAGAAGATTTTTGTGACTAAATTTTGTAATCAAATAAACATAAACAAAGACATGGAATAATAGCAATTAAACAATAGCAATCAACTTCTAATTTCCTTCATTCTCTTCTAATATCCTACGTGAATCTCCTTCTCATTTGCCCTCATTCACGAAGGTAAGTCTCCTCTCTTGTTCTCTCTTTTCTTCATTTCCTAAATTAATTCCTAAGTGTTAATAAACTCCATTAATGGTGTATTAGTTCCTAACACCATTTTAATATAATTTTCTAGCTAATTCTATCAAGTCTTGAAGTAAGAAATCATCCTAGCAATCTCATCAAAAATCGCCAAGCTTAGGTGTTCTAAGGAGGCTTCTTGATTCAACAACAATACAAGGAACAACAAGATCAAGTTAAGGTATATTTTCATGTTGAAAATCTTAAGAAAATTCCTTAAGTAATTTTCGAAAATTTAGGAACTTCCAAACATAAGTTCTCTTCATTATTTCATGAAGGAAACTTGGATCTACAATCATCCCAAGGTGTATCAAAAATACCTTGTTAAATTCCTAAGGTAAACTCTTGTAAAAATTACTACAAATATTATTTATAAATTTTTGTTAGAAATCTAACAAATGGATCTCCTATATATGTACAAGGAGTTCGAAATATCTTCATCAAAATAACATTTGGAGAGCTTGGAATTCAAGGAAAAATCAAGTACAAGAATTGTCTTGATTTAAAGTGTAAGTTTATATAATTAAGGTTTATTAAGTTTAAGCTTAATTAAAGCTTTGAACTATAGTATAAAAATTATGTTTAGGCCATGTTAATATTAAGGCCGAAAGTTATTAAGTTAAGTATCAAGAAAAATAATTTATAACATATAAGGTAAGATTATTACCTTAAGGTATTAAATTGTGTCACAAAAATTAAATAGGACACACATATTATCAAACCGAATTGTCTAAGGATTATTTGTTCTATTCTTAGTTTATAATCATTCTAACTCATTAGCATGATTTTTAGAAGTGTTATATGGCTTATAAATATTTATATGTATTTATTATAAGGTTTAAATCAAGTTTTAAAACTATGTGGTAAAATAAAATTAAAGCCGAGAGCTTAATGTATAACTTGGGTGATTTTCGAAATATATAGGTGTATTAACTTATATTATAAATTTTGGGAGTATTAAAAATAGCTACAAGTATTTAAATGGCTAGTTTAATAAGGTATGTGGTTAAAATGTAAATTTTGAAAAGTTTAGTGTATGAATAATAAATGCCGAGAACAAAGGGGTTGATTTGGTATATTTATGTTATAATATAAGGTAGGAAATAATATTATGAATTTTGGTGAATTTAAATAAGTGTACAAGTGTTAAAATAACATTTTATAAAGTTTTGGGGCTATTTTGTAATTATTGGAAAATATAAGGTATGGCCGAGAATTACTTATGATTTTATGGGTTTATTAAAGTATTAATTATGAAATTAAGTCTTGGTCAAAGTGTTGACCAAAAACTTTGGGTTAAAATGATTTATAACATAAAATATTAAGTTTATAAAAGTTTTGGGGTGAATATGTAATTTATGGTAGTATAAAGGAAAAATAGAAATTAATATGGGCGGAAATATAAATTGAAGAAAGTTGTGGGCTGTTTCGGTTATTTAAAGAAATAAAATATTAAAACTATAATTTATAAGTTAATATGTAACTTATATAAAGTTTTGGGATTAAAATGTGAATATAAGGAAAGTATATGTCAAGACCGAAAATTAATGAGGTCATTTGGTGATTTATAAAAATTAGAATACCTATTTTGGAATTACCGAAATATTTAGTGGCTAATTAGTAAATTAAAAAAATAGTATGGTTAATTAATAATTATAAAGGTTAATGTGAGTAATTAGTGAATTATAAAAGTTATAAGGCTATTTGGCAATTTATAGAAGTTAATATAATTGTTTTACAAATTCCGAAGATTAATATGGGTATTTAATAAATTATAATAGTATATGGTTGTTTGGTAAGTTGTAAAAGTTAATGGGTTCAAATTATAATTACCGGAAACTATATGTGGTTATTTAATAATTTATAAAGTTGTTGTGTATAAATATCAATACCGAATTAAAAAGGTTGTTTTGTAATTTAATAGAGAAAGAAATTAAGATTAAGTAATATAATGAATTATGGTATAATATGGAGTATAATATAAAGTTTATAAAATAAAGGTGGTTATAATATAACTAACCAAATAATATGATATAAGGAATAAGTAGAAATAATTATGAGTATATAAATAATGAGATAAGGATATACCGTATAATGAAAATTCATTATCACATGTGAAGGTCACATAAAATAACGAACTGTTGAACTACCTAGAGTCACTGTAAAATAACAGGGAGAAATAAAGAACATACGGAGTTATTATACAACGAGTATAAACACTACAGTGACAGTACTGTAATATTTAATGAATGGTTATATTAATATTACCCGGTATTGCATGTTTAAATAACAGCGTACGGGAAGGAACTACTGAACAGGAACTTGTCAAGCTAGTTGTTATCACGGTGAACGGTATGTTAATTGTGTGGTCTGAATGTCCTAAGGATTATCCTAAGGTCCAGACATTATGTGTTAATTGTTTAAGAGCGATATCTGTGATTTTATGTGAATGGTATTGTATACTGTATTGCTCAACTTTGTTGCGTTATACTTTTCCGCGAACGTCTTATGACTAGAAGTTTATACATCTAAACTGGAAAAGACTAACTGACCTTTAGGTATTATTGAACCTAACTGATGGTCAACTATTATAGTCTTAACTCAAGGATTGGTTGTTATGTCACTGACAAAAAGGGCTAACTCATAAAAAGAGAAATCCAGATCGTTTCGACTTTCTGGTTGCGCATTGTGATCACTACGAGAGACTTCAATAGAGAGTCACTCAAAGGAAATCCATCAGCCACATTCGGGGATGGCGGAAGGCACTGCCGTTGGTGCACAGGTTCGACCGGATCGGTCAATTAACCAGGGCCACAGGGTCAGCTGGTAAACAGTTCCAATGGAACACAAGGGGACAATCGTCCATTAATAAGTTATTAAGGTTTGACTTAACATGATACTTGAAGTGGAAATTAATTGGATAAGGTTAAATGATTGGTTTAAAGGATAAGGGTCAGGTGGCTAACTAACAAGTACGGTTTAATACGCGTATCTTGTTTGGTGATCGTTATGAGTTATTAATAAGTGATTATTGGTTATTGTTATTGATTATTAATGTGTGACTATTGGTTATTTCTATGAGTTGTTGTTTTGTGGTTGTTGGTGTCATGCACTGTTGTACACTGGTGTTTACAGGTGAATTGCTATGTGATCGTTAAGTGTTACAGTTATTACTGTTATCATTGTAAACCGGTATTTTATGTAATGAACCTAATATCAAGATGGCTAAAATGACTTAAGGAATCCAAATGATTTAAGACTACATTTAGCATACCAGCATTTCGATTGCTGAGCCCTTCATTGGGCCAAACATTCCAGGTTATTAAAGAAGACTCAAGCTGGAGTGCGGGACACGGGGGTAGCAGTTGTGTTTCAACAAACACCTTTGGATTTATTTTGTTTTGTAATAAGGAGGTTGATGTATTCAGTTAGTTGCTCATTTAGTTGGTTTTGGTTTGTAATAATTAGAGTACTCAGTATCTGTTCATCACAGCGCAGAGAGTTGTATTGTTGGAAAGAGTAAGGATGCCTTGTTGCTCACAAGGGTGAGTAACGGCGTGTAACACCAAGGTAGATAGTTTTATTTTCCGCTGCGATTTGCTATTTATTATGCTACGAATTATGACGTCATTACAGATTTAAGAATAGGGGTGTTACAATGGGGTGTTACAAAAGTGGTATCAGAGCGTAGTTACGCTCTGATGACTGGAAATTACCGAGCTTAGGAATTACCGAGTTAGGAACTTTAGACTTTAGGATAAGGGTTGAGTATTAGTGCGAGAGGTGCGTTAGTTAGGATTCCCCGATGTGTATTGGATATCTATAATACCTGACCCGCCCTCCGCGCCTCTGGTTCTAAGATACCAGAAATGAACGCCAGAGAGACGACAAGTCTTCTCTTACTCGGGAAAACCTGATCTGGCAAATACTTAGTATTATACAATACGAGAAGGACCTCGTTATGCAATAGTCTTTCAAGACTTGAAAGTCCCAATTGGAGCGCAACGTTGAAACAGGCGCTACCAGCAGAATCCTACCAATGAGAGAATAATAATTACCGGCAACTTGGGTCGACATGCTACGCAGTCGATATAACCCCGCCATACTAGTAAGAAGAAAAGCACTACGAGTGCAATGGGAGGACAAGAGAAGCGACGGAAACACCGGACAACAGTCCAATGGAGCAATAACAGTGGAATAATACCGCGCAAGAGCATAGGGACTACCTAAAAGTCAATTATGAAGCGGGTAACTCCGGACCTACCAAAAAAAGGGGTTGAAAAGACCTAACTGCAATAGCTCAGACGACTACGAATGCATATGCAAGTCATACTCCAAGATAGGACTACGATGTAGTGCCTAAGCGGAGTCAATACTCGATAACCTCAACGAAGGAGTGGAAATGAGAGTGAGAACCAAAGCCAAAAAGGGCAAAGGAGGAGTCTCATGGACTACCACCTACATGGAGTTTAGGAGAATGTACCATTGCCGACGTACACAGTACCGATAGCCCATCTTGCATGGCGCACTTGCTTTGGCAAGTGCCGCCGCAATGAAGCTTTATAGGAAGCTGTGAAGAACAAATGGTAAAAACCACAGGTATAATACATATTAACACCGGATTACAAATCCTTAAGACTGAAGAGCGAAACAATGGAAGGGCCTGACGGCCTAGCCACGACAACTAAATCAATACACCAATCAGCAGGGAGATGGACTTTGTCAGGAGACTAAACGACGTGAGCATCAGCAACAGACAACTGACACTACAGGTAAGAACATCAACCCAAAACCAAGCCTAACCTTGAATGGAAGAACCGTAAAGATTACTCAACAATGTGAGAAGACCAGATGTAAGTAATAACCTACAAGGAAGGTATTACGACATACAATGAAGATGGAGGACATAACAACTTTCAATAAAAATGGGATGAACTCCCAGAATAATACCATTAACAGCATTCTTCATTGAAGATGTTGATAAACCCTAAAACGGAATCAGAGAAAACAAATTTAAGCAATGACCTACCTAGGACCAAAGACGTGCAATCACAAAAGAGAGGGCCTGAAAAGGACTACACCATAGAGTTGGTATAGTTGAGTAGAAAAAGGACCCATAAATGATGGTTAGTATTGCTTGCCTAACTCATTAACACCCAAGGATGATTAGTCATTAGTGGGTGGCGTAGTCAACGACTGTTGAACAAAGTATTGACATGGCAGCACATGATAGCCAGGATAAATAACCGACTTAGACACCGGAAGGCAGATGCCTAATGAAAGCGAATCCTTAATTGCTAAAAGACGCAAGTCTATGAGAGCGAAGGTATTGTCACAGACACTGATTAACATCGGATTACCTAAGCGAACTTCCACAGCAGGAAGCGAGATACAACAACTTATTGTGAAACCCGATGGTACATCCAATGATGTGACCCAATATTGACAGAGTTCAGAGAACAAGAGAATTACGTGGATAACCTACAGATGACTAAGAATACAACAGTGAACCGAACACCGGCTATCACTTGAGACTAATCAAGCATTAAGGGCCTACGAGCCAAGGATGTTAAATACATAGAGCTCGAGGCACAGGAAAGCATAGAAGGCTTATCTAGGCCATGAATGAACTACAACTCATACATACGAGTGGTTATGAAAACCTATACTAAATTGAGAAAGAATTGCCAGGAAAGGGCACCAATGAGAATGTTGTAATAGTGCTATTGACAGGGGCGGAGAACGAACCATTCCTTTTAGGGTAGGGATACCTCTCCTTGTAGTGAGGTCATGATTGGGAATAAACCCCTCAAAAAGGGCTTTCACTTCTTAGAGATTGAATACTCTCTGTTGGAGAATAGGAACCGTAGACCTTGAAATTACCTTAGAACATTCCAGTTACACATAAATAATATGGAAGGCTGCAGAGACAGACCTCATATCCAACACCCAGGATCTAAGAATCAGCAATCATCAGAGATAAACATTGTGAGTGCGCAGTATGGCACGTCAAGTGACCAACGCTCAAAGGAGCTTGTGATTAAACGGATGACTTCTTCAATAACCGGTTAAATTACACGGTAAATAGCAGCATAAAGGATGAAAGAATGTGAGAGAAATTAGCCTACTTACGAACCTGAGATTGAAGCAAAACACCTTCATATTAAGAGATAACCATTTTACAACACGATACGGCAACCGCCAAACACCGAAATTAGAGAACTCTCAGTGTGGTTACACCAAGAAAGGGATTGAAAATAAGACAATACGTTGAAGTAAAATGACCGAAGAATCACACCATCAATGGGTAATATAAGAAAGCTAAAGCTACTTCGGTAGTGGAGGCTATGAGAATAATACCTGTCAGGTAGATTGAGTTACAGTGCACAGCAAAGCAACCACTATATATAGGCCTTCAAATATTGACACGAAAGCAATCAGATTTATGAATTAAAAACCCGATGTAAGTAAGGTGATGAAATGGGAGACAGAATGCGCAGTAACGCCAGTAGCCTGGGCCATGTGATGAAAGGTTGCACAGGAAGCACACTGTCCATTCCGTAAGGAACTAGAACTGCATTCCTAGTGGATCGACATGAGAAATGAGATAAGAGGCTCTAAGGAAAGAGACCTTAAATTACTAAAGGATCGAGTTCGTACTAAATACAGAAGGTATAATGCAGTTATGAACCCAGTTCATGGATATTCCTTGATTAAGTTCAAGAAGAACGACATGTGCGTTATCATGGATTGATGAAAGAGGAGATCGACAATAGAATACTTCACAAATTAGCTGTAACTAAGCGTGTGACAAACACTACAAGTATACTTAAACGAGATGTGGGACGACCGCACTCCAAAGGAGCTTGTGGGGCTGATGGACTTATTTATAAGTTAGTCAGGTAAGTGGCAATGTATCAGTAAGGTACCCCATATATGTAAACGAGTAGTGTAAGGAACGCGAGAAGTAGTCGACTCCGTACGACAGTCAGCGATGCAAACTCACACCAGAACAACAAGTTACCGTGAACAATGGAGGAGGAGGAACTCAGTTAAACCAATGAGATTAAAAGAGTCAAAGAACTCATTCCAGGATGAAATAATTAAGAATTAAGAAGTGCGAGAAGCACTAATTAGTAAGTACGAACAGTTTATATGTCTCAAGATTTTCAAGGAAACTGTGAAGAGCAATAAGCACTGAACAGTAAGTCCAGATTACACAGGAATCTCAGACTGAGAGTCAGTTAGTAGGGAACAATTCAGACGCTGGAAGGCGTAATAAGAGCATGAACATCAGATCTCCAGAGAACTGGATAGACAGGCTATAACAACATGAACGACCGTGTGTAGATAAAGATACCACGTGTCCATTAAAGAGAACTTTATTCCTAAGTTATAAGGATGCAAAGGAGCTGTAAACATATTGGAGAGGATAGGAAGGGCAAACTAAGCCCCAAGATTATCAGAGTCGCGCAGCAAAGCTAGTGGACCGTATCTTAAAAGGGTTTGATATACCTAACAAAAGAGAAGAAGGAAGGATGTGTCTCACATCTTCCAGTCGAATAAAATATACGACTTATCTACCAAATACTTTGGAGCCTTAGAGACTACACTTGAACCAGTTGTAAGATTGGTATAAACATCAATAAGAATCCTTGATACAGAGACTAAGCCATTACCATGGTGAAGACCCTCTGACCCAATCATAATGTGAGATAGACTACATGGGAGCCAGAATGCTCCATGACACCTAAACATCTTGAACCTATGTTCAAGGATGATATAATGTTGATTACGTGGGCGTAATCCATTTTAAGGGGGGTAGAGCGTACAATCGCTTAGCCTGTATTTCACGTATTGAGTACGTAACCTACAGTGTGCATAGCACAATACAATTAGTAGTGATGTTTGATGCGTATGTTATATAAGCACATGTATTCATTCTTATGTGGTTGTGGCTATTACGCACAATTAAATACGAATACCAGATGTATGTGGTTGTGGTTATTACGCACAATTAAATGCGAATACCAGATGTATTAGAGGACGAACTCGTTAACTTCGGTGCGAGAATTCAAGAAAAGAGGAGTAGAAACTCCAGGGGAATTAAAATCCCTATGATATGTATTGATATGAGACCAAATATGGTAATGTTATGAGGTATGAATCGGTATGAGACCGATGTAGAACCTAGTAGGAATTAGATTCTCTAAGAAATTGCTGAGAGGTGGATTAAGAATGATTGATGGACTGAGTTCCATAATTTGGAGATGTATTGATTTATGATCATGACTAGAAGGACTAAAAGATATAAAATGTTACATGAATAATTATTTGGTTGTTTGAAGTTGACGTGGGAGGTAGAACTTGATCTTGGTCAGATCAAGGAAAACTAAACACAAATTGGGGTGAAAGGATAGTTCAACACTGATGCTGATCACATCAGGGTCGGATGATTCCTGAAACTCCCTACAAGTGGTCACAATTAACCACGTTAAGAGAAGATGCAGTAGCATGAAGTGGAATTGGAGTTGACATGTATTTTCTTTACTAAGACTCGCTCATGAACTCGAGGACATGCAAACCTTTGTCTCCGGACCGGTTACATGAGGAGTATACAGCAAAGGAATATACAAAGAGTATTTTGATTACTAAAACATGCAAAAGACATGTTGTGTGACAAGTGTGGTAAATATATATATACATATGGCAGACCTTGTGAGTCAGAATGCCTGTACAGATATTGAGTGATCTATATGATCTTTTAGTGTGAAGTTACCTATGTGTTCTAAGGGATATAGATACATAGGAACTTTGGGGACAAAGTTCTTTTAAGGGGGGTAGATTGAAATGCCCCAAACCTTAATATATTAATGAACTATCTAATTAGGATATACTAAGGCTAGAACGTGCCTTAGAAACATTAGAATAAGTGTTAAACAATAATTTACACCAAAACATGCTTTAGGAACAATTAGAGCAAAATGTGTTTTAAAGAGTATAAATAAATTGGGGAACTACCAATAAATTCCCAAGAGATTTCAAATATGAAATACCTCTAAGATTAGTAATACACATTAAGCAGAATTAGCGTTAAACCGAAAACGTACCTTAGAGCACAAAAATGTGCTTTAAAGAAAAATGTGCTTTAAAGGAAAATGTGCCTTAAGCATTTATACATGGAATTAAAGGGCTAATGAGCCTAAATACCAATAAGGAATAAGGGAACAACAATAAAATGGTCATAGGAGCCATAGCATATACACACAAATTAAGTATACAAGTCCACACAAAAACCGGTAGTAAACTGACGAAAGTCAAGGAGAAACCACTAAACGACTTGGTTTAAATTGGAATTAGCAACATGATATTTCATGAAAAAAGTTTCTAAAGGTTGTAAATGTACTAAGAACACATTTAAACTATAGAAAACAAATTGCATAATCAATGTGAACCGGGAAGCACATAAAAGGTGTTTTAAGGCATTTTTGGCCTTGTAACATACCTATCACATGGTACAAGTCATTATGAACGAGTTTAATGTATCAAATATTACATAAACACATTATAGAAATAAAAAACTTCAGGTCAAACAAGGCATAGGCTGGCCGACATCAAGGGGGTGAGTCATTAAGGACAAAATACTTTATTTTCTACTATTTCAACCACCAAGACTTCCTTGGATTGCCATATCATTTTGTCCCCTTGGTGAATCATTAATCAGACTCTCACCTGTCAAATGAGAGCTTCCAAGGTCGTACCTCATCCTCTCTTTGAAGAAACAACACAAAAAAAACTCCATGTTCTTAGATTTAAGCCTTAAAGAACACCTTGCCTTGTAGAAATCACAACTTTCTCGTCCTAGCTCCAAATCACAAGCTTGATAGCTCGTTGGAATCCTCTTTTCAAGATCTTTGCAACCATAGCTCATGAGCCCCCAGATTCTCAGGAAAAACCACTAAGAAGTGCCTTTGATTCTCGAGGTAAAACATTGCCTTCTTGAAAACTTCTTATTCTTTGGTTTTTGTTACAGCCGATTGGCATGGGATACTAACCCATCTTATTCTTCATATTGTTGTATAATTTTGGAGCCAATTACTCTAGCTAATTGCTGTCAAAATTTCTAAGGAATTCAAGCTTAAATATTAAGCTAAAAGGCTAATATACAAGGTAAATCCTACAACTACCTATTTCGAGGTTCTAATTGTTGATCTATATATGATATAACATATTGCTGATCTTATTATTTATTGCCAAAATTGTGGTGATTAATATTCAGTTTTTAGCTTATTAAAAGTTAATGTTTATTAAATCTAAGAATAGATTTATACTCCTTATGATATAAGCTTCAATTTAAGCTATCATAATATACAAGAAAAATTCATATACTATAATATATATGGTGGCCGAAAATTAGGAGGTTTTTTATGAGTTAGAAAAATTATCTAACTTAGTTAAATTAAAGGAATTAGTATAATTAAGAGTAATATGTAAATTTGAGAAGTTTTGGTTATATATCTCAAGGCCAAAAATATATGTTAGTTAATATGTATTTTTGAGAGTTTAAGTGATGAGAAAATAATTGTAGAATTAAGTTTACAATTTATAAAGAGTTTATAAGTGTTATAAGGAATTTATAAGGTTTTTGGTATATTTAAGGATAATAAAAGATGGTATTTATATACTATAACATTAGATAATTAAATCTGGTGATTTAGAGATGTTTAAGATGATTTTTGATGTTCAAAAATCTGTAGGTAAATTAGTTACGAAAATTAGAAATTAATTAGAGTTAATTTGGTTAATAAATGACTTAGGATAAAAGAAAAGACCAACTTGGTCAAACTTGGTCAATGACAGTTTGTAAAATGTTTAGAGAAGCTAAAATAAAATTTGTAGCAAAAGATTAGATATTAAAAGGATAAAGGAATAAAAAGTTAAGTTAAATTAACTTTAGGGGTAATATGATAAATAATGGAAAGTTAGGGGGTTTGACCATAAAAGACTGGTCAAACTTGGGTCTATTTTGGTAATTGACCAAAAGTATAAAAGAAATTAATTAAGAAAGACTTTGGAAGAAAATAGAAATAAGAATAACAAGTTTAGGACTTATTATGAGTAAAATAGAAATTAAAGGAAAACTATGGGTAAGGAATGTGAATAACACATTCTTATGTGTTTAGAAGGTTAAGGAAATTAAATAAAGAATTTAGAAACAAGTTGTAAAAGAAACAGAGTTAAGACGGGATTAAACGAGACCCATATATAAATTAAGGTATACGAGGGGTATACCCGTAATTTAATAAGTAAAGGAGAAATCAATACTTAAAGTATTTTTAATGAAAATACAAGTTATATTGGAAAAAGAAATAAATACGTATTGATACGGAGTATCATACGGGCATATACGTAAGTTTTGGTATACATGGAAAATACCCGTATACATGAATAGTACTCATATACATGAATAGTAAATACGTATACATGAATAGTAAATACGTATACATGAATAGTAAATATGTATATACGAATAGTAAATACGTATATGTGAATAGTAACTACGTATATATGAATAGTCAAATATGAGACGTATACGTGAATAGTAAAATACGTATACGTGAATAGTGAAAT
Source organism: Limonium bicolor (assembly GCA_023374045.1). Taxonomy (NCBI): domain Eukaryota; kingdom Viridiplantae; phylum Streptophyta; class Magnoliopsida; order Caryophyllales; family Plumbaginaceae; genus Limonium; species Limonium bicolor. The sequence continues at coordinate 242,369,500 of CM041781.1, forward strand.
ATGGTGAATAGTAGAATACGAGGCCGTATAAATGAATAGTGAAATACTGATGAATAGTGAAAATACTAAAATCTAATACAAGGTCCGTATAAGTCTAAAGTTGCTAACTGTGCAACTAAATAACTGCTAACGACGTTAGTATGTTAATGAATTAGAATTGAGCTTGAAAACGCTCCTAAATGAACGAACCCGTTTAACGGTATACTATTATACCCGGGTTAACCTAGGAAGAGGTTTAAGTTGATAAGAGAACCAAATTAGTTCTAAGACACAGGATACTAATACTAGTTCTGGTTACAGATCTAGATAAGTCAGAGGCGTTCGGCGGATTAGGCGAACGAGGGATTAAGAGCTTGCCAGTCTCCGGTGTACGGTATGGGATTCTTGTAGCTTGTTTGCTAACGAGGTCTACCTCGGTTTGTGTGCTATGTGTTATTGTGATACGACCAAACAGGATTAAGTATAAAACCGATTTATGGTATTGTTATTGTGCGTACATTGTACACTAACACGATTTGATTCAGAGCTTGTTCATTAACTATGTTTAATAACAATTGTATAAGGTTACAAATATTCCCTATTGTTAGTTGGTTAATACCGAGAGAGGTTTAACTAACCAATCGTCAAAGGGACTTCAGCTAACTGGAACTTGGGAGAAGAGGAATCCGGGACTGACTCCGGTCATGCATTTTCAGGTTAGGAGGTCGGCATCTGTATCAGATCTGTCTTCCGCCTAGGGTCGACAAACTGACCCGACCATCTTGAGTGAACAGTTCGAGATGGGAGGCAAATTCAGGAGGCGCAGGAGGGTCAAGCCTACACCCCTCATAACTTAAGAATAATGTTTATTAACCCAATGGAGCTAATAACTCATTGGCTAGGGTTACCATGACCCGACAAAAATAAACAATTCAGTTAGTGAACAACTAGTTCTATTAAGAGAATGGTTGACACTTATAAGGTATGGTCAAACACGAGAACTAAACAATTCTCAGGCCTCAGGATTTAGGAATCTAACTTACTCATCAATGGACGTCCATTACGACGTTCGATTTATTTGAGCTGTGAATGTTTCACATAAATGTGTTGTTTGTTATCGTACTTCTTATTATTATTTGTATGAATAAACAATTGCATGTATACGACAAAGTAGTTGTGTGTAACCCGGCTAGCTTGTGGGCTGCACGTTTTCTATACCAGCAATATGCTGAGCCCCTTGGGGCCTGTGATTTAAACTTTGCAGGTAGGTACCGGACGAAGACTCAACCTGAGAGTGGGAGCGGGTAGAGTACTTCGGGTCGCTTTTACATTTGTTACACGAGTTGTGCATGTACACTCGTTTAGTAAAATTGATGAGATGTTAGTATGATGTATTAGGACATGAGATACTCGGTATAAGTTGTGGTTTATGAATTGTAATGTCTTAGATGCTCGAGTAATTATCCGGTTAGTCAGACCGTGACTTGTTAAGAGAATAGGCCTAGTTAGTCACGTGGGTGACTAACGGCGGTAACACCAATTTAGTAGAACTTTTCCGCTGCGTTGTTAATGTACGAAATGGACTTAGGGCAACAATCATTGTATTTGGAGATGGGGTGTTACAGAAACTAGTTCAAACATTTCCCATTTTCTATCTTTTAATCAATCTAGTCATAAACGCAAATCAATACATCTCCAAAGGATGGAACTCCATCCATCAATCATCCTCAATCTACTTCCAAATAATTTACTTGGGAATTCACTACCTATGGGACTCATTTCGTCGACTATTACTCATTTCATCCATTATTCTCAATCATCTCAAATAATTTATCTAAGGAATACAATACTTGTGAAGCTCAGTCCACAATCATTCTCAATTTGCCTCAAAGCAATCACCTAGGGAACTTGATTCCCTCTAGGTTCTACGTCAGTTTCATACCAACTCATGCATCACAATGCCATGTCTAACCTCAAATAGGCATATACTATAGGGATTCTCATTCCCTCAGGAGTTCCTCTACTCCTTTTTTCCTAATACTCTCACACCAGAGTTACAAGATAGGTGTATATCTATCCATGGTATTAGCATCTCTTATGCGCAATTACCATAATTACGCTATAAATGGATACCTATGTTTAAGTAACATAAGTACCAATCATCAAACCAACTCTCATTTGTGTTATGCACACTGTAGTTTATGTACTTAATACGTGAAACATACACTAAGCGGTTTTCACTCTACCCCCCTTAAAAGGGATTACGCCCATGTAATCTACCATATGTTATCATTGAACATTGGTTTACTAAATTCAGGCGTCCTGAAGCGTTTTAGCTTCCATGCAGTCTATTATTCAATGTATTCTGGTCAAAGGATCTTAACCATACTAACGGTTTAGTCCCTGTACCAAGAATTCTCATTGGAGTTTATTTAACTCATAACCGGTTCGGTACTAGCCTATAAGGCATTGATAATTAGCCATTCTCTCATACTTACTTAAGTATATTAAACCTCTGAGCTAGGGCCCACTAGCTTCTGTTACGCGACCCTGATAACTTTAGAGCTTAATTCGCCCTTCCCGTTATTCTAAATGTGTTACACATCTACTTCTTATCCCTTTTTATTCTTGGGATATACGGTTTCTCAACCGGCGTATGGTATCTCTTACCGTTCGTGAACTCATTGTGTTATAGATTTCCTATCCAGTTTTCTGGAACCCATTTTGTATACTGCTGTATACCTTTGTGATTACTCACTTAGTTCTTCCAACTTGTTGTCGGTTGAGGTCGAGCTAGTACCTTCTGTGTAGTGCTTTCTCTGGTCATTGATTCCTGGTCATTCACTCATGTAGTGTTATACCAGTATTCTTTTATTGTATAATCTTGCATTTCATATGCATCGATCCTCATAACGTTCGTAATTTTGTTTCCGCTTTTATTCTGACGGAATTCACTGGTTGTGATTGTTGGCATGTCCAACGTTCTTCGTGCATCTTGGCCGAAGGCCGCAAGGTTTGTTACTAGGTTTACGCTTACACTAGCTTGAGCCATGTTCACTGTTACGTTTACAAATCCTCCGTATTTAGTACGGTCAATTGTTCAGCAATCGAGTACTCTTGCCCCAAGTTATTACTCCTCTTATCGAGTTGATCCACTAGGTATACGCTTTCAGTTCCTTATGGAGTTGCATTAGGAATGAACAATGTGTTCCTTGTGTGATCGCTGTTATATGGTTTAGACTATAGGCCTTAATGCCTAGTCTGTCTACCAATTCCCGCTTCTCGACTCCGCTGAGTCCAGCTAATGGCTTTGTTTCCCATATTATTGTCCAACTTCATTCTCATAGTGGTCGCTTGTTGCGTACCATATTCTTATTCATTACACAAACATTGTTTTCACAGCCTCCGCCACTGTGGTAGCTTGCCTTTACTCATTGCCCATTGCTGTTGGTAACATTCTTAGACCTTACACTACAGCGTTACGTTATATATTCAATCCCCTTGTGGTGTGAACACCCGGGGGTTTTCTATGTTCGTGTGTATGGCGATCGTCGTAGCATGTCGCAATGTCGTTATCTTTCTAATGTAAAGATATTTTACCTCAATTTAGGTTTCATTCTTTCATCATTTATGATATCGTTTATCAAGTATCTTGGTTGACCAAAGGGGAAGTGATCCATTGCATCACAAGCTCTTTTGAGTGTTGGTCATTTGGTGTGTCATATTAAGCACCCGCATTGCTTGTTTGGCAGTTACTGCCTTCTCAATCTTGGGCATTGGACATAGGGTCTGGCTATGCAGTCTTACTTATATATGCACTTCATTGGGACATCCCAAGGAAACTTCAAGGGTTTTCTAGTCCCATTCTCTAATAGAAGAGTATTCCATCACTGATAAGTGAAAGTTCTTGTTAAGGGGTTTATTTCCATTCATGAGCCTCACGACGAGGTTTCACTGTTTTAGCCACTACTTATGTACTCCCACCATTCATACAACGGTTCGTCATTTTCTTGGTCGGCTATAGAGTATACTACTTTGTTAAGTCTATATGCTCTTTGAGCGTTATCACTCTACAATTCACACTGTACACATTCTGTGTTTGCTTCTAAACCGACTACTCTTCGGTTTTCTACCATTATTATCAAAGCTTCTTTCTTAGTCATACTAGTTTGGAATCTCATTTTCCTGTTCAAATTGTCTCTTGGCAATAATAACAAGCGTAAGTTTTGATGTTATAGTAGGTGAAAGCCTTTTTCTAAAGGTCCACATGAACACCGCGCCGATGGCTTCACGATAGCGAGATGTTTATGTCCCGGTATTACTATTGCTACAGGGAGCAGGAAAAGCAACTAAAGGCTTTATCAACTGTGTACTAGGCTGATGTTCTAGTGACAATGGCGCTAAAGTAGTCTTCGCTCTAAGCTGCTCGCTACATTGAATTCAAATCGAGTGGTTCGACTGCCGCTCTATTCGTTTATATGGAATAACTTCTCCTCTCTTACTGGTGCCACTCCTGGCAATTCTTTTTATTATTTAACGTGGGTCTTGCAACCGTTTAAAGCTACATGACGTAGTTGGTTCATGGCTTTTAAGCCGCAGTACTCCGAGCTATGCTCCTTGCAGGCTGTTTATACAGATTTCTACTCCTCCGTGTACCATCATATGGTTGGAGGTATTACTGGGCTCTAATGGTGCCATCGGGTCCGGTTCTACCCGGAACCGGCGGTTCTACCCGAAACTGATTGGAACCGGAACCGGCCGGGAACTGGTGGGAACCGGAACCGGCCAGGAACCGGTGGGAACCGGAACCGGAACCGAACCGCCTGAGCCGGTTCCGAATACGAATACATGTTTTGAGATTCAGGCCCGAACCGGACCCGGAACCGCCTGGAACCGCCTGGAACCATCATCAGATTCAGAACCGGGAACCGGAACCGCCCCGGAACCGGTTGATGGCTAACATGATGATTGGTATGAGATGAATGGGGATAACACCACTTAGGACTTCTATCTTGTAATATTTTAGAATGTATTAGTAATTTAGTATTACTTTATTTCCATGTAATCTTTTTTTTAAGACTTGCAAATTGAAATCATGTAACCTCTTAGTAGCTGTACTCTTTTTCCTTATTAGGGTTTTCCCAATGGGTTTTTACCTAATAAGGTTTTAATCAGGTAGTGAATCATATAATAAAATTCTCTTTCTCCTTATTTTTTGTAAATTCAATAAAAATTCCTAAGTCTTTGTTTCTTACACATTTAAGATTATAAACTTAAAGAATAACCTATCTAGGAGTAAAGTGGATGAAAAGAGCAACGTGTGCGCTCAAACGGATCTCAAATCGGAGCTAAAACGAAGCAACTGAAGCTGATTGAATCTTTTCGGAACCGCTCCGGAACCGGTTGGAACCAATCAAACCGGAACCGGAACCGGCTGGAACCGAATTTTTGACCGAATCCGAAGCGAATCCAGATTTCAGAACCGGAACCCGAACCGGAACCGCCCAGACCGGTTCCGAATACGAATACACATTTTCCGGAACCGGAACCGGTGGAACCGGACCCGTGGCCACCATTACTGGGCTCCATGGTAGGGTCGTTGCATTACGCTTCCGTTCATGGGAGGCCCTTTAGGCAATCTGATATCAATTAGTGCCTCTTGGTAATTTAGGGTATTTCCTGTTAAGTGGGATCCTCTTGGTGTTCTAACCGAGCGTTTGTTTTAGTTCTTACGTTCTTATCCCACCACTTCGTTCAACTGTTGTTGACTAAGACACCCTTAAGGGATTGCTCCTGAGTGTTGTCAGATTAAGCCATTACATCTGGCTAATACATATGGGTGTGTCCGGTCAGCTATACCGCATTGCGGCACCGTATCCCGAACTATCCCGTTTAGGGTTATGTCCTCTCCCTTTCTTAGGTAAACCGTTGATACTTCCTCCTTATGTTCTTGACCGGGTTAAATATCATCTTTGGTGAAGAATGATATTTCCCATTAGTCTTAGTGATTGTTCTGGGAATTCTATCCCGTTTGTCGGACATTGGTGTGTCCATGCTAGGCATCTGTCTTATTGTTTGGGGCTGGGTTTCTTCCAGCTATCGTGCACCTGCTTTGAAATCTTTGAGGCATATCCAATGTCCATACTTACTATTCTGTGCTTTTTGCACTATCTAACTCTAATTTCTTATCCTTCGATGAATTCTCTGAGTTCCTTGATGCTCGTTAACTTAACTGAGTTCCTTCTCCTTGATCATCTAAGGTGTCCAACGGTTCTGGTTTGAACTTACGTACGGTCTGTAGGATGGAGTTGACTACTTCTCGTGTTCCGTACACCACTGGTATACATATGTGGGGTACCTTACTGATACATTGCTACTTACCCGACTATCCTATAATTAGGTCTGTCAGGCCCGCAAGCTCCTATCGGAGTGCGGTCGTCCCACATCTCATTTTTGTACACTTGTAGTGTGCGTCACACGCCTAGGTGAAGTATTCTGTTGTCAACTCCTCTTATATCGTCCTAAGATATCTTATAGTGAATCTTCTGGTTTGGTTTTAAATCTGGGGGTTTAAAAGAAATATTCGAGTTTTAAAAGAAAATTTGGGGTTTGAAAGAAAATTTTTCATGGCATTTCAATGTCGGTTGATTCTGACCAAGTCTAGCTTCTCGCTAACTGGTATGTTCTTGGATACAACGGTCAGGCCGTTAGGCCCTTCCAAGGTTTGTTTTAAGGTTGCTAGGATTTGTGATCCTATAATTGCTTCCTTCGCTATCTTGGTATTTCACTAAGTACTTGTTGCTTGTTAAAAGCTTTCCGAATAATCCTGTTGTTACTGCACTTGCCGTGGCAAGTGCGTGGTACTAGTAGTTTTTAGGTTAACCTATACCGATCACGGTATTGTTTCCTTGCGTATTCGGTAGCCTTGTCGGCTCTTCCATTGATTTACTGACCCTTTACTTGGGTTAATCAATCTTCTGAGCAACTTCTTAGTAATCTTGACATGGCTGTCATTGATCCGGGTGCTTCTCCAATCCTTGGAGATCCTTATTTATCTGTTATGTGTTTTCCTTGTCGCTCGTCCTCACACGTCTACCGTGGTTATTGAGTCTTAACTTGTTAGGCACTAATTATGTAGTCCTATCGAAGTGTATTCCTTATATGCTCTTGTAGTTGTCTGAGCATACCGGCCAGGTACTGTAACCTCTTTAGCGTTGTAGTTTTGGAGTTAACCACTCCCGACTATGTCCTTAGTTAGTTAGTATACCATTGGTGGTATTATCTAGCTTTTGCGGTCCCGTAGACTCGTGTCTCGGGTTTTGTTACCGCTCTTTTATCCGCTTCATTGCACGCTCAGTGCTTCTCTTCCTGCTGCTGCTTGACCAGCCAGGTCCTTGTGACTGCTAAGCATGTCACCCCATGCTGTCGTACGTTCCAGTCTCCTCTTGGTTAGGATTCTCGTTCTACCGTTATTAAGTGCGTGTATTGTTGTTCGACCGGGAACCATCTCCGGGATTTCCAATTCTTGAAATCTACTATATAACAGGTTCTTTCCTCTTATAGGAATATCTCACTACTGCCAGACCGGGTTTTCCCGAGTATAAGAGGACTCTCCTTCTCTCTGGCGTTCTTTCCCAAGTTATACAATGGGGGATGTGGAGGGCGGGTCTGATATTGTAGGTATCCGGTGCACACCGGGAGTTCCTAACTAGCGTATCTAACGCTATCACTCAACCCTTAGCCCTAAGCTTCTAATTCATAACTCGTAATTTCCTAAGCTCGGTATTTCCAGTCATCAGAGCGAAGTATCGCTTGATACCACTTTTTGTAACACCCCTACCGCTAATCCTGTCATTACCGTCTAATCACCTCATACATCTGTACATACGCAGCGGATAATTCCTATACAACGGCGGGTGATACAATGTCGTTAGCCACCCACGTGACTAACAAGGCTTACTCCCATTACAGCATCGGTCTGATGGACTGGAATACCTGAGTACAAACACTATAATCCACACTTCAATTTCCAACCCGAGTATACACAATTCTCCATTCAATACAATACTCAACGTTTACAATCCGATATACCGAGTCTACTAATTTACAATCAAAATAACAATATTCTTCACAAGTCTATACATCCGCCTATGAATTCAACATCTCATTCTATCTATCAAGGTCTACTTAAATTCAAATACTACCTCGTATACTACGCGGCACACCGGCCATTCAAAGGGCTACAAGATCGCATAAAAATCAATACATCGCTCAAATAATTCCTAGCTAATCAGAGCATAACAGCCCGGTCTCACTCTCGATCATTTAGCCTGTCGGGTACCTTAAATATAAAAACAGCGCCCCAAGGGGCTCAGCACATAGCTGGTATGAAATTCGCATACCCCGCATGCTAACGGGGGTACACCGACTACTTTGTCGCATACATGAGGTTCATTATTTTGTACATTCATACATGCTATAGTGAACAATCATACACTTACACAACAGTGCATACATATATACCTTCAATACACATAATGGAAGACCATCACAAATCAACCAATCGTACTTACCAAGGTACTGAGCTACATTTCTCAAGTCCAGACACCATACTTGTTAGTTACTTACTCATCCGGGTTAATTGGATGTACTTTACTCTTTTACTCGAGATCAATGACTTACACTAGCCATGATCTTTACAATACCAAATACTTTCCTTACTTTAATACTCAAGTTAAGTCGATGTGACCTCCGGGCAGGGACTACGATATCTCACCACCGGGCTTTAGGCTGGCTCACTAATCTAGGTTGCTACCCATTTAAGGGATTCGGACCATGGAAAAGATTAAGGCCAGGAATCAGATCCAACCTCTTGTGTCTCCTTGTAACACCCCATCCAACAACAAACACATAACGACAATCTGCAGCGGAATACACACCTCATCAAATAACTTAACTCGTTGGTGTTACACGCCGTTAACCACCCACGTGGCTAACAAGGCTATTACATACACATTGTACCGGTCTGATGGACTAGATTCCCGAGCAATTGTACATCACTATACTTCTTCATTAACAACCAGCTTACACTAACCTTACTAATGTACCGAGTATTACAACTGATGCCGATAACAACTTCGGTCTTACTACTCCTACTGTATATATATAACTTACATGATTACCCATGTACCACGACTACCCCGTCCTACTCCACTCTCGAACGGCTTCCAGCTCCTTAAACCTGAAATAGGAAAAGAAGAGAAAGGGTGGCCCCCAAGGGGCTCAGCACCTTTGCTGGTATGGTAATCCCGTAGCCCACATGCTACCGGGCCACGCACAACTAATTGTCGTCTTAGCATGCGATTGATTATATTTAAATCATGCATGCAACTGTAAACACACAACACATAACATTTCGCCTCAATGGGCTCAACAAACGGATCATACATCCTTATTTAATAAGTCACTCACGGTATTCATTATCCCTAGAGTGTTCCTCCTCTAATGGAGCTACTTCCTTAATAGATGACAACTACCCAATAATCGGGTTATCCTTAAACACCTCATATCACAAACTGGAATTCATTTCCTTGATCCACACACTCCATATTTTATAACATATAATATTCCTCGCATAACAAAACATAACAACACCCTTCACATTTCCACGTGCACATGATAACATCGCAATAGGAATTGCTTTGCAACAACATCACATAACATAACGGGAACGGTCCTCTTAGGAACCGACCCAAACATAGTTAATTCACTGGGGAGCCTAGAGAATGGTGTCACCCTCATGGTAAGCTCGTTATAACAACAACAACAACACTCATTACCGTCCTAATAGTCGGACGAGTAACTTAAGTTAAGATGGTTCGGGTTTGGAGGCCCGAACACACCACACAAACACATGTTTCCCCCTAAACCGATCTTAAGTCAGAATAGCTAAGCTTTGGAATAAGCTAATGGGAGATCATAACCCGTGAGGGAAACAACCATAACAAAGAGAAGGGTAAGGCTAAGAAGGATACCCTCTCCCAAACAACGCGCGACCGGCCAAACCGGATTCCTCACCACTGTTAGTACATACTTACTTTAGATATTAGTTAGAACCCCACTATGGAGTCTATCATAACTACACCCATACAGTATTACAACTGGGTTAAACACACAAGGGAGATCCCTACATTCACATACACATATCACACAATTAACACACGCATAGCCGTGGTTAGTACGTCCTATGGTTCGGATCGTTTACTCCGAATACCGAACTCTCATGTGATCCTAGACTCAGTCAACTAAGGTTAACACTTCCGAGGTTAAATGGTATCGGAGTTGTACACGCCACATAAATGAATTACTGTAAACTCATTACATGTTTAATCTTACAACGTGGCAAACATACAGAAAAACACATTGGCATACAAGCCGGTGTAATCCGGTAGGACACAGGTTGCAAGAAAACCATACCTGTCACCGGAGTCCACTTTATCATGTCCACTTACGTTACTCGAGCAATTCTCGAACAACTGATAACATTACAATTACTTTCATTAACATTGGAGTAACATGCTTGTTTAACGTCTAATGCGCCCATAGTTACCCCGTCATCCCGTTATATTTAATTTTACACTTGTGATCTTAAGTTCACAACTCTCACATCAAACCTAACATTTGTTTACACACTTTAAGACCTTTACATGTCACCAAACGAGGCCTAAACATCATCTAAAACCATCACCATTCAATCCCCCATCATTAGGAGCCTTAAACAAATTTTTTTCTTCATCTCTGGTCTGGACCGCCCCTCTGGGGCGGTCCCACGGTCCACAACAAATTGTTTTTTTTCACTTCTCTGCACTGGACCTCCCCACAGGGGCGGTCCGTAGGGGCGGTCCACTGCAGAACCAATTTTCTAATGTGCTTTTCTCCTCTTTTGAACTCCAAATTCATCCCAATTTTTTCCTATGCTTTACACATGTTCCCCCACATGTTTTAACATCTTTTGGGCACACTTAAACCCTCTCGAAACATCCCAAAAATTCCTTAAACTTTTACTCAACTTTTACTAAGTCCTTAACACTTAGAACATTTTTTTTCTTACACTTGTAACTTGTATTCTTGCCTAAAACTTCACCTAACCAAAGTACTCCCTCACTACCTTATAACCACCCTTTTAAACATCATTTGCACTACACTCATCCCCTTTACACACACTCCTCAAGTCTTTCCCACAAGTTCATAATTAAACCTTCACAAGGCGTTACACTTTCATTGTTCACCAAACTTTGCACTAGACTTTACGACACCTCCACCATCACCTTGGTGTATCAAGAAATCATCCATTAGTTCCCTAAATCTCCAAGACTATGCCTAAGGCATCTTAACACCTAAGAACACCTTAATTCATGTTTTCTTCTCTAGTAAAACACTTGTTCACCTTTAACACTTCCTAGTTCACCAAAACTCATTTAAAACACTTAGAACTCCTTATACATTTTCCAAATTTTGCCATAGCTTCTCTTGTATATCCTCACATCCAAACACTTAGGTTTTTACCTTATTTCATTCAAGAACACCTAAAATCCATCAAGAACTTCCTCACACACAAAACTTCACCAAATTTACACTACATCACAATATAGTGCATAAACTTAAATTGCTTGGCACTTAGGCCCTTAAATAACATGGCTCTTAGGCCCTTAAATTGCATAAACCTTAAACACTGAATTTCCACATAAATAATGCCTTTGACCTGCAATTACACCCAAGAATACATATGCCCTTAATAAACTCCTTGAGAGCATTTCACTAGCTCATTTACCATTGGCTCCTTAGGTATTTTATTAAGCAAATCAAGCTCATTTTCCTAAGGCATTTAAACCACATTAGGTTAACACATTTACCTCTTTTCTTTCAAGACTTCCCACTTGTTTTTCTTTGTTCTTCCTTGATAGAAAATCGGCAAGGGCTTTTATCACTTGTCAATCTTCTAATCAATACACATATAAGGGTAATGAGCATTAAGTTTAATACTCCAACTCATAGTTAAACCCTAGGTTTACATAAGTGTCTTAAAACACTAAAATTGATGTTTACCTTTGGAATTTGAAAGAGAACTTGAACAAGTGGCAAGATAGGACTCCTCCTAGCCCTTTGAAGTTTGGATTAAGCTAAGAAGATAGCAAGGTAATGCACCATTGTAAGGTGAATTTTCGGTTATACAAGAAAATGAAAGGAAACTTAGATTTTCTTTGGTTTTCCTTACCTTGAAGCAAAGGAGAATGAAAAGGCATGAAAATATGAGCTCAAGCTCCTTCAATGGTGAATCTCCATGGCACCGAAATGAAGCTTTTGATGATTTGAAAAGATAGAAGTGAAGAGCTTGGTCTAACTAAGACAAATATGGTCTTAGAATTTGATTTGGAGCATTAATGAACATTTGGTGAGCAATTGAAGTTAGAGAAGAGAGGGGCTGTAGCAAGCTCGGTTCTGGTTGGGATAATAGAGGAAGAACACGGTGGGAAGGCAAGGAAATGAAGAGGAGAGGTGAGAGGTCTCACTTTTGCAAGATATTTAAGCTTAAAAGCAAATAGTAACTTTACTTTATTTCTTTTTCTTTTCTTTAGTTGGATGACTAGGTTGGTGACTCCCCACCTTAAAAACCGTGGCCCCTTCAATATATAACATATATATGGCCTTTTTTGACCAATTAAACAACTTATGTTGACTTATAACTTAAACTAGCACTATTTGAGCACTATTCACAAAACAAGGCACATATTTGTGAAATTTTTGATTTCCCATTGATTTAGACTTCCTAATGTGATACTAAGTAGTACACATATTAATGAAAGAGTAATGATGGTCATTTAGCCACTCAAAACTCATTTACTAGACAATTTTTCAAAAAAGGTGCTTTAAGACTCCTTAAAGCACATTTTGTGTTTTAACTTGTTTTCAAGCTTGGTTTTCTTTAGTAATTGATTTAACATGTTCATTAGCATGTTTATAAGGTCTAATAATGACCTTTAGGTATTATACAAGGTTACACCAAGTCTAGAGCAAGTATTTGCTTAAATTGACTTTAAGGTGTTTTCTTGTGTTTTGTTTGGTTTAATTGTCCACCAACATTCCCTAAGGACTTATTTAGCCTTATTAAATCATAATTGAATATTATTTAGTCTTGGTAGGCTCTTTGGATCCTAACCAAGTTCACTTCCAAGCTTAGAGCATGTTTTTGCTCAAACTGTGTCTTAGTGTTTTATTGTGTTTTACTATGGTTTAAATTGTTCACTGATGTTTCTAAGGCACTTTTTAGCCTTTACATACCATAGTTTAATGTTTAAACCACATATCAAGGTTTGGGGTATTTCACTCCTCATTCTCATGAGTGGCCAAAACTATATCGGGATTCTCAATACTTCAAATTACTCAATTCTCAAAGTTAGAGTGTTAGATTGTTAGGGAGTTAGTGAGAGGCCCACAATCATCAAATCAATCCAGGTTGCCACAACCATTCAATCAACACTTCACCTTCAATCATAACTTTCCAATTCAGCCACAATTCAACCAAGGCACAATATTCTCAACATCCAAGTACTTCATCCACATTCACACATTTCATGAATTATACAAACTTCAAGTTCAAGATACAATCCAGCAAGGAACAATACATTACAAGCACAAAAAGTGCAATAAACCAAATTCGTGCATTTTATCTTATTTAGGTAATCACACATAACACACAACACACAAATCAGGTAACCACAGTAGCATACGGGGCATGAGAAAATCATACCGTTCACCGTCGTGCTCGGATTTCCGATTCCCTTCAAGGTTCAACTATTCGAGTCCTATAACGTACACGGAATCGTACGATTAACTATCTATTATTAACCTAACTCCTTCCTCCATTAATGTTTCCCGGTTTACAATTACTAGTTTCCATACAACTTATACTTAATCATAAAAAACATTCACTTCTCATTATCCCTTAAGCTTGTTTTCTTAGGTTCTTGTGTGCATATTATTTTCTTCTCACCATCATTATTCTCCCAATGGTTTACTACTTAAGCCCCATTTTTTTTATTTGACCCGACCGACCCACTCTGGGTCGGTCCCATGGGTGGGTCGGATGCAGAGACATCCGGGTTTAACAGTTTTAGCCCGACCGACCCAGACTGGGTAGGTCCCGTGGGTGGGTCGGCTGCAGAACCATTTCCCATGTGTTTATTCTACTCAAATTGAACTCCAAATTCACCTCAATTCTCACCCAATCTTTTCCTAATCAGTCCACATGTTTCCTAGAATGTTTAGCACCCTAAAACACTCCTTAAACCTTTCCAAATCATTGGTCATACTTATACTCCATTCTTGCTCAATTCTACAACTTAAATTCTCATTTTTGTACTTATGCACTCTAGTGCATTCTCCAAACTCCTCTTGACTACTTACCTCTTGTTTTCCCCCATTTTGACCATTCCACCTCTTTTCTAACCATGTACACACTCATTACTCAAGTTCACCTCTGTACATCATTCTCTTCTAATCCAAAACCAAGTCAATTTAGCCACTTAAATTCACCTTTACAACTCCTAGTTATCCCTAGGTTCTTTTCCCCTTATCAACACACTTAAGTAATCAAATTTCTAGAGCAATTTCGACAGAGTCTCCCCTATAAACTTAGCATTGCCCACACACCATTCAACTCACCTAATAAATTTCCAATATCCATATTATTCTCACCCCTAACAACACATTAAATTTCCTGTACATTATATAAATCCCAATACCTCAACAACTTGGCTTTCAAAGCCCTTTTACTCATCATATACACAACACTATCATAACCCAAATCCTTGTTTACATTTTCCATAACCTTACCACCACCAAAACAATACATTTCCCATACTACAAGACATTCAAACTCTATTCAAAGGTAAGCTCATTACCTTGAGTTTTCTCTTGGTTTCTTTTCCTTTCTATCCTTATTGCTTTCCTTTGTTTCTTGATTCCAAATTGACCAAGCTACAACCCATGTTCAAGGTATACACAACAACCACACTAATAAATTCCTAGTTCAAGAATTTAAACCCTAATACACAAGAGAGTACTTAAAGCTCTAAAGGAGTATTACCTTGAAACTTCTAAATGAAGTTTTGGGTAATGGAATGACAAAGCTCCAGCTCCTCCTTTGCACAACAAAACTGGCTGGACAAGGAGCAATAATGGGGCTCAAAACTTGGAATTTTCAGTAGTCAAGAAAAGCTAGAAAATGAGAGGTTTTTGAACCCTTTCTTACCTTAAACCAACAAGGAGTTGTTCTAGCTTTAAATGGTGTTCTTCAAGCCTTCAATGAGATTCACCCATGGAGATGAAAGTGGTGGTTTTCATATTTTGAAAAGAGAGAAGTGTTTTCCAAGGTGAGGGGAATCTAGTGGTGTATTTGTTTTTGTGTTTCAACCTTGCTTAAGGCTAGAACAATGAAAGAGAAGAGAGGGATAAGGAGGTCTGCATAAATCGCCATTGTTGAGCTTGGAGGGGGAGAAGAAGTCAGAAGTGAAGGGGGAGAAATCATGAGAGAGTTAGAGAATGGGAGGAGAGAGACTAAAAACTAGCTTTTGTACTATTTGCTTTTTACTTTCTTATTTTGTCTTCTAGTGAGTTGGAGGGTGTGAGGGAGACTAATAAAAACGTGACCCACACAATAGAGGAGGGAGCCAGCTTTTTATTTTCACAAGGGAGGAGATGTTTAGTCTATTTACAATTTACACCCCGAAGGTTCCCGTTTTTACACTATTCACTACCGGAACCCATTTTCCAGAATTTTCTCGTTTATTTAAGTTTAATGGTTCTAGACCTTCACTAATGTCTAATTATATACATTTTATTGACTAAAATTATTACGGGTCTACTTAACCCGCTTAAAGTCACGTTTTCCCAGTTTCCTTGAAAAACGCGCTTTAAGGTTCATTATTGTTTTTAATTTGTTTTATGGATCCGTTTTCCTCGAGAATTGTTCCCACATGTTCATTTGGGCGTAATTTAGAGCTAGGAATCAATTTAAGATCCTAATCAAGGTCACATACCTCCTATGGTTATGTAACGCTCATTTTTACATTTTTCACTTTTTAAGCGTTATCTCTTTTCTTTTGGTTTTGTTTTCTTCACCAATATTCTTTAGGCACTATTAGGCCCTTAATTACCATATTATAATGATTTAATCACCATAGTTAAGTTCAGGGTATTTCAATCTGGTTGCGCAGAGTGATCACTAGAGATGGACTACCGAATCAGGTCCCTCATGGAAATCCAGTGAGCCACATTTGATCGTTGGTCGGAGGGCACTACTGATGGTGCATGGATACGGATACTTGAGACGCCTTCATTTAGGCACAGAGGAAGTCCAGAGATTTTTGGATCATTGGCAGGAGGGCACTGTTGTTGGTGCACACATGACGACTGTCCAATTAAATAAACATTATGAATTATAAAGGGGTCGTCCTAACATGACACCCACTATGAGTTAAGAGTAAATGTAAAACGAATGAGACTACGGGTATCAGATATATCGTAGTACGAGACTTCAATATCCCTTGCAAACATGGATAACGATCAATGGGCCTTGAAGGCCGAGTAACGAGAACCATCGCAAGAAATGACTCTTATTTCATTATCGTATTTACTCGTTTATCGTTTTGATAATGTGTATGAATTATTTATGAATGATGTGGTTATATTGGATGACTGTTGGGAGTTTAATTATGGCATTTACAGTCTTAATATATACTTGTAAAATGGATCCGCATGAAAATGAACCGCATGTTAAGACAGTTAATTGACTTAAGGAGCCTAAAGGATCCTAGGATTACACTTTAGCGTATTCAGCGGTTTGTGCTGAGCCCGTTGTGGCATACATATTATAGGTGCTCGATCGAGACCGAAGCCGGAGTGAGGATACTTTTGGGTAGTTAGCGGTATTTTATTATTGCACTTATACACTAGTATTACATTATATACTAAGGTTTTATATACTTTGGGATTACTTAGATTGTTCACTTGTATGAATTTGGCTATGGAAGGTTATAATACATGTCATTTTTCTATCTCTGTCATCACAATGGTTATATTATTGTGGTAATTGGACTCTTCATTACTCACATGGATGAGTAATGGTGGTAGCACCCGAGTAAGAACGATTAGCTTTATTTTCCGCTGCAACTCATGTATTTAATTATGCTACGAAATGTCGACTGTACGAGATTAAGAGTAGGGGTGTTACACAACATGTAACCCCTAGCATGTTATGTGTCTACTACAAGGGTTGTGTTAACGAACATTTGTTTATTCTTAAAGTTTTCAGATAACTTAAAAGAAGAAAATGATTAACCTTAATATGATATGGGTCAAGGGGCTTTTTCAAAAGAATAATGTAGAATTTTCACAACTATGTTGGTTGCACTAATCACCATTATCCCTCAATTAACAAACTAAAAAACATAGTCATATCTTCTAATATAATCGTGACTTCACCAAATGGAAACACAAAAGTGTGTATTTCTAGTGTCCAATGTTCCACCAAAGCATTAGAAATATAAGGGGGCGTTCGTTTTACGGTAATCAGAAAAGATAATCAGAATGATTCTGTTTCCTGCGGGTTTTTTAGCCAGCTTTTCTTATTTTTAGGAAAGGGAAAGGGATTACTCAAAAACCCTCTAACCTGATTCTTCAACCTCTACTAGGGAATGAGATTCCCTTTCCCCAATACACTTTGATTGGTCACATATAACCATTGACCGATGAAAAATGACTACTGATTGGTGACTTGTGAATGTTGACCGACAAATAATGGCCGTTGACTGATAGTCGGCAACCGTTGACCATTGACTGGTTATCTACTTCATCTCCCTCAACTTAAACAAACTGTAACACCCCAACTACAACCATACACTTAACAACAAATTGCAGCGGAAAACTTAAACTTATCACATTACTTAACTCAATGGTGTTACACGCCGTTAGCCACCCACGTGGCTAACAAGACTAATACATATACATTGTATCGGTCTGATGGACCAGATTCCCGAGCAACTACACATTACATTCCCGTTCCATTTCCAACAATTCATATACATATACATTCCAACTGTACCGAGTATTTACAAACTAATGCCGACAACAATTTCGGTCTTACTACGCCTACAATACATACTCAATTTAAATGGCTACCCACGTACAAACAACTACCCCGTCCTACTCTCGAACGACTTTCAGCTCCTTGTACCTAAAATAGGAAAGAAAAGAAAGGGTGGCCCCCCAGGGGCTCAGCACCTTTGCTGGTATGGTAATCGTGCAGCCCGCATACTACCGGGCCACGCACAACTAATTGTCGTCTAAGCATGCGGTTGATTATATTTAAATCATGCGTGAAAACTATAAACACACAACACATTACATACCCACAACAATGGGGCTCAACAAATCAGTCAACACATCAATACTCGTTAGATCACTCATTGTGCTCTTTAACCCTTGAGGGTTTCTCCTTTACTGGAGCTAATTCCTTGTTAGACGACACTTACCCATTAGTCGGGTTATACTTAATTTCCTCTTATCACAACCTGGGATTGTTACTCATGATCCACATACTTCACATAACTACTCATTTCACATTTCAACATACTTGTAACATAACTTGGAGAGGGTCACGTGAGGACACTTACCCCAAGATGTGAGTTAGTAATCTCCTTGGAGCCTAGAGAATCCTTTATTCCCATGCTAAGCTCATTATACAACAACTTATTGTTCTTCATAGAGAACATACATTTACTTAAGATGCGTCGGATATCATACAGTTCCGAGCACACCGTACACATTAACTTTACTGAGATGTGTCGATCTCAATATAGTACCGAACACACCGTACATATTTCCTCCTAGCCCAAACAATAATCAAGGTAGGCAAGCTTTGGCTAAGCTTGTGAGTGATTGTAATCCAAGAAGGAAAAACAACCATAACATAACAGAGAGGGAGTTAGAGCAACTGTAGACATCTACTCCCAAACACACGCGCGACCGGAACGACCGGATTCCTCACCCCCCATTAGTATATATATATACATAAATATATAGTTAAGAGCTCCATTATTGTAACACCCCCGAATAACACAACAAGATCACGATAAGTCCAAGCAGCGGATTCACAACTCCATCCGGGTGTCACAGACGCCAACCACCCACGTGGTTGACACACAACACTATCAATACTAAGCTACGGTCTGAATGACTGGAAATAAAACCATAACTAAATCCAAGTGCAAATGGGAAATACAAACCAAGTACCGAGAGTCTACAACATAAGTTCTTAATTAGACAGCATAAACCGAAACATAAATCCAGGGTTTAGTATTACATAGTCACAATCCGTTCATTAAAACATGCTACATAAATGTCTTGCCCAGATGGGCTACACCCATGGTAGTTCCCCTGCCTACACTCCGCCATCGTTCAGATCCGTACCTGTAAAAATAAAGGACTCAGCAAAACTATACCGAGTATGAACGTGTGTAGCCCGTATGTTGCCGGGCCACACGACCACTTGGTCGAATATTATTAAGTCAATTTACATGCTATAATAAAGCAGTAAAGCACACCACATCACAACATAATATCATACACACTTCAAGGTAGCAAAGCAATAGAAACTAGCAACCAAGCATAACAAGCAACAAACACTCATGTAACTGATAGCACGTGTGTATTGGTATATTATACCAAAGATCCTCACTATGGGATCAGTCGAGCGTTGTGTGTTTTCATTCCTTTATTTTCCCCTATTTCCATAAAGTGTATTCTCTTTCTCTCCCTTTTTCACCAGGTCTGGGGATATAGTTAGGTCCCGTGACCATATCAGGTAGGTGCCAACCTTTCCTTGATTCCTAAAGGTTTGTTCGTGAATTCTCTTGTCACCACGTACTGAAGAGCGTCTTCTCCATTGCAAATCCTCCATTCCCGGCGTCATGCGTCGAGAAAGCGGGGTCACCTCAATACCCCAGGATGGGTTCCACCAACGGGTATTTTTTTACTATTCATTATCGTTATGAGTTCGACACCATAGTGGGTGTCGTTAGAAGTCCTCTATAATTTAAGAGGAGTGTTCCTTTTTGTATAGTTCCTTGTTTTGGTTACGTAATTCGTTGTATTTTATCTCAAGGTCTCATCAACGAGAAGGGACTACACTATTGTGTGCGCGCAAGTAATATGCAACAATGATATATATAACAAGCGTATAAACAAGTCACAATAAGCAATCCAATTTCATGCTAGTCTTATGGTCATTGTCAAACAAGGCACACAGCACACAAGCCGTGTAACACGGCAACATACGAACCACACATGTTCATACCTTAATCGAAAGCACGAGTTGTCTTACACTCGAAGTCCCGGTCGGAGCTCGTTACGATCCAGTGATAGCTTAGGTGTTTCCTTTTGTTTCCTCGTTAGCCCAGGCACCCTAACAAGCCCCTTGCACCCTGGTTATTGATGCAGCCCTTTCTGTTAAGTCTCAGGAGAGTTTTAGCAATTCTTCTCAGAGATCTTTTGGACAAGGCCGATAGGGACTGAGTTGGGTCTCAAATGGAGGTTACAGCAGGTGACAGTAGTTGCTTGTTCTGCTGGGTTTTGCTCTCTGGTTTCTCCTCTTGTGCTTCCGAAACAGAGGGAGTGAGTAGAGTTTCTGCCCATGCATAACCGATGCACAGCAAGAGTATGGAGGAGGGGGTCTGTGGGTTTTTGAATAGAATGGCACAAAGCACAGGGGGACAATTACAGTGCGTGGAAGTTTGAAAAAGATATGGCTCTGGTGCATAATGCTTTGGAACAGAAACGGGCTCTGTCCTTCGACTGAAACCAAGAAGGTGCAGTGGGTGTTTGAGAAGGACACAGAATTTGATGCTCCTGTTGGAATCGCTGAGTGTTTTAACAGAAACCAAAGGCAATACTTATTCTGTTTCAGGTTATCGGGTAGATCAAGGTATTTGTTAGTGTTAGTTTTCTTTGCTGTTGTGCCGACACTAAACGATGGTACAGAGGATTGTTTAGGTGGCATAGATTAAGAATACGCGTGAGTTCCTGGAAGGGGACAATGTCTGCATTGTCTCAGTTCACAAGGGAGGTTATGGGCGATTGAATAAATAACACGTCCATCGCTTGGGAGTTTGAATCTTGTAGCTACTATTTCTTTCTGTTTGGTCTGATTACTCATCGAGGAAGAAGAGGGACTGCGCTACCGAGATGGGTTTGATTCTCTTTGTTTCTGTTTCTTTGTTTTTTCTTTCTGTATAGATAGTTTAGTCGTTTACTACTAGTTTTAGTTTGTGGATATAAGTTAACGAATACGAGCATAGCTCAACCTGTTAGGCACTCGGGGGAAGTACGAGAGGTCTCGGGTTCGAAACTCAGCGGGAGCGTCTTTGCTCCCCCCCCCTTTTTTCATAAAATCAACACATTTTTATTTTTATATTTATGTGACTATACATTATATCGTGTTATTATTATTACTATTATTCTTGTTATTTTGTTACGAAGTTACGTGACGACATTGTTACTTATTCACGACGTCACAATATCGTAACGTAACGTTACGTATATGTACTTTCGTGTTCGTACATATATATATGTACTAGATTTAATTGTTCGTACGTTATTTTATGTCCATATTACAAAACCTGTTATGATTTTATACGTTTAATACTTAGGGGTATTTCAGCTTACCCCCCTTAAAAGAGACTTCGTCCCGAAGTCTTATTTCCTTAACTTATATTTTTTTTCCACTCCTAGCAAATCTTAGGGATCCAGTCCCGCATTCATTCACGATACACAAGGGATTAAGTTCATAATTAAAATTCTCAGTGCTTCTAAGCACCATGCCACATCAGTGGCTTCACACGAGTTCTTATGGTAAACCAAGATGTTAGCAATGTGCATAACATGCTAAAGTGCAAGACAAGACACACAATATTCATTCTTACAGAGCATACAACATTCATTCATACGAAGCGTACATATACGTACATAACATTTTCACAGATATACGAACGCAGTTCACACACATAGCACCCAAACATAACACATCATACGAGCAACAACGTAGCAAAAACGAAGCACGCCTACCCCCCTTAACAAATGGATTACGCCCACGTAATCCTTTTTATACCATCCTAGAACCTTGGTTCAAGATGTTTTAACTCTCATTGAGCATTCTAGTTTCTATGCATCGTAGCTTACAATATACTCTCATCAAAGGTCTTGATCATGTTAAGGGTTTAGTCTCTGTATCCAAAAGACTGTTATCGGTAGTCGTACCGATCTAGAAACGGATTCGGGTTTAGCCTCTCTAGGTTAAAGGTATTGGCCGATAGGTCACTTGTTACTCAACTGGAAGATGTGTGATATGGTCCACTAGCTTCTGCTGCGCGACTCTGATTACCTTCGGGTTTAGCTTTCCCTTACTAAGTCTTCCAAGGGTAGTAGATGGTTTAATTGTTTCTTTCTTGCCGT
Source organism: Limonium bicolor (assembly GCA_023374045.1). Classification (NCBI taxonomy): domain Eukaryota; kingdom Viridiplantae; phylum Streptophyta; class Magnoliopsida; order Caryophyllales; family Plumbaginaceae; genus Limonium; species Limonium bicolor. The sequence goes on from CM041781.1 coordinate 242,392,045, forward strand.
CTTCTGTTTCTTCTTTTCTTTTATTCCGCCTAGGTTAATTTATACACGGTCTCTGTGGATTATATTTTGTCTATTCAGTTCCTTTGGAGGTTGGATATTCATGCTTTTGGTGCGCTTTTAAGCGTCTAGACTTTTGTTTCTAGCTGCCCCTTTTGAGTGTTAATGACTTAGTTCTTGGTATTTGAATGTTACCGACGTGTCATTGCTACCATGATTGGTTTAGTTTAAATTACCGCTCATATTCGTGGGTAGCTAGCTAGTTTACTCTCCTAGTATTACTACCTTCTTTTATCCCTTAATGTGTACGTTCAATTTAGATGTTTTTCATCTTTAAGTAATCTTTATTCTTCAGCCCAATTATGGCCTTGACACTACTGGTTAACTTCAATTAGTTCCAGTCGAAAGGTTACCAAACTATATATGTTAGAAGTTTGTGAGGTTGTAACCTCTAAGTTTCGAATCATGTATCAATGTACTCTACCCGCTCGTATCATCTACATCGATATCTCATCCTTCGTATTGTGTAGTTCATGTGTCCACTTGTAAGAGGTTTCGAGAGTTATCCAACCCTTACGTGGTCAGCGTAAGTGTTGGACTATCCTTCCACCCCAATTTATGCTCGGTATCACTTGACCTGACCAGGGTTAAGTTCAACCTCGCACGTCCAACAAACAATCAATCAATTTAATTTTCCAGCTATGTACATGTCTAAATGTGTACATATATACATTTCCTCATTCTTGTATCCATAATATGTGTACTCATGTGTTATAAGTTTCAAGGTCGTATTTGAATTATAATACCCTTTTATCTTATATGTGCACATATGGTTGTTTCCATTAATTAGATGGTATATTGGTACATATATTTGTATCCTTTTGATATTATGAGTTCTTTTCATTCCAAGTTCTCATATAGGGAGATGTAGTATGGATATAGGTGATCCATCCGCACCGTATTTATAGATATGGATATAGGTGATCCATCCGCACCGTATTCATAGATATAGTATGGATATAGGTGATCCATCCGCACCGTATTCATAGATATAGTATGGATATAGGTGATCCATCCGCACCGTATTCATAGATATAGTATGGATATAGGTGATCCATCCGCACCGTATTCATAGATATAGTATGGATATAGGTGATCCATCCGCACCGTAATCATAGATATAGTATGGATATAGGTGATCCATCCACACCGTATTCATAGATATAGTATGGATATAGGTGATCCATCCGCACCGTATTCATAGATATAGTATGGATATAGGTGATCCATCCGCACCGTATTCATAGATATAGTATGGATATAGGTGATCCGTCCGCACCGTATTCATAGATATAGTATGGATATAGGTGATCCATCCGCACCGTATTCAAGTCTCCCTATATGATTAGGTTCTCTTAATCTTCTAGCCTAGGGTTCAACCCCAGGTGTTATAGTGAATAATTTGTCCAGTGTATACCAGCCCTTTTAGGTCCTAGTGTATGCCTAGAATTTATCTAGGACATCGCCCGTTCGAATATATTTGTATTGGAGAACCGTATTACCATTACTTAGGATAGTAAAGCCCACATCATTGTCCTTTTTACGAGTGATATTTGCTTATCGCTATTTATATCTTAATCCAAGATTTATATTCGGTAATTGCCCCTTTTTTTGTCATGGTTGTTATACTAAATAGGAGAAATTAAATTATACAATATTGTATAATTTAATTTAAATCATAAGGTTGGAAATTGCTTGGCTAAGTAATATTAATCTTGACAAACATTTGAAGTAAGAAGATGTATATATATATACTTCCACATATACAGTTGGTATTTAAAGTGGATATAATACGTGTATAAGTAAGACTATTCACATAAAACAAATGTGATAATAATGAATAAATGAGCTTACAAAATAATGAGTATAATGAATAAACTTTAAAAGTTTATTATGGTATTATACAAATGTTACATGATATCAAGATAGGAATCTCAATATAAGTTTGTATAATATATTACAAACTAGTGAGAATAATCGCCTTACATAGAATAATGAAATGTAACATCAAATAAAGGGAGTTTTATAAGTTATATATATTGTACGTGCATAAAGGCGTGACTAATATTTGTAGGAAAATACGTATAAAATATGGTTGTGGACCATACAATATTAAATGATGGGTGTTATAAGTGAATAGAGTTGATAAACTATAAATTATACAATCAAGGCTTGACTAAGTCAACTAATTTGACCAAGAGGTCAGGTTGACCAACTTATACCTTGAATGGGAGTTTAAGAAATAATACTGTCACAATACATGCAACTATATATTATATGATTAAATCCAATAGAAATTGCATATATAAATATTTGTGTAAAACCTAGAATATAAGTATATACGATATGGTTTAAATATCATGAAATGGTAATTGACAAGTGTTATGACATTAGTGTAAAGATATATATACTACAAGTCATACAGTGTAATTTAAAGTATGGTTTATTAAAATGAATAACGTGGTATGTAATATATGGTACAATACCAAATGGTTAAGTAATACTATCATATAACGTTAGTGCTTGAGCATTGAATGCTATGCGAAATAACGTTGCAGGTGTGGTCGCTTCTTTCATCACCATATTTTGACGTTGCAAGTGTGGTCGCTTCTTTCATCACCATAGTTAATGATATACATATGATCCAAAGGGTTTATCTTTTTATAACATTGAATTCCACAGTTACCGTTGTATTGCTTGCGGTTGTTTTTAACAGTTCCTCTTTCGGAACTTGTTCCTCCATGATCGGAACTTAATTCTCTATGGCCCACAACTCCTTTTATTTGGTCTCCTTGAACAGAATATTCGATAGATGTTTGAACATAGTGGCGGATTCATTGCCATTTTTCTTATTTGTTTGTGTTGTGTTGGGGTAGGGAATTAATTGAATTCCGTAATATTATACTTTAGTGTGTAAAATTGTGTCATGCTTTATTAAGCATTATAGATTGTACCAATTTTATGGTGTAATTTTGTCTCGAATAATATCCTCTCATTTCATGGTTTTACGAGGGGTTTTCTAAAATTAACCTCTTGAGTGTACGAGTTGAAGAATTTATCTCAATCCCATCCTTGGCTTATTTAATTGCTTACGTAAGCTTTATTTATTTCCTAAATTTTAGGGTGGTTCGGCCCTCTTCGCTTGTAAGGTAGGGTCCTGTCGACTGCTAAGCATGTCGACCCAAGTTGCCTCTAAAATTGGTCCCTCAATGGGTATTATTCTGTTGGCGACGTCTTTGAACTTCACGCTTTAGTCAGCGCTTCGAGTCTTAGGCTATTTTACAGTATAGTTTTTTTTTGTTTGTGGTACTAGTAACTTACCAGATTTCATGCATGGTCATACAACTTGGCACACAAAGATTTGGTCATGCTTTACAGTCTTTTGAGGTTTTAGGTTTTACCTGTAGCTGAAGGGGTGTCTGGTCCTTCGGTTCGATCCATGATGTTTAAGGCCGCCTCCCCTGGCCTCGGAGTAGATGCCTTCTGGGGGTCTTGGGATCCCGCTCTCTGGTCACCTCTCGCACCATAACTGGGCTTATAGCTCTCGCTCTCTCAGGATTTACGAAGCACTCAAAGGCCCTGTGCCCGCGCTTCTTGCAGTAAAAGCACTTTACCGTTTCGCCCTGGCAATTAACTCCGGGGTGGTTCTTCGAGCATCGCCTACATTTAAATCGGCGCTCGGTCTTTTTGCTCGGGCCGGCTCCAGACCCTGAATATGTGATTTGGTTAGTCAACAATTGGTCATGACAACTATAACGGCACTTAAGCATTAGCGTTTGGTTCGTTTACCCTTGGATGGGTAGGAGCGTAGCGGCTTAGCCGCAATAGCCGGGTGGCCTAGCTGAAGTGTCTCTGTAGGCCTGCTCCCATGGTATTTCGCTCGCCTCCTGCTCGGGTAGTACTTCTTCCTCCCCGGCCCCTTCCGTTACGGTCCTCTGAGTCACCACCTTTCGTCTCCCTCTTCTGGGCGAATTCCTCGTCCCGCATCTAGACGGTGATCTCGACCTGGAACGCTGCATGGTAGTAGTCCCGGGTCGTGGCGTCACGGTCTCGTTCTTGACCTCGTCGCTCGGCCATCTAAGAATGTCATTTGTTAGTTTAGAACATACACAAGAATCTTACTGCAAGTTGTTATCGCCCTTGCTGGCGGTTTAAATTGGTAACATCGTGCCTCACATTATACTAACCCTTAACCCCTTTTCCCAAATTTAGGTTTTCCTATTCTCGGTACTTCTCTGTTCCAGTCATCAGAGCGCAACTACGCTCTGATAGCACTTTCTGTAACACCCCCGAATAACACAACAAGATCACGATAAGTCCAAGCAGCGGATTCACAACTCCATCCGGGTGTCACAGACGCCAACCACCCACGTGGTTGACACACAACACTATCAATACTAAGCTACGGTCTGAATGACTGGAAATAAAACCATAACTAAATCCAAGTGCAAACGGGAAATACAAACCAAGTACCGAGAGTCTACAACATAAGTTCTTAATTAGACAGCATAAACCGAAACATAAATCCAGGGTTTAGTATTACATAGTCACAATCCGTTCATTAAAACATGCTACATAAATGTCTTGCCCAGATGGGCTACACCCATGGTAGTTCCCCTGCCTACACTCTGCCATCGTTCAGATCCGTACCTGTAAAAATAAAGGACTCAGCAAAACTATGCCGAGTATGAACGTGTGTAGCCCGTATGTTGCCGGGCCACACGACCACTTGGTCGAATATTATTAAGTCAATTTACATGCTATAATAAAGCAGTAAAGCACACCACATCACAACATAATATCATACACACTTCAAGGTAGCAAAGCAATAGAAACTAGCAACCAAGCATAACAAGCAACAAACACTCATGGAACTGATAGCACGTGTGTATTGGTACATTATACCAAAGATCCTCACTATGGGATCATTCGAGCGTTGTGTGTTTTCGTTCCTTTATTTTCCCCTATTTCCATAAAGTGTATTCTCTTTCTCTCCCTTTTTCACCAGGTCTGGGGATATAGTTAGGTCCCGTGACCATATCAGGTAGGTGCCATCCTTTCCTTGATTCCTAAAGGTTTGTTCGTGAATTCTCTTGTCACCACGTACCACGAAGAAGAGCGTCTTCTTCATTGCAAATCCTCCATTCCCGGTGTCATGCGTCGAGAAAGCGGGGTCACCTCAATACCCCAGGATGGGTTCCACCAACGGGTATTTTTTTACTATTCATTATCGTTATGAGTTCGACACCATAGTGGGTGTCGTTAGAAGTCCTCTATAATTTAAGAGGAGTGTTCCTTTTTGTATAGTTCCTTGTTTTGGTTACGTAATGCGTTGTATTTTATCTCAAGGTCTCATCAACGAGAAGGGACTACACTATTGTGTGCGCGCAAGTAATATGCAAACAATGATATATATAACAAGCGTATAAACAAGTCACAACAAGCAATCCAATTTCATGCTAGTCTTATGGTCATTGTCAAACAAGGCACACAGCACACAAGCCGTGTAACACGGCAACATACGAACCACACATGTCCATACCTTAATCGAAAGCACGAGTTGTCTTACACTCGAAGTCCCGGTCTGAGCTCGTTGCGATCCAGTGATAGCTTAGGTGTTTCCTTTTGTTTCCTCGTTAGCCCAGGCACCCTAACAAGCCCCTTGCACCCTGGTTATTGATATAGCCCTTTCTGTTAAGTCTCAGGAGAGTTTTAGCAGTTCTTCTCAGAGATCTTTTGGACAAGGCCGATAGGGACTGAGTTGGGTCTCAAATGGAGGTTACAAGCAGGTGACAGTAGTTGCTTGTTCTGCTGGGTTTTGCTCTCTGGTTTCTCCTCTTGTGCTTCCGAAACAGAGGGAGTGAGTAGAGTTTCTGCCCATGCATAACCGATGCACAGCAAGAGTATGGAGGAGGGGGTCTGTGGGTTTTTGAATAGAATGGCACAAAGCACAGGGGGACAATTACAGTGCGTGGAAGTTTGAAAAAGATATGGCTCTGGTGCATAATGCTTTGGAACAGAAACGGGCTCTGTCCTTCGACTGAAACCAAGAAGGTGCAGTGGGTGTTTGAGAAGGACACAGAATTTGATGCTCCTGTTGGAATCGCTGAGTGTTTTAACGGAACCCAAAGGCAATACTTATTCTGTTTCAGGTTATCGGGTAGATCAAGGTATTTGTTAGTGTTAGTTTTCTTTGCTGTTGTGCCGACACTAAACGATGGTACAGAGGATTGTTTTGGTGGCATAGATTAAGAATACGCGTGAGTTCCTGGAAGGGGACAATGTCTGCATTGTCTCAGTTCACAAGGGAGGTTATGGGCGATTGAATAAATAACGCGTCCATCGCCTGGGAGTTTGAATCTTGTAGCTACTATTTCTTTCTGTTTGGTCTGATTACTCATCGAGGAAGAAGAGGGACTGCGCTACCGAGATGGGTTTGATTCTCTTTGTTTCTGTTTCTTTGTTTTTCTTTCTGTATAGATAGTTTAGTCGTTTGCTACTAGTTTTAGTTTGTGGATATAAGTTAACGAATACGAGCATAGCTCAACCTGTTAGGCACTCGGGGGAAGTACGAGAGGTCTCGGGTTCGAAACTCAGCGGAGCGTCTTTGCTCCCCCCCCCCCTTTGTTTTTTTTAAAATCAATACACATTTTTATTTTTATATTTATGTGACTATACATTATATCGTGTTATTATTATTACTATTATTATTGTTATTTTGTTACGAAGTTACGTGACGACATTGTTACTTATTCACGACGTCACAATATCGTAACGTAACGTTACGTATATGTACTTTCGTGTTCGTACATATATATATGTACTAGATTTAATTATTCGTACGTTATTTTATGTCCATATTACAAAACCTGTTATGATTTTATACGTTTAATACTTAGGGGTATTTCAATTATGGAACCTATCACATCCACACACCATAAGGTATTACAACCGGGTTAAACACACAAGGGAGGTAAACATCCTCACACGCACAAACAACACACAACTAACTCACGCATAGCCGTGGTTAGAACGTTCCCATGGTTTGGGTCGCTAAGTCCGAATACCGATCTCTTATGTGATCCTAGATTTGGTTAGCTATGGTTTAACATTATCGAGGTTAAACGGTAACGGAACTAAACACGCCACATATATGAATTACTGTAAACTCATTTCATGCTTATTCTTGCAAGGTGGCAAACACACAGAAAACAAGTTGGCATACAAGCCGGTGTAATCCGGTAGAACACAGGTTGCAAGAAAACCATACCTGTCACCACGGTCCACTATATTGTGTCCTCTTATGTTCCTCGAATAATTCTCGAACAACTGGTAACATTGCAATTGCTTTCATTAACATCGGGGTAATATGATTGTTTAACATCTAATGCCCATAGTTAACCCCGTTAACTAGTTAAATAACTTCACATTTTAAACTTGTTTTACTTTCACATTTTACTACAACTTTTCACCCAATTAATTGTCATTATAACTCACCTAACATGTCTTAAACAACCTTATAGCATCATTACATACCAATCCCCATCATTAGAAGCCTTAAAATTTTTTTATATATATGTGGCCGACCGACCCACCCTGGGTAGGTCGCCTGGGTGGGTCGGGTGCAAAGAGCATCCGAGTTCACAGTTTCAGCCCGACCGACCCAGACTGGGGTCGGTCTCCTAGGTAGGTCGGCTGCAGAAACTTCTCATACATTGTCAAACTTTCTCCAAACTTTTCCTCAAGCCTCCTAATGTGTTTTAACACCATTTGGCACACTTAAACCTTTATATAACATCCATCAAACTCTTTTCCCACTCACTTCTAATCTCCTCAAACAATTACTCATTTACATACAAAATTCCTAACACTTGTAATGTTATTCCTTAAGTTTCCAAGTGGTAATTTAATACCCATTACATCTACTAACCAAAGTGTACTCCACCACAATAACTACTCCTAAAGCATTATTTTGCATCCATATCATTCCATTTTCATAAACTTCCCAATTCTTCCTCATAAGTTCATTCTTATCCTTTACAATACATTATTTTTCCCTTGTTTACCAAAACTTGCACAAGTCTTAAATACTTCACATAACTTAACTTTGGTGTGTATAAAACACCCATTTTATTTCTAAATCTTCCAAGAACATCCCTAGGTCATCCTAGGACTCATGAACACCTTAGTTCATTTCCTTACACACCAATTTATCATTTAACAATTCCTAGTACTCCCTAGGTTGTTCCTACTTAGAAATGCACTTAAACCATTGGATTTCTATGCAAATTTTGACATGGTCTCCCCATAATTCTAACATGTTCCCACACATTATTCAGCTCACCAAAGCACTCCAACCCTCAAACTCATTCAAGGCACTAGTCCACACATCAATTCCATCTCTTAAACAACAACAACACCAATATGCATTAACTTTAAGTGCTTGGCTCTTAGGCCCTTAAATAACATTATCTAAACACTGAATTTCCTTTATTAATAAGCAACACCTGCATTACACTCAATGCATTTAAAGCACTTATTTTGCACAAACACAAATACAATCCCAAAGGCATTACTCTAGATTAAGGTAAGCCATTTACCTTGAGTTTTCTTTCAAGAATTTTCCTCCTCTTTAGTTCTTGTTGAACAACCAGTTTCAAATGGGTGTTTGCTAACCTAATGACCAAATCGAATTGAATACTAATGAGCATTAAGAAGATAATAAGGTTCTTGATTTAAGACTTGTACTTAGAACATGATTTAAGCACTAAAAATGAAGGGAATTACCTTGTAGCTTCCAAATGAGGATTAGGAAATCAAAGATAGATGTTCTCCAACACCTCTTGAAGATGAACAAGGCTAGAACAAGGAGGAAAAATGGAGCTTAAAAATCTGTAGGAATCGGTTTCAAAGAAATGGAGGAAAACATGATTTTTCTTGCTCCTTTCTTACCTTAGAACAATGAGGAGTGTTTTGGCTCAACAATGGAGGCTCTTCCTTCAAGAATGAGCTACACCCATGGAATTTGAAATCATCATTTGGAGATTTTGAAGGGTGGAAATTAATCTCCAAGGTGAGGGGAGTATTATGGTCTGTTTATTTTTCAATTTTGACTTTGTTTAGAGCTTGAAAATGGAAGAAGAGATGGAGCTGTGAGGAGGGCTACAAATCGCCATTGGAATAGTGCTGGGAGGAATAAAGGTGCTGGGAGAGAGGCAGCAATCGTAAGGGGATAGGAGAAATGGGAATAGAAGAGAAAAAAGGTAAAAGGTGACTTATGTACTTTATTTGCTTTATTGTTTTACTTTTTGACTTTTTGACTTTTCTACTTATTTGAGAGGGGAAAACGTGTGGGTATCAAGAGAATAAGAGAATCAGATTTTATTTTACAATTTAGAAAGGGTAATTTACTCTTATTACAATTTATACCCCATAAGTTCCCGGTTTTTACACTATTCACTAATCCGGGCCCGTTTTCCGGATTTTTCTCTTTCTTTAATTTTAATGGTTTTTTAAGCTCCCATTAGTGTTTAATTATAGTTATGTGGTCAACTATAATTTTTACGGGGTCATTTGACCGTTTAAAGTCACGTTTTCGGGTTTTCTCGAAAAACGCTTTAAGAGTCCGTTAGCGTTTAAACGCATTATTTGGATCCGTTTTCTTCGGGAATTTTTCCCACATGTTCTTAGTGTGTAGTTAGGGTATAAAATATATTTATAGCCCTATTTAAGGTTATATACCTCCTAAGATAATTAAATACACGTTTTTACGTTTTGTGACTTTTACGCGTTTTCCTTTTTTCTTTTGGTTTTACTTTCTTCACCAATATTCATAAGGACTTATTTAGCCTTATAAAACCATAATTTAATGTTAATAAAGTCTTGGTAGGCTCTTTGGGGTCCTAACCAAGTTCATCCAAGCTTAGAGCATGTTTTGCTCAAATTGTCTTTTACTATGGTTTAAATTGTTCACAAATGTTCCTAAGGCACTTTTTAGCCTTAATATACCATATTTTAATAGTTAAACAACATATCAAGGTTTGGGGTATTTCACAAACAACCAAAAAATCAAAGGGAATTCTCTTTCATTCTCTTTCCTAATTCCACACAATTTCCCCTGCTCAAAACAAAACGCCCCTAATTATTTTATTTTTATCAACAATCTACTTTTTTATAATAATTCATCAATAATCTAGTAGGAATCTATAATCCAATAGTAAAAATTAATAAGGTCATAAGTCTATAAGGAAGATCAACAAGGTTATCCATCGGGTATTTTATTCTTAAGATAATTTTAGAGCTTCTAATTTTAACAATAAACAAACAAATAACCAATTACTATATCTACTAAATAAATATTAGACTTAATCATAATTTAACAACAAAATATACAAGTTAAAAGATGGTCACTACGCGCAGTTGAGTTTTCGATTCGCTCAGTTGGAAATTGATCTTTTTGCCCTTGCTTTGAAATGTTTTCAAAATAACAATATATACCCAAAACTTTTCACATATTACAAGGGGATCATTCAAATGTAATTTTTTTTAATGTATTTGTAGTACTTTTAAGCTAAATTTGTGTATACAAAGGACAGACTACAAAAAAAATAGTCAAAAACACAATAAAATGGGACATTTTCTTCCATGGAAGCACGCGTCGTAGCCCACTCAACTGAGTGTCTGTCGACGCCCGCCAAGTTGAGTAGGTGGTGACGCCTGCTTGCAGGGGGATTCTTTCATTATTGTTTTACATTTTTTGACTGATTTTTTCCTATTTTATTCTATTATGATTCTAAATCTATTAAAAACTGTAAAGTGAACATCCATGAAAAAGACCGGGGTCGTACCATTTTGGCTTGTCACACGAAGTGGCAACATAACTCATTCAAAGCATACTTGAATCTGTTATCTTGCCACTCTGTGTGACTAGTTAAAACAGAGTCACTATTAACAATACCTTTGTCCAATTTTTTTAACCTAAATTAAACTTCAAAGTGCTACAAATTCATAAAATTATACTATTGAATGAGACCCTCTGTAACACCCTGGATTTTTACCTCAAAAGATAGCTTATGAAATTACGAATCTAACGGTGAAAACGGTTCCAAAAACGGACTCCAAACGAGTCCTAAAAGTGCAAATTAAGTCTAGTCTGAACTTTGTCCGGACGTCTAAGTTTGGACACAAGCCGAGAAGAAAACATTGAGAAAATCCGATTGTCCGAACTTGTGTCCAGACATTGATGTTCGGACACAAGTCGAGAGTTGAGAAACCGGGAAAACAAAGGCGTCCGAACTTGTGTCCGGACATTGAAGTTTGGACACAAGTCGAGTTTCAAAAGTCTGAAAAATTCCTTACGTGGTCCGAATATTGGTCCGAACTTGCAAGTTTGGACATAAGTCGAAACTTGCAAGTTGGAATCGTCCTCGCATGCTGTCCGAACTTTGATGTTCGGACAGATGTTCGGACACACCTATTCCTGCAAAATCGAATAAGACTCTCGAGGCCTGTCCGAACATGGATGTTCGGACAGGTCAGGAAGTGCAATATTAAATACAAAAAAAAGTCAGAACATCACCAAAATAACCATGTGTACATTGTCAATTGATAGAGACATATTCCAGTAAACTTATACCACTTTAGATACTAATAAATACTGCGAAAAGATCCTTTAATCACCAAATGAAAACTTCAACATAAATCATAATTATCCAAAACAGCCTCTTAAACATATTGAACAAATGTTTAATCAACATCAGCGGAAATCAAACTACCAGGGCGTTACCGCCACACTCAATAACCAATGAGTGCTCAGGCTTAAATCAATTCATTAACAATTCCAAAAATATTTTCCAAATACCATAACTCAAATTGAAATGTTCTAAAACTCATCTCAATGACCCAGAAATTAACTCGTCCTTCCTTGAAATACCCCAAACCTTGATATGTTGATAAACATTTAAACTATGGTATGTGAAGGCTAAAAAGTGCCTTAGAAACATCAGTGAACAATTTAAACCATAGTAAATGCAGTAAAGCACTAAGATACAGTTTGAGCAAAACATGCTCTAAGCTATGAGTGAACTTGGTTAGGACCCAAAGAGCCTACCAAGACTTAATAATATTTAATTATGATTTTATAAGGCTAATCAAGTCCTCAGGAAACCTTGGTAGACAATAAAACAAACAAAACACAAGAAAATACCTTAAGGTCAATATGGGCTAAAATGTGCTCTAAGCTTGGGATAAATGTGTATAAGACCTAATGGTCATACCTATACCTTATTTATATGTTAATGAACATATTAAATCAATTACCAAAGAAAACCAAGCTCGAAAACAAGTTAAAACACAAAAAGTGCTTTAAGGAGTCTTAAAGCACGTTTTTGAAAAATTGTCTTGTAAATGAGTTTTGAATGGCTAAATGTCCATCATTACTCTTTAACTAACATGTGTACTATATAGTATCACATTTGGATGTCTATATCAATAGGAAATCAAAAATTTCACAAATATGTGCCTTGTTTTGTGAATAGTGCTCAAATAGTGCTAGTTTAAGTTATAAGTCAACATAAGTCAAATATTTGGTCAACAAAGACCATAAATATCTCTAATGTGTAAGGGGGGCACGGTTTTATGGGTGTGAGTCATCACACTTGGCTAGCCAATTTAAAAGAAAGAAAAGTAAGTAAAAAGGTTACTTTTGCTTTTAACATAAATATCTTCAAAGTATACTCTCTCACCTCATTCTCTTCTTTCTCCTTGGTTCCCACCGTCACCTATCTTCATCCTCCCTTCTCAATCTCGTTCTCCAACAGAACCATTCATATCCCATCTCCTTTTACTTGTAACTTATGATTCCATGCTCCGAATTTAATTCCGAGACTACCGTTTTCTTAGTTAGAGTAAGCTCTTCATTCCTATCTTTTCAAATCTTCAAGAACTCCATTTTGGTGCCATGAAGATTCACCATTGAAGGAGCTTGAGCTCATATTTTCATGCCTTGTCATTCTCCTTTGCTTCAAGGTGAGGAAACTCAAAGAAAAATGACATTTCCTCCATGTTTTGTTGTTGTCCTAAAATTCACCATTAATGGTGCTCTTATATTGGCTTGTTCTAGCTTCATTCCAAGCTTTCATGGACTAGGTGGAGTCCTCTCTTGATACTCATTCAAGCTCTCTTTCCATTCCAAGGTAAAACAATCATTTTAATACCTTAAAACATATATGTAACTAGGGTTTACAATGAGATGAAGCATGATGCTTGAGTACTCATTATATTATGTGTACATTGTTTAGAAGTTGACAACAACCAAACATCCCACAGGTTTTACAAGGAAACAAGAAAAAAATTATGAGGAAAAGAAAGGTAAACCAACTATCTCAATGTAGTTTAAATACCTTAGGAAAATGAGCTTGATTTGCTTAATAAAATACCTAAAGAGCCAATGGCAAATGAGCTAGTAAAATGCTCTCAAGGAGTTTATTAAGGGCATATGTATTGTTGGGTGTATTTGCAGGTCAAAGGCATTATTTATGTGGGAAATTCAGTGTTTAAGGTTTATGCAATTTAAGGGCCTAAGAGCCATGTTATTTAAGGGCCTAAGTGCCAAGCAATTTAAGTTATGCACTATATTGTGATGTAGTGCTAAATGTGTGAAGTTTGTGTATAAAAATGTGTTTGATGGATTGTAGGTGTTCTTGAATGAAATAAGGTAAAAACCTAAGTGTTTGGATGTGAGTATATACAAGAGAAGCTATGACAAAATTTGGGAAATGTGTAAGAAGTTCTAAGTGTTTTAAGTAAGTTTCGGTGAACTAGGAGGTGTTAAAGGTGAACAAATGTTTTACTTGGGAAGAAAACATGTATTAAGGTGATTTAGAGTGATACAAGAATTTAGGTGTTATCTTGGAAGTTCTAAGGATTCAATGAGTGTTTTGAGAATGTATTTAAGTCTTGGAGAAGTTTGTTTAAGGTTTAGGTAATGTTGATATCCAAGGAATAAGTGATGTTTAAGAAGTTGTGAAAAGGAGATTTAGTTAGTAAGAAAAGAAGTTGAGAGATGATGTTAAGGTGTAGAGGAAACACCTTGGTGTAGTGGTCATTATTGTGAAATACCACTTAGAAATCTTAAGGAGAAGACATTCCAAGTGCTAGGAATTTTGTAAGGAATTTGTGAATGATAAAATGGTTTTGGTGTGTGATTTAAAGAGTTTAGTACATGGCTAAAGATGTGTTTGAAGTGCCCAAATGAGGTTAGGACATATTAGGATATATGAGGTGAAGTTTGGAGTTAAATGGGCAATGGAAAACAAAGGTCTGGAGCCGACCGACCTTGCGACCGAACTTGTCAAGGTCGGTCGAGCTCAGTTTACACTGCCGAAAGGAGTTTCTGGAATGGACCGACCTTGGGGACCGGACTTGCAAGGTCGGTCGGGCTTGTATTTTGTGTACGGATTAAGTTTCTGGAATCGACCGAACATGGGACTGGACTTGGCAAGTTCGGTCGGGCCTGAATTTTCAAAGGGAAGAAACTCTCGGGAATGGACCGAACATGTGACCGAACTTACAAGGTCGGTCGGAGTAGAAAATTTTGACGGTAAAGTGTTCTGGAATGGACTGACCTTGTGCAAGGTCGGTCGGTAAGGTCGGTCGGACCAAAAATGTTGTTTATGGTTATAAAATGATAAGTAATGATGGGGATTGATAGGTAATGATGTTTATAAGGTTGTTAAGGACATGTTAGGTGAGTTTTAATGACAATTAAGTGGGTTAAAAGTTGTATTAAAATGTGAGAGTAAAACAAGTTAAAAATGTTAAGTTATGTATCTAAGTTAACGGGGAGAAGTTATAAGCATTAGACATTAATAATCATGCTACCCCGATGTTAATAAAAGTACATGTAATGTTATCAGTTGTTCGAGAATTGCTCGAGGAACATAAGTGGACGTGGTAAAGTGGACTCCGGTGACAGGTATGGTTTTCTTGCAACCTGTGTCCTACCGGATTACACCGGCTTGTATGCCAATGTGTTTTTCTGTATGTTTGCCACGTTGTAAGATAAAACATGTAATGAGTTTACAGTAATTTATTTATGTGGCGTGTACAACTCCGATACCATTTAACCTCGGAAGTGTTAACCTTAGTTAACTGAGTCTAGGATCACATGAGAGTACGGTATTCGGAGTAAACGACCCGAACCATGGGACGTACTAACCACGGCTATGCGTGTGTTAATTGTGTGATATGTGTATGTGAATGTTGGGATCTCCCTTGTGTGTTTAACCCAGTTGTAATACTGTATGTGTGTAGGTGTGATAGACTCCATAGTGGGGTTCTAACTATTATCTAAAGTAAGTATGTACTACAGTAGTGAGGAATCCGGTTTGGCCGGTCGCGCGTTGTTTGGGAGAGGGTATCCTTCTTAGCCTTACCCTTCTCTTTGTTATGGTTGTTTCCCTCACGGGTTATGATCTCCCATTAGCTTATTCCAAAGCTTAGCTATTCTGACTTATGATCTGAAATACCCCTGAACGTTAAGACGCATAAAATCATAACGTTTTTATAACTCGGACATAAAATGACGTACGAACAATTAAATCTAATATATGTATATATATATGTGCGAATACAAAAATACATGTACGTAACGTTACGTAATAGAAAATGAACGTCGCATAACTTTGTTACAAAATATATAATAACACGATATAATGTATCGTCGCACATATAACGTAACGTTGTAGATATGTGACAATGTCGTCACCTAACCGCGTACGAAAGGAAACAATAATGGTAATAACAACACGAAATAATATATAGTCACATATATATAAGTAAACATATATAACTTATTCAAATAAAAAAAGGAAAAAGGGAGCAAAGACACTCCGGTTGAGGCTCGAACCCGAGACCTCCTATACTTGTTCCGAGTGCTTAACCAGGTGAGCTGCACTCAATTTCAGCTACTAACTCACACTAATTGGAATTAGTACTAAATCAACTAAGGTAAATAAAAGGAAACAACACAGATAGAAACAGACCCGCACTCTCTGTAGCGCGGTCTTCCTCCTTACCAGTTTCAACACCCAATCAAACAACAGAATTACAGAGACCACGCCTTGCAAGCTCAACGACAGGAGCTTTTGTTTATTCAAGTGCCCATCATTCCTAGTAACTCGAGGAAACAACCTCCCAGTCCCTCTCACCTTTCCTCCACTGACTGCACACTTTTGCAAGTCCAAAAAAAAACACAGTCAGATTCTTTAATATTAAGCATGGTGAGACTTCCTGTTGGAGATATTCATGCAGTAACCCACTCAGATCCCTTCACTTGCTCCGATCCTCCTGCTCTATTTTGCAGCCCTAGCTACATACTTGCTTGCCGCCTCTCTTTCAGTCAAACCAGAGATTAGTAAATCACTCTTGTCGTCCCTGTTAAGAGGAACATAAGCTCTGCATCCTTCCAAAAAAAATCTAAAATGTAAACAAGGTTATATGTTCTATGTGCGGCTCCATTCTCTTCCTGGACGTGCGCCTCAGTTTTTCCTCACACACCAGATTGGAATATGAACAATAGGATAGGTAACTCTTTCTCTGAGAAATCCAGCTTCACTCTCTTCTCTTCCTACTAATTCATTCGTTTTTCTTCTGTTCTATGAATCAACTCTGTCTTGTGAACAAGGGCACAAATTCACACCATTTTTCAGTCTCTTCCCTGCTCAGTAACGGTTGCAACTCACACACACCAGAAAGCTTGAAGTTCAAATTAAACCAAGCAGAAGAAAGGGCACCAGTTTTTCCTGCAAATCTTCATTCTCCATTCCTGCTCGGTTCCAAGCTCAAAGAAACCTTGCATGCAACCACCGGGTGGGATTCCATGAAGAAAACAGATTCTGTAAACCCAAAATCCTCCAAGAATACCACGGAAACAAGAGTATGTAAGAAAAACTTGGCTGTTTAACTCCTTTCTGTTCTCTGTTTTGCTGCCCGGGAACATGGGTGTTAACTCCTCTTCTTATTTAACCTTGCTTGCGAGAGTTCCTCTTATGAAACGCCTCAAGGTTTCGCCATGCAGCACCCAGAAACTGATCCCAAACTACCTTGCAATCTGACCCAAGGTATGGCCATGAACTGACATATCCCGTGTATGTTGTTCCGTTTTCTTAACACCACTAAAGACAACACCTAAGCTGGAATTTTCTCCTTGTGCATGGCCAGTTGTAAAGCCAAGGTTCCTTAGTCCAACCACTAACCAAAACAGCAAGGAAAACCCAGTTTGAACTACTTAAGGTTGTTGACTAAACTCATATCTATTTTGTGATTGGAAATCTGATGTATTATGTCAATGTTGTAACCCTCAGCTCATTCTTATTCATGTCTTAAAACCGTACTAAAACAATTATAAATTGCTGTTCGACATATATTGCTAAACTTGATAAAATGAGCTAGTAAGTACTAGGGAGAATCTGTTTGGTAACAGTAACGAAACTAATACATTTAGGCTGGAACTTTATATTTCCTTTAGTGTCAAATATGAATGATAATGCCTTAGGATAATGGCTAGAAAACTCTGGGAATTGAGCAACCAAGGCCAGTAAGGCAGGACCTAATAACTAGCTAAACTGTTCAGAAGAATCTGTACAAACCAGCCGACAAAAAAAAAGAAGAAGAACAAGGCAGAAATGAGCTTTAGATTCTGTAACCTTTATATATTGTGTTTCTGTATACCCACCTCTCAGAGGTAAACTAAGATGCAATGACTTAATAATGAACTCTACATATTGCTAAAACACCCAACTAAGTTAGACACTTGGAGTAGGGTAAAGGTCAGTTTATTGCCCAAGAAGTGGGGAATGCACAGAAATTTGTGCTACAGATGTTGTAACTCCGGGTTCTATGTGATTTTCCAGTGACTATGTGAGAGCCTGGTAGTATACCGTTTCCTGTGATATTGTTAGACCACTTTGGTTAGTAGTAAAGACACTTAGCACCTCACTAATTCATAACACTTTGAGGGACTTAAAAACTAGACAGATGCGTTGAGAATAGAAAAAGAAAAAAAAACTGAAGTTACATTCCAAGTTCAGCTTCTGTTTTCTGTTGCAATCTTTTGGTGACAGTTCCTTGTCTCTGTATACGTACACTCCAGTAGGTTAAACAGCACTATTCTTGGTGGTCTTGAGGATGGGAATTTACTAAGATACTTAAATCAGTAGCTAAACCAGCTCGAGGAAAAAAATTGAAAGAAAGATCTATGAATATACAAAAAAAAAAAGTAAAAAGAAGTTATCAGATTTGGAGTTTTAGTTTTTCAGTTTCTGTGAGGATTGTTCATAGTATAAATGAATTTCAGAGTAGTTAAGGGAGTTGTAGTGATTTGGAAATGAGTGTACAACATTGCTAATGCACCTATATAAGTGAGTATATTCATTGGGAAGACTAGAAGACAGTTTACAAAAATAAAAGAGGTAATGCGGAAGGAACAGACAGATGCTACTTTCAGATTCTTACAGTTGATTGGTTCAGTATACTTGAGTTACAGGAGTAATCTGAGTGTTGCATTGGCTTGAAAAAAATAAAATAAAATAAAAATAAACGTAAAACCTGGCCAATTCATGTAACTCAGGGTGTAAACATCTTTGGGGAAACTAGCTGACAGATTTGAACAACATAAAGAACCTGCATCAGTTTTCATCATTTCAGTACTGCAGATTTGTGTTTGGGTTCTGTTTATTAGCTTTCGGTGGTAATATGGAAATGTATTGGCTGGAACCTACACCTAAACCCTGTCTAACACGATAGACTAGTTGTAGACAATGTGGGGGAAAGCAAAGGTCAGGTCAATTAACAAACAGAAAGATAGAAGAACATGCATCCGTTTTATGTTTAGTTCCTTTTCAGTTTTGTCCAGCCCAGTGCTGGGCGTATCAGTGATGCTAACCAAGTTTCTTTGGGTTTTGTTTTGGTTAGAAGCTTGATAGAACACTTCAATAACTGAGTCAGCAATTTGGGAAGAAGTGAAAATCCAACTCGTGAACAAACAGAAAAGGAAATAGAAGAGAACACATCAGCTTCAGATTTCTGTGCTTGCAGCTTTGCTTTGGTTTCTGTTAAACAACTTCCAGTGGTAATATAGGAATCGTATTGGCTGGTACTACACCTAGGGCCTTGCTAACACGTTAGGCTAGTTGTACATAAGTTGAGGGAAAACATAGGAAGTCATATCAGTTCTGGTTTCAGGTTTATGCTTGTTTCTGGAAATTTGTTCCTGTTTCTGCACAGGGAAGTAAGTGAGTATTGGTGGAGGAGTTTTGAGTTCAAAAGTGGTAATAAAACACGTGACTGAGTAAGAAGTACATAGAGAAGAAAATTTAGTGACAAATCGGTGAGTAACAGAATAGAATAGAGGACAGATAGTATAAGGTAATGTTTCAGTATAAGGGTTGATTTCTGAAAGATCGCCTCTGTATATGTTGTGACAGTGAGCTGTTTTGGGAGTGGTTTCGGGTCTAAACTTGTGGCTTAGTACTCAACTGGATAGGTAAGTACTTGGAGTGAGATTTGAAAGAAAGAATCGTGATTAAACAGGAAAGAATCAAGGAGAGGGCATCGGTTTCATGATTTGCAATTTCATTTTCTGACTTCTTTTTGTATCTGTTTCTGTGTAACAGATTACTGAGGTGTTAGTAGTGTTATGATGTCTTAGGTTTGAGCTAGGGACATTGTTAAGGGAGAAACTAAGCGTGCGAAATCACTTGAGAATGTAGGGGGCAAGTAGCTGATGACAAACGAGATGAATAAGGAAGGTTAGTGCAGAGGTTGTTTCAGATCTCACTAAAATTATAGTTTCTGTATAACAAAATTCCCTCAGAGGTACTAGAGAGGGAATGTTAGTTTAATAAAGGACCCAAACAATGCTAGTATGCCCAACTGATGAGACAGCTTGGGAAAGAGTAAGCCCTAGCTGATATAATAAAAAGGAGTGACTATGTGAGGTTAAACACCAAAACTTATCTTGCGGTCTTCCAAATTTGGGACTCTGTTTATAAACGGTTTTAGGGGTATTCTATAAACTACATTATCATTAGACAAGGGTTAAAATAGTACTCACCTATTTATCTAAGGAAAGAATACCCAATAGATAAGTCATATCTATGTTATACAAACTTGTTACATAAATACCTCTCAAAACGCCCTAAAACATTACCTAGGGAAAAAGGGCTTAGTTAACATGTAAATAAAGATATGAAATATCCTAGGAGTAAGTTAAGCCTAAAATTAATGCATGTGAAATTCTAAGAGTCAATCTAAAACTAAGCATGTAACAAAACACCAAGGGAAAAAACATACGATATAAAGTGTCGTCACATAAAATAATAAACTGACCCATTGTTTTAATTAACGCTAGGGCCGTAGCGAACTCCGACCGGGACTTCGAGTGTAAGACGACTCGTGCTTCGAATAAGGTATGGACATGTGTGGTTCGTATGTTGTCGTGTTACACGGCTTGTTTGCTGTGTGCTTTGTGTGAAAATGACCATAAGATTAAAGCATGAAATTGGATTGCTTGTGTATCTTGCTTATATGATTGCTATATCATTGTTGCATATTATTTGCGCGCACACAATAGTTTAGTCCCTTCTCGTTATGAACTTGAAATGAAACGCGATAAACTACGCAAACAAAACGAAACAACTATACAAGAAGAAAACTCCTCTTAAACTATCGAGGACTTCTAATGACACCCACTATGGTGTCGAACTTATAATGATAATGAAAAGTAAAATACCTATTGGTGGAACACATCCTGAAGTCTAGAGATGACCCGCTTCCTCGACGCACGACGCCGGGAATGGAGGATTGGCTATGGAGTAGACGTTCTTCAACTTGTGGTGACAAGAGAATTCACAAACAACCTTAAAGAAACCAGGAAAGATCGACACCTACATGATACGGTCACGGGATCTAACTATATCCCCTGACCGGGTGCATGGAAAGAGAAAGAAAATACATGTTATGGGAACAAGAGAAAAGAAATGAAAACACACAACGCTCGAATGATCCCATAGTGAGGATCATGGGTATAACATACCTATGCACACGTTTATTACTTACATGAATTGTTGTTGTTATACTAGCAGTTCGTTGTGCTTGGATGCGTGTTTGAATGTGCTATGTTGTCAGCATGTTGTGCTTGGTTGTTGTTGCTAATGCGTTACTACCTTTAAGTGTGTATGTTACTATGATGTACTGTGGTGTGTTTACTGCTTTCTTATAGCATGTAAATTGACTTAATAATATTCGACCAAGTAGTCGTGGTGCCCGGCAACATACGGGCTTCACACGTTTATACTCAGCGTAGTTTGCTGAGTCCTTCCCAAACCAAATTTTTACAGGTATTATGCCGGACGATAACGGAGTGTAGGCGGGATGACTACCATGGGGGTAGTCCATCAGGGCATAACGTTTGAAGATGTGGCTATATGTTCAATGTACCGAGATGTAGTTTTCAGTTCATAATTGGCGATTTGTTGTAGACACTCGATATTTGAAATTGTATATTATATTGTATATGAGTTTGGCGAGAGCTGTTTCCAGTGATGCAGACCGTAACTTAGTATTGGTGATGTGGTCTGTCACCACGTGGGTGGTTGGCATCTGTAGCACCCGGATGGCATCGAGAATCCGCTGCGTAGTATCATGTATTATGACTAGGAGCTTGGTTTTGTACTATTGGATAATTATTCGAGGGTGTTACAGAAAACACTTAGGTACGAGACACGACTATGTCGGTCTCTAGAGCTTGGATCTCAAACATGACTTGAGACCTAGATTTCTTCCAGGCATGCGTAAGACCCTTAGGGCAGCTATATAATGAATGGATATTCCATAACTTAAGATTATACTTTGTGTAATTAACATTTAATCATATAATGGAATCTTATTATACAATTGGAAATCCAGTAGTCTCCAACTACTGGTTGCGCATAGTGATCACTGAGTGTTTTACCCGGATTGGGTTCCACTTTAAGTCTAAAGGAGCCTACATAGATCGTTGGTTAGAAGGTACCACTGTTGGTACACGGCTTTTGCCACAACCTAAATGACGCCTTCAAGACAAAGAGAAAGTCAAGAGATCTTATATCTTGGCCAGAGGGCACTACTGTTGGTGCACCAGGATGACTTTCCATTAATGAATACGAGATTGTTCACTAAACGACTTGAAATACCCCAAACCTAGCTATGGTGTTTAGATGTTAAACTAAGATATAAAGGCTAAAATATGCCTTAGAAACATTGGTAAACAATTTAAACCATGGAAAAAACATCATAAAGGCAAATTAAGCAAAAACATGCTCTAAGCTTGGAGTAACTTTGGTTAGCACCCAAATATCATTCCTAGACCTTAGTAACATGCTAATAGACATGTTAAATCAATTACCAAAGAAAACCAAGCTCAAAAACAAGTTAAAACACAATTGTGCTTTAAGGACTCTTAAAGCACATTTTTGAAAAATTGTCTTAGAAGGAGGTTTTGAGTGGCTAAATGCCATGATTACACCTTAATCAACTTGTGTACTACTTAGTATCACATTAGGAAGCCTAAATCAATGGGAAACCAAAAATTTCACAAATTTGTGCACTAATTATGAATAGTGCCCAATTAAGCTTTAGTCAACTTTATTTAATTAGTTGGTCAACAAAGGCCATAAATATCTCATTTAGAAGGAGGGGGCCAGTTTTGAAGGCGATGAATCACCATGGACTTCAACAAAATCAGAAAAGAAGAGGGAAAAGTAAGTAAGGTACTATTCACCTTTTAAGGAAAATATCTCACTTTTAGCTTATCTCTCTCCTCTCTTCTTCTCATTCCCTTCTCCACCATTTTCTTCATCTTCATCCTCTCCAAAAACCGTAAGAACCAGCCCATTCTTCCTCCACCTTGACTTGCTCACCAAATACTCATTATTGCTCTAAATCAAAAACTAAACATAGATTACTCTTAGTTGGAGCAAGCTCTTTCATTCTATCTTTTCAAATCTCCAAAGATCAAGTTTGATGCCATGGAAAAACTCCATTTAAGGAGGAAAATTCAGTTTCAAGAGTCCCATTACATCTCCTCTTATTCAAGGTAAGAAAGTGAAAGAAAAATCAAGTTTTCTTCATCTTTGTTCATTACCGAAAATTGCCTTCTCATGGGGTTTTGTTTTACTCCTTGAACTAGCTTGTTTCAATCTCTAAAGGACTAGTAGAGGTCCTCTTTGATTCATTGCCAAGTCTATCTTGAGACTTCAAGGTAATCATCCATTTTTAAGGCTTAAAGCACTCTTTTTAACCTATGAATGATTCCTTAAGTTTAGGTGCTTTCCTTAGCACTCATTAGATTATGTTAATATTGATTAGAATATTGGCAAGGGAACTAAAGTTGCTTGCCGAAAATCAATCAAGAAAACCCAAGGAGAAAAGTGTGAGAAGCTTGAGAAAAACAAGGTAAATTACTTACCTTGAGGTGGTTTAATGCTTTATGGGATGTGATTTAGATAGATGATAAGTGTAGCTTAGAGTTTATATTAAGTAAGGGCTATAAGACCTAGGGAAAAGAACATGATCATATTTGAGAACTTGTGACTAAGGAGAAAATGAGAATTGAGATAGTTAAACAATCTTAAGGTGAATTACAAGAACACTTATATTGTTATGGGAGCATTGTTGTGTGTATTTACAGGTTGAAGGCTATTATGTGTGGGAAATTCAGTGTTTAAGTTTATGTCATTTAAGGGCCTAAGAGCCAAGTCATTTAAGGGCCTAAGTGCCAAGCAATTTAAGTTTATGCACTATATTATGATGTAGTGTAGTTTGGGTGTAGTATTGTGTGTAAGAATGTTTATTGGGGATTTGAGCGTTCTTGGTTGTTTAAGGGTGAAAACCTAAGTGTTTGGGTATAAGAAAGTGTTAGGAAAGCTATGTCAAAATTTAGTGAGGAAACTAGATGTTTTAAGTATTTTAAGGAGATTTTGTGACCAAGGATGTACTAGTAAACTTAAGGGTTAAAATGGTGGAAAAGAGGATAAACTAAGTAGTTCTTGAGTACTAGGATGACCTAGGAATGTCTGGAACTAGAGGTAGCTGGGAGAAGAAGAGAGATAGCATGGTGTTGAGGTACCAACACCATGATAAGAGAAGTTGTAAGACTTGGCAAAGGTTGAAGGAAAATGAGGATCATGAGTTGTGAAAGTGTATGTATGAACTAAGGTATATAACCTTGAGGAAGTTTGATGGAGTTTGGAACATTGAGTAAAGGAAAGATGAATGAGTAATAATGCTTATGGGGTGGTCAAATTGGTAAGAAGGGAACACTTTGGTTAGTTGAGATCTTAGGAAAAAAATTTACATGTTGGAAGTGTAAGGAGTTAAGTGTTAAGTGCTAGGAATTTTTGTAAGAATTTGAGTGAATGGTCAAGGAACTTGATTGTGGGTGGATTAAGGAGTTTGTAGGACGATTTAAGAGGACATTAAGTGCCTAAATGATGATAGAACATATTAGGGAACTTGTGGAAGAATTTGGAGTAAGATGGACATTTTTAGGGAAGGTTCTACAGTGGACCGACCCAGGGGACCGACCCTGACTGGGTCGGTCGGACTGGGATTCCAAAGAGGCGAAGTTTCTGACTTCGACCGACCCAGGGGTGTTGGGTCGGTCGTGGGTCGGTCGAGTGTAAAGATTTTAGTCGGAGAAGTTTCTGTCTCCGACCGACCCATGGGGTGGGGTCGGTCGGTGGGTCAGTCGGCCCATACTTATAAAAAAACAACAGAAAAGAAAGAGTGGCATTAGTAGTCCACCATTAGAAGGGTAATGATGATTAGAAAGGTAAGCCTATAAGAACTTAAGAAGTAAGCTAAGTAAAATGAATTAAGTGTCTAAGGTTAAGTTTATAAGAACTTAGTGGTTATTAGCTGGGGATCATTAGTGGCTAAGTAAGTTAAGTAATATGGAAGTGATTAACAACCTAAATTGGATGAATGTTTAGGATTTGAGAGTTTGGACTCAGAAGGGGATTAAACAACCGAACGACCGACGGTGTACGGTATGTTTTCTTGTAGCCTGCTTGCTAACGAGGTGTCCCTCGGCTTGTGTGCTAATTGTTTATTTGTTTCGACTAAAACAAGATAAAGCACGCAGCCGGACTATTGAGTTTCTTGTGTGTTTGCATTATACTAACACACTTGACTTTGAGATTAGTTACTAACAATACTTAGTGACATTGGTTTAGATAAGAATTCACTCCCTAGTTGTTGGTTGGTTAATACCCGAAAAAGGTTTAACTAACTCTTTGTCTTTAAGACTTTCTACTAACTTGAACTTGGGGGAGTGAGGAATCCGGGACTGACTCCGGTCATGCATGTTAAGGAAAGGGGGTCGGTATCTGAATCAGATCCAACTTCCGCTTGAGACTCGTCTTTGACTTGTCGCCTAGAGTCGACATATAGACTCGACCATCTTGGATTACAGTTCAAGGTGGGAGGCCAGATTAAGATGGTGCGGTGGTGGGATCACCTAAATCCCAAATTAAGAAATGATGTTTATTTAAACCAATGGAGTTAATATCTCATTGGCTAGGGTTACTTTTGACCTGACAAAGATAAACATCGAATTAAGAAACAACCAATTCTAGTTAAAGGATGGTTAGTGCAATGAGACTGAGATAAGACTTGAGATAAGATAAGAATGAATTGAGATTAAGAGAATTCATAACTTGAGGAGTTAAGAGTTAACTCACTTACTTAAGGAACGCTTTAAGACGTTCATTGTGTTTGAACTATGATTGTTCATATGTGGCTTGATGTTTATTGCACTTCTTGTTTATGTTGTGTATTTAATCAACCGCATGCTATTGGCAAGTAGTCGTAGTAGCCCCGTTAGTTTAGGGGCTATAAGATTATCGTACCAGCAAAGGTGCTGACCCCCATGGGGGCAACATATTAATTTTGCAGGTAAGCGCCCGTAGAATACTCACCTCGAGGAGGAGCGGGTAGACTTAGGATGGTTTCGTTTTGAGTACGGGTTGTGCATGTTCACCCGTCTGTTAATATTAGAACTTGTGATATATTATGTTAGTCCTTGAGATACTTAGAAACTCGGTTGGTATATATTTTGGATAAACGGTTGTAAATATTTAAGTTCGATGTATTCTGGTAATTCAGACCGTAGCAAGAACCTGGTGTGTATTAAATTCCGCTGCGACGTTTATATATATGTTGTTAAGTTGCGATAACCACGATTGGATTAAGTTGGGGTGTTACACGACTACGCGTTTAATCACTTTTTCTTTTTTGTTGTGTTATATATATATTGTATTGCTTGTGAAATGTAGTGACTGCATTCACTGTATTTAAATGATTTTCATCCATGTAATTACAATGTTATTATATCTGTAAACCGGTACAACATGTAATGAACCTAATGCTAAGACGGTTAAAACGACTTAAGTGACCGATAGGGTCCAATAGCATACTCAACGTTTTTCGCTGAGCCTCCACGGCGTTTGTCAGGTAATGATCGAGCTATGAAGTCGGAGTGCGGGACTTGGGGTAGTCGATGATGCCTTTTATTTATCGCACGTTTAGAAGTAGTTCATATTCAGTACGTTGTAAAGGTTGGGAATACTTTAGATGCTCACTATCTTATGTATCAGTTTGTACTTAGGAAGATGTAGTAAATATCTCGTTCATCACTGCGGTTTGTTGTTATCGTCGTTTGATTATTATTTCATTTATGCTTCTTTACTCGCATGAGCGAGTAATGGCATGAGACACCCAAGTGAGGATTAATGCTTTTTTTAACTTCCACTGTGAGACGTCTTTAATTATGCTACGAGAGTGATTATTACAAGGAATGTGAAGGGTGTTACAGTAATCTAAATAGGTATGCCAAAATTATCGAATTTCTTATGAACATGTGATTTGTCTATTCTACAATGACTACTCCTTTAATAAGCTGTAAGCATCCATTAATCAACTTTAAATATCTAATTTTTAGTTTTTTTAAAGGATGACAAGCAACAAGTGGTCTGGATGAAAAAAAGGTTAATAATTGTTAATAAACCATAATTGTGTATCTTCGCTGCACATTTCTAATTTGAATCTGACATTGTCATTTTAGAACATTAACCTTTTAATGCCAGACTTTAACATGGTACAATCAATAACACTCCTTCAACAATACACCACCAATAACAAATAATAAATATAGAGGTGCAATGAGTTACAGCTATCTCTCTTAAGCGAGAGGAAGGTTTTCCCGAAGCACCATTTTCAACAGATTAGCTTAGTGATTCCTTCTTCCTTCCGTTTTGAAGAGTTGAGCTTCATTCTCTCCTCTGTTTTAATTAGTTTTTGATCATTCTATAGGCACTATGGAACCTTTTTCTAATGGATTTCCTTTTTCCTCTCTTATCTCTCTCTCATCATACTTTTGGTATCTACTTTCTTCTCTGTTTCCTGTCAAAGAAATGTTCGTTATATGCCAAAAATTTCATCATTTATCTCTTTGTAAGCAAACAACATGGACAAGGAGAATTATAGAGACAAACTTTATGTATGGTTAAAGAGGAAAACAACCTTCATCAAACAACCCCAAAAGAATGATTAAGGGGAAGGAATGGCGGTAGGTGCATGCAAATCGGCACCAATTTCTGTATTTTGGAAAAGAATTGGAAATGGTTATGCTTCTTCAATAGTCTTTTTTGGCTAAAGTGTGTCGAGATTCACAAGTTGTTAATAAGGCCATGAATCCTACTTTTGCGATAGGAGTCGATAAGGCAGTTGGGCAGCAAGACGAGGAACAAATCCTTTTTATTGATATAAAGAAGGGAGTTGTTGGGCTATATTTCTATTTAAGTAATGGAACAACCCTTCAGAAATCAAGACTATTCCATCCAGGGGAGCACAAAATATGAAATTATATGGTTTGGAGCTTGGTAAGCTTTTTACTGGCTCTGACATGTTTATCCATGTGCCTATTAGCTGAAAATTCACTTACATGTTGGCTTGGTGTGGTTTCTATGGAAAAGGATTTCTATTTGAAGGAAATACATGGACTGATACAAGTGGGGAATTGTCCTCGTATTTCTCTGTTTATTCATCTCACTGAATGAATTAATGTTCTCCTGGGCCCAATATTTATACTAGTAACATAATACTGTAAGTGGAATCTTGTATAGAAAAGACAATTGGCGGAACTTATAATATTGGGCCACTATGACTTATTATTTAAAACTAATCACATCACAATATAATAAGTTCAACCCAATGTCCTTTCTATACAAGAGTCCACTTACAGTATTATGTTACTAGTATAAATACATTTTGTCTATGTCTGTAATAAGCATCTGAGACATTACATTCTAATATACAAGATATTCATTGGCTAATATGGTATTAGAGCCTCTCCTATCGCCGATTTGGGCAATTTTTCCTCAGATCTAAAATCTTGTTCATTGTTTTTCTATTTCATCTGCTCAGATTTTTGTGTCATGGATCCTTCTGAAACTTCACATGGAGAGGCAACTTCTCAGACGCCATACTCAGAGACTCCTACGAAAAAAACACAACAAATGTGAGTTCAGGAACTAATCAACATAATCTATCCTATCTACTACGGCTAACATATGAAGCTTACTGAGCAGAGCTTTCGAGTTTGGAAGGGGATGATTACCCCATTTTTAAGAGGTAACAATTTGTACAAGTTTGTGGATGAGTCATATCCTTGACCCCCTCTTTTGTCGAAAATAAGATCAGTGTGGACTATCAGAAATGGATTCAGCAGGATTAGCTCATCCTATCTACTTTGTTAATGTCATTAGCCCCTAATATAGTTGGCCAAGTTGTAGATCTAGAAAATTCAGCTGTTTTTTGGAAGAAGTTGAATAACTCCTTTACTACTCAAACAACAGCTCATCTTGGCCAATTGCATCTCCAACTTGCTAGCATTTCTAAATCTACTCCCTCTATTACAGTTACTTCAATAGAGCAAGGGCTTTAGCTTCTTTTAGCTATAACTTGACATAAGTAAGTGATAAGGAATTCCAGTCCTTCATCCTGCATGGTCTCCCAAGAGATTATGATGCTATAGTCACTAATATCATTACTCGCACAGGTTTTTGTACTTCTCAACAAATTTATAAACTACTTACTTACCTATAAGGATGTACTTAATCAGAAGCATAAAAGTGTCATAGATTCTTTTTGTCTAAATGCCACATAGGTGAATTATACTCGAGGATCAAATCTAAACAGAACCATGACAAAGGGAAATCTTCTCAATTTTCAGAAAATTCAACATCTAACTACAGATCTGGTTCCTCAAGGGGGCATGGTAAAAACTCTGGAAGATGTAGTCATTACTTTAATGGCCAGCCTGGAAATTGACCTATTTACCAGATCTGTCAAAAGAAGGGCCATGTTGTTGTTGTCTGTTACCACAGATTTAATCGGACTTATCAACAGTCTTCCCTTCAGTGTTTTCTGCTATAATTCTACTGGTAGGTTTGGTGGTTCAGAGTGGCTGCCTGATACTGAAGCCACTCATCATTTCACTGGAGATTTTAACCGCCTGAATTTTAGGAGCTACAGATTATGTTGGCGTAGTACTGGGCTCCAGCCCACGTGATATTACTATTACCCGAGACCAACTTATGTGTCCAATTGTTTTCTGTTCATTAATTTTCATTTATCAACTTTAATAGTTAGATTATCAGATAATTAGGAAATCTTTATCTTTTACTTTCTTTCACACGTATATATTTACGGTAGATCTAGGTTGTAATTAAGCAAGGATAATAACAATCTCCTTTGAAACAAGTCGTTTCCTTCTCCGTTTCTTTCTTTCGTCTATTCTTCGATAATCACATACCCACATACTTCCTATATGGTACCAGAGCGAGGTTAACTGAATTCACAATGGCAACAGATTCTGGAGTGGAGAAAGAGGTGTCGTCGACTTCATCAGGGAAACAAGTGGGGAAAGAGATGTCGTCGACTTCATCAGGAAAACAAGAAATTGACTCAGGAGACCCTCTTCGTGCACCCGTCTTAGCAGCCAAGTTCGTTGTTGGCTCTAAAATTCAATGGTGTGGGATTCGTAAGCTGGAAATGGGAGATGGTTACCGCACTTAAGGCGGAAAATAAATACGGTTTTGAGGATGGAACGTAACTCGTCCGGCGGTTGAAGATAGCTTACGACTTGGAGCTTGGATTAGGGCCAGTTCTTTGGTCCGTTCTTGGTTGATGACAGCCTTGGAAGGAAACATTGCACAGAGTGTGAAATATACAGATGATCCCAAAGTAATTTGGGATTGCTTATGTCAAGGATTTGAGCAACATAACCTGGCCTCGATTCACAGTTTGAAGCAATCTCTAAGTGAACTCAAGCAAGGGGTAGACACGGTCACAGACTACTACGATAAATTGAAGATGATTTGGGGAGAGTTGGATTTGATGCGTCCGCTTCCAAATTGCACAAGCGAAGCGAAAGATTTTCTCGACAAGCAACAAAGAAAAGATCGTCTCATTCATTTTCTAATGAGACTCGATAAAAAGATTTACACATGTCAGAAGCCAAATTCTTGCGATGAAAGAAACTCTTTCAATTGAACAAGCATTTGGATTGGTTATCCACGAAGAGAAACAGAAAGAATCAGAAGAAGAGAAGTAGAGTTCGACATCTTTCTTAAGCGCGGTCGATTTGGCTGGTAAGAAAATTGAAGCGCTTAACCCAATAGATTTTTCTTTTAATTCTGTTCAGTCATCTAATATTCCTAAGAGAGGTGGAGGTGAGAGAAAATTCAAAAGCTGTGGTTTTTGTAAGAAAAACGGACATTCGTATGAAGAATGTTATGCGAGGCAAAGATGTACTCACTGTAATAGGATTGGGCACTTGGTTGGGGATTGTTTTCGTCTCTACAGAAAAGAGAAGGTGTTAGCTCGAAGGAAAAGAGGCATTGCTGGGACGGCCAAAGAAGATGCCAGTACTAGCGGTAGTAACACAGTGGTAAAGGGCTTTTCACGGGAAGAGACTCAACAAATTGCTGAGATAATACGAAGCAGCAACCAGCAAGCAGAAACATCAGAGTCTTCACAATTCTCAGGTATACAATCTGCTCTTACCATAAGCAATTTTTGTTTTCTGGGAAAAGCTTTACACGCTCATAGTGATTCTGCTGAGAAATGGGTTCTGGGTACTGGTGCTACAGACCATATGTCCCAGGCACAAAATTTGTTCATGAATTGGAAACAATTGAGATATAAAAGATCTGTTATATTACCTGATGGAAGGCCACAAGTAGTTTCAATAGTAGGAGACGTTCAGTTAGGAGAGCATTTTATTCTAAGAGAAGTTTTGTTCATACCAGGCTTCATGTTTAGTTTAATCTCGGTTCAGAAATTGGCTAAACAGTTGTAGTAGTCTCTGATTTTGGTGCTGATAATTGTGTTATCCAGGACCATATTACCGGGAAAGCAGAAGTGAGAGCTTTGGCACAAGACGGTTTGTATCTGCTGGATCAGAACCGATTGAGTTGCTAGTGTGATAGTCCATGTGTCAAAAGGGAAAAGCAGTAGTCAGTAGTGTAAGTATAGTAGTGTCAGTATGAATTTTGTAACTCGAAATGCTGAAGTTGTACATATAAAACTCAGGCATGTCCCTTACTGAAAGTTGGTTCAAATGCAATTAATAAAGCAGCCTGATTTTTTTCTGGATTTTGCATGTAACATATGTTATAAATCGTGAGTGCAACGTTTGCCGTTTGAAACCTCTGAAATAAAAACTGGCAAGGCGTTTGATTTGATACACTTGGATGTGTGGGGTCCTTTCAAGACTAACATATACAATGGTTATAGGTACTTCATTTGTTTCGTAGATGATAACACACGGATTAGCTGGACACAATTGTTAAAACAAAAGGGCAAGCATGGAATGCTATTGTTAACTTTGTCAAAATGGTAGAAAGATAATTTGGGAACAAAGTTAAAGTAATCAGGAGTGACAACGCTAATGAACTTGGGAGTTTAAATGAAGGGAAACGATTTTATGCTCAGGAGGGAATTATACATCAGACAACATGTGCTCACACACCTCAACAAAAAAACGTAGTAGTGGAAAGAAAACATAAATACCTCCTTGAAATGGCGAGGGCGATATTTTTTCAGTCGGAAGTCCCTATTGAATATTGGGGGGGTATGTATACTCTATGCTACAAACCTCGTTAATAGATTACCTACAAAGGCTTTAGGGCACAAAACCCTCGCGAAGCGTTATATGGAGAAAAACCAAACTATGATGACATTAAACCTTTCGGGTGTTTGTGCTATAAAACAATTGTTGGTAATAAAGGTAGCAAGTTTGATCCTAGAGATGAATCTTGCATATATCTACGAGAGGAGCCGAGAAGAAAGGGCATAAAGTTTTAAGTTGAGCACTAACAGGGTTAAAGTGTGGAGAGATGTTAAGTTTCATGCAGGTATATTCCCGTTCAAACATCAAGCTTTAGACGCTAATGATGAGCAGCAAGAGATGAAAAATGTGTGTCGAGATGGATTTTTGATGATGTAGAAAATAACTTGTTGCAAACCACTTCTTATACTAGCAATATCAGCCATGAACTTGTGCCTGAAACAAGTGAAAGAGTAGACACATGCATTCTTCCACCAAGCTCCACGTCGCTCCACTAGAGGAATTCACAAGCGGGTTATCTTCAAGATTACGTTGCAATAAAGTATTTAATGATGTTCTAGAGGAGCGTGTTTTTGGCCATGCTCATGAGACAAGAAATCTACTTCCTTGTGAGAGTCTTACTGACATACGACCCGTTAATTCTCTTGCTTTGCTAGTAACCAAAGAAGCTAGTTTCAATATGGAGGAACCACAAACCTACCAAGAAGCTTCTCAGCATGCAGAATGGCGTGAAGCCATGCAAAATGAACTTCGGGCTTTAGAGACGAATGAAACTTGGAAGATTGTAGATTTACCCAAAGGAAAAAACTATAGGATGTAAGTGGGTATACAAGATCAAGCTCAAATCAGACGACACGTTAGAGAGGGATAAAGCTCACCTTGTTGCTAAAGGCTTCACTCAACGACATGGATTCGACTACCACGAGACCTTTTCCCCAGTGGTCAAAATGCCTACTATACGAGCAATCATTACAGTAGCCATTCACAAAGGTTGGACCATCAATCAGTTGGATGTAAATAACATTTCCTCCATGGGGAGCTTGATGAAGAGGTTTACATGAAGGTTCCTTTGGGTCTTACTGTTCCAGGCCGCAACAAAGTATGTCTTCTAAAGAAATCTTTGTACGGGTTGAAATAAGCATCAAGGCAATGGTTCTCGAAGTTAGGAGAATTTCTTAAACTTCTTGGTTTTCACCAGTCTAAAAATGACTATTCTTTGTTCTACAAGAAACAGAACACTCATCGGCTTTACCTTGCTATTTATGTCGATGATATGTTGTTAGTAGGGAGTCATCAAGAGGATATAGATGATGTCAAGCGAGCTCTCGATACTAATTTCAAGATAAAGGACATGGGGATATTACATTATTTTTTGGGAATAGAGTTCGTTCCTACTGCACGTGGTGTTGTGTTAATGCAACGAAAGTTCTGCATGGATTTACTTAAGGAGTATGATTATACAACTGGCCGGACCATGACTGCACCTATGCAAATGGGAAACAAACTTCTTAATTCGCAAGGTACTCCTCTAGATGATCCGACATCTTATAGGAGGTTGGTGGGAAAGCTTAATTATCTCTCTAACACTCATCCTGATATTAGCTTTACCGTGCAAGTCTTGAGTCAATTTATGCAACAACCTTGTGATGTTCACTTGAAATCGGCACTTCATACATTACATTACATCAAAGGGACAATGTCATACGACATTATTCTTCAGGCATCAGCATCTAAACTCTCAACCTTATTGCTTATTGTGATTCAGATTGGGCTGCTTGTCCTAACACAAGGAGATCAGCTTCTGGGTATTATATATTCTTGGTAGTAGCCCAATTTCTTGGAAGATCAAGAAACAAACTACAGTCTCTCTTTCAAGTACAGAAGTAGAATATCGATCCTTGTATCGTGTGACAGCAGAGCTCACATGGCTTAGCTGACTATTGCATGAACTCGATGTGCTTAATATTACCCCGATTCCAGTTAAATGCGATAATCAATCTGCTATTCATATCACTCGAAATCCTGTTTTTCATGAGCGAACAAAACACATTGAGATAGATTGTCATTTTGTTCGTGACAAAATTAGAGAAGGCTTAGTGGATGTTGTCTACACACATACGTCAACTCAACTAGCAGACATGATGACTAAAGTGCTCCCGGGGATTTCATACAAACATCACTTGCCAAAGATGGGCATGGCTAGCAACAATGACTCAAGCCTTGATGATCAAGATCCTCCACAGCTTGCGGGGGGGGGTGTTGGCATAGTACTTCCAGCCCACATGATATTACAATTACCCGAGCCCAACTTATGTGTCCAATTGTTTTTGTTCATTTAATTTTCA
This sequence comes from Limonium bicolor, assembly GCA_023374045.1. NCBI lineage: Eukaryota > Viridiplantae > Streptophyta > Magnoliopsida > Caryophyllales > Plumbaginaceae > Limonium > Limonium bicolor. Next base: position 242,426,680 of record CM041781.1, read on the forward strand.
TTTATCAACTTTAATAGTTAGATTATCAGATAATTATGAAATCTTATCTTTTACTTTCTTTCACCCGTATATATTTACGGTAGATCTAGGTTGTAATTAAGCAAGGATAGTAACAATCTCCTTTGAAACAAGTCATTTCCTTCTCTGTTTCTTTCTTTGTCTATCTTCGATAATCACATACCCACATACTTCCGATAGATTACACTAGGCAAAAATATGTGTTCTTGGTGATGGTTCACAACTGGGGATAACTCATCATGGTTCAGGTTCACTTTCTCATGCATCTAACGTGTTTTAGTTATCTCATAACTATTATACATCTGGTCTAAATAAGCATTTGTTATCTTTTCGACAATTTTGTTAAGATATTTATGTTTATTTTGAGTTTTTCTCTCATTCCCTTGTTTTGAAGGATCCAAAAAAAAGAAGGCTCTTCTCCATGGTTCATTTAAGGATGGAGT